>JAPXFQ010001190.1:0-585724 GCA_028564705.1 Apricaphanius iberus
TCTGTTCTGTGTCTCTGTTCTGTATTCTCCAAACCACAGAGGGTCTCGGCAGATGACCGCTTGTGCTGAGCCTGGTTCTGCCGGAGGTTTCTTCCTGTTAAAAGGGAGTTTTTCCTTTCCACTGTCGCTTCGTGCTTGCTTAGTGTGAGGGATTGCTGAGAATTACACGACGCAATCTTCTGGGGTTCTCTAATTTCTAAATTAAACATTGTATTGTAATAACTCTTCTTGTAAAGTGCCTTGAGATGACATCTGTTGTGAAACGGCGCTATATAAATAAACTGAATTGAATTGAAATTGCTTATGCCAATCAAAAGATGGACAATTTATTGAAAATTATTATAACAGAGCACACCCTGACAAGTCAGGAACTATATTAACAGCCAAATATATCAGTCTCTAGTACTTTAGCACCTGCCCAGATGAGGCTGAGGTGAATAAACAAGAAGTTCTAGACGTGTGTTGAACATAAACCTTGCCATTATCTATTTATGCTGAATAATAGACAAACAGTGACTTTCAGAAATAGAAACGTTTATTTACAAAAGAAAAATTCGACAATTATTTAATCATCCGAGTTGGAAACAAACACACTACTGATTAAGGTAAATGAATAACCACCAAAATAAAAGAACAATGAATCGAGAAATATGCATAGCTTTAAAGACTAAGGCTTATTGCAATGCAGTAATGAAGGCTAAATTAGTTGACTAATTGTGATTCGTTAACTAATTAGCACCATTTATTTATGTCGAAATCAATAAATGATGCAGAAAAATTTTAGAATTCTTCGGATTAAAAAATATTTTGTTTTAAAATTGTCTGGATGGAAAGTAAGTCACCCTTGGAAAATTACTCCTATTCAAACATGTGGTCTTATCTAGCATGTAGCTCTCGGGTAACCCACCTGGTGCTGTTTGGAGCCACTCTAATATATTTATCAAACATTAAACGAAGAAAAACTAACTTCTGTTGGCTTGAGTATCTCACGTTGCGGGTTTTAAAATGACTCTATGTTGGGATTCTTTGAAAAAAGATTCCTTCAGGCAGAGCAGCCTTTCTCACCCAATCAAGTAGCAGAGGAAATCTTTCAAACAAACAGTAAAAACACAACCTTTAAATCTTAGTTATCCTGAACTAATCTAGCCTCTGCCCAAACAGACCTTAGAACGATCAAAGTTCTCCAGGTTTTCTGTAGTTGGGGGGGGGGGGGGGGGGTCAGATGACATTAACCTGTAAGGCTAACAAACGATGCTATTGCTAATTAGCAGTGCACCTCATGGCCTTTGGAGACACAGGTAGCTCGTCCTCCGATTTGGCAAAGCAGCGATCAGCGCCAACTTTCCTTTATTGAACAGTACCTTTTGGAGGCTGTTTTCAGCATGGCATCTAACTCTTACTGGCTCTGGGGCAGCAAATGAATGTGGCTTCTGGATGATTCAACTCATTCCACTGCATACGTTTGTCGGTTCCCGTCTCTCGTCTCACGGAGGTCTGTAACTCAGGGAAGGTTTCAGCAGGCTTTGAGGGTAAAATAATGGATTTGTTTCATCAATGTTTGGGATTCACCTGATCAGTAGTCTGATTTCCCTTGGAGTGAGTTTCTCCCAGAAACGGATGTGCTTTCGTTCGCCAGCGCCAGTTTGATGCGGCGTCTTCCACTTTTAGCAAGCTCGGCCAAAGGCTGCCTTGAAGGTAGGAAGCTATTTCGGTTGAGGGATCATTATATAGACTCTGGCACTTCCTGTGGGAGTGGGGTTTCTCTTTTACGGTGCCGCTGATCTGCTAGAATGAGGATCAGCAGCACCTGATGGCTGTGTATGACCCTTGTGTTGCTCCTGTGCTGATGACCAGCTGGTTTGACACACAATTCTCAGTCAGTTAGTCATTGATCGATATGATTGTTAAGGTCTCCACCTGTGTCTTCAGCAATTTCTGACAAAGCAAATCAGTCTGAATTGTGTTAAATGCACTGGAGAAATCAAACATGATTCTCTCAGTGGTGCCTGCTTTGTCCAGATGACAGTGGGATGTTTGAAGCAAGTTGATGATGGCATCCCTAGGATCAACTACTTGGTGATAAACATACTGCAGGGGCTCCTGATAGTTTTTAGTTTGCTTACTCAGGTGGGGCAACATCAGTGTCTCCAGGACCTTCATGATGTAGGATGTCAGGGCAACAGGTATATAGTCGTTGATGACTGATGGGTGAGTTTTCTTTGGTACTGGAACAAGGCAGGATGTCTTCCACAACCCTGGAACCTTCTCCTGGGTCAGGCCAAGGTTGACGAGGTGCTGCAGAATCCCACAGAACTGCTCTGCATAGGTCTTCAGGACTCTGGGGCTGACACCATCTGGACCTGCAAATTTATTCCAGTTCAGTTTCTCCAATTGCCACTGGATGTCTCTTTGGCTGGGGACAGGAGAGGAGAATTCTGAGCTTGTTTCTTAACTGAACCTTTTGAAAAATGGGTTCAGTTTATTGGGTCTATCCAGACTTCCATCTATCCAGTCCTTTCTGTGCTTAAAGCCTGTGATCTTTTTCATCCCAGACCAGACATCAATGATATTGTTCCTCTGTAGTTTGCTACAGAGGAACGACTGACAGATAACCTACTCCATGTTCCACGGAATCAGGGAAGCAAGGAGCAAGATAAGAGCTCCAGGCTCGCCAGCAAAGGCTTGACCTGCATCCCCGACAAAAGATTCAGTCGGAGCAATGTCATCAGCATCTACAGCAAACTCTAATCTGGCCTTCCTCTTTTTGGGTCTCACCAATGGTTTACATCTTGTGGTGAACCCTCTGTATTCACACTGGTGTAGTCTTCTCTTGATTGTTGACTTTGACACAGATACACCTACCTGCTGGAGAGTGTTCTTGATCAGGCCAACTGTTGTGCAGGGTGTTTTCTTCACCAGGGAAAGGATTCGTCGGTTGTTTTCCGTGGTCTTCCGGGTCTTTTGATGTTGCTGAGCTCACCGGTGCGTTCCTTCTTTTTGAGAATGTTCCAAACTGTTGTTTTGGCCACGCCTAATGTTTTTGCTATCTCTCTGATAGGTTTCTTATGTTTTTTCAGCCTAATGATGGCTTGCTTCACTTATAGTGACAGCTCTTTGGATCTCATCTTGACAGTTGATAGCTACAGATTTCAAATGCAAATAGCACACTTGAAATGAACTCTGGACCTTTTATCTGCTCATTGTAATTGGGATTATGAGGGAATAACACACCTGGCCATGGAACAGCTGAGAAGCCAATTGTCCCATTACACATATGCAAACTGTTGTAATTCCTACACCTTTCATCTGATTTGGATGTAAATACTCTCAAATAAAAGCTGACAGTCTGCAGTTAAAGCACATCTTGTTCATTTCATTTGATATCCATTGTGATGGTGTATAGAGCCAAAAATGTTAGCATTGTGTTGATGTCCCAATATTTATGGACCTGACTGTACATGGTGCCTTGATGAATTACCCACTCGATTTCTAAAGTCTGTGCTGAGCAGACTGGAACATTCCCAAATGCCTTCAAAACTGTGGTCATTAAGCCTCTTCTAAAGAAGTGCAGCCTTGATGCCACAGTACTGAGCAACTACCGGCCCATATCAAACATACCATTCTTAGGAAAAGTCCCAGAGAAAGTAGTACATCAACAGCTCACTTTCTTACCCTGTCTAACAATGTGTTTGATACTCTAGTCAGGCTTAATGCCCCACCACAACACTGAGACAGCTCTAATCAACGTGACAAATGATATCCGCATGAACACCAACGCAGGCAAGTATCAGTTTTAGTTCTGCCGGACCTGAGCGGTGCTTTTGACACAGTGGACCATGGGATCTTAACCCTCTAGGCGCCGGGGTTTTTTCTATAAAATATTCCATTTTGGTATCACTAGTTCAAATGTTGTAGCTTTAATATGGTTATAGATAAAGGTACACTGTAAATTAGAAAAATCTTCAGTATGATCCAAAGTTTGTGTAACGAGCAAAATCATACATCTAATTTGCATATTATGAGGTCATCAGACGTTGGCACTATTGAATTGCATGACTTTAACAATTTTTTGCTTTGTTACATTGTTTTAAACTTTTTTTCATCAATTATTTTATTTTTTTATTTAGATTTTTCTATATATGTATTTTCTACATCTATATATTTAATTTTTTTGGCTTTTTTTCAAGAACGGGTGGATATATCTGTTTATGTCCTTTCTTATGTGGCTCCGTTACTCTATTCACTGTATAAAATCAAGAGAAAGAAAATATTGGCCACAGAATTTTACAGATCCGTCCCAAAAATAACTAACAGGCTCATCAAATTGTCTGATCCACTGCTGATTTTACTCTTCCTCATCTGTCAAGCAAACTTCGCCAAAATCATCATCATCATCCTCACTTGCAGCGGGACAGAGAACTTTACTGCTGTTTACTTGCTTATAAGCGGTCTTTTTTCTCTCCTGTTTTCGATCGCATCTGCTATTATTTCGACTGATTTTTACAGCCCTCCCACCTCGGTCACAATTAGATTTGTGATGACCACCTTGCTACCCGAACACATACCTTTCTCTCATCGGGAGAATTTGATGCAGAGCTGGAATGTTGCTGCTTTTGGAGCGTCATGGCGAAACAGGACTGGCTGTTGCTGCGGGACATTTTAGTTTCAGTTTGTCCCGGGACAACTGAACAGATCAGAGGTAAATATTTCTCTTCAGGATCTGAGTAAGCCAAAACTTTCCAGCGGGGAACTCCGACGTCTCGGCCTCATCAGTTATTTATTTCTAAAACTCGCTTTCTCTATATCGTGACAGCTGCACCTCGCGTCCCCCGCGCACAGTGCTGACTTAAAGGCCGATTTACTCCAAAAGTTTCCATGGTAACACACCCAAAAAGGTGTCCAAGATTAAAGGTACACATATCTGCCATCTCCTGGTGTAAAGTAGTAATTAAATTACTGGTCCTTTCTCCAGCTGTGGCTCGTTAAAGTCAGCAATGTTACTTGTCGCAATATTGCGACTTTGGCGCCTAGAGCAGGGGCGCACAAACTTTTTCACTCAAGGGGCCAAAATTATATTCTATCATAGCGCCGCGGGCCAGATCCAATATTTCACACAAAATACAAATACTAATAGTATAATAAAGTACTTTTATTAATTAGACAGTCATTTAACATTCTTTTATATGTAAACAACATTAAACAAAATATGAATAATAAATCATACATAGGCCTTTAAAACACGCATCTGACTATCAGCATTTGATTGATTTAGGATTGATGTCTTTGAAAAGATAATCTTTCTCTCAACATTTTTTAAAATACTCTTTGTCCGTGTGCCTCTGATGATGTCGCTCAATGTTGGTAAAATAGTTGTTTAAACCAGCGGCCTGTGTGGTGACCCATAAACTTGGAGGTAGTTTGATCCAGCCTGGTGCTGCAGCAAAGCCTCATGAGACTTTTCATGACTTGAAAAAAAAAACTATTTGTGGTCTTTTAAAGTGTGCAAAAGTACATATGTGTACAAATCTACTCTATAAGCCTGTAATAGTTGCTTGTATTTTAATTTGAAACCTAATTTATGATATTTCACATTTATATTCATGGGGCCTATTTATAAAAAGTGGTTCAAGAAGTTAAATAATAATATTTGGGCATATTAGGTGGACGGTCTGATTAATGCAGATTTTATATAAAGGTCAGGGTCATCCCCTGGCGGGCCAAAATTAATGGCTTGGGGGCCCACCTTTGGACCGCGGGCCCCACTTTGGGCACCCCTGGCCTAGAGGGTTAAGGCATCTCTCCACTAGTACCTTTTGCCGTGCCATACTGTACCGTTACTATCGGTAACGTGACTCGACACGGCTCGACTCGTGAAGTGTTGCTTCACATTTCCAACAAACCAGAGCATCTGAAGTGAGCGGGCCCATAGACACAAAGATAAAGTGTTATCAGTCAGCTTGAGTCTCTCTGTCTTCAACCAAAAAGTCAGGTTAGAAATCTAAGGGTAATCATGGACTCGGACCCGAACTTAAACAGCCACATCAAAACAATAACATCAGCAGCTTTTTACCATCTGAAAAACATTGCTAAGATCAGAAGAATAGTGTTGAAACCAGACTTAGAGAGACTTATCCATGCATTTGTATCCAGCAGGTTAGAGTACTGTAACGGCCTGCTCTATGGCCTCTCTAAACGAGCTGTTAGACAGCTGCAGTACATCCAGAATGCTGCTGCTCGAGTCCTGACAAGAACCAGTAAAATACGACCATATCAGTCCAGAGCTCCGGTCTCTGCACTTGCTTCCTGTCGCTCAGAGAATAGAATTTAAAACAGCTCTGCTTGTGTTCAAGTCTTTCCATGGTTTGGCACCAAAGTACATCTCTGACATGTTACAGACATATGAACAATCTTGGGCCAAGATAAACTAATAAACTTGCCTTGCCTTGCTTTTAATCTTCTTCCTATAAGTCTCCTCGCTGTGTCTGATCTTGACATTTATTTGCTTTTGTATACTCCTTAATAATTCTCTATCTCCCTCTCTGAAGGCTCTTTTTTTCTTGTTCAGCAGTTCCTTCAGCTTACTGGTAGTCCAGGGTTTGTTATTAGGGAAGCATCTCACTGTTCTGGAGGGGATGATGTTGTACACACAGAAGTTTATGTAGTCAGTCACAAACTCAGTCATGGCATTGATGTCCTCTCCATGTGGCTGGCAAAGAGTCGTCCAGTTTGTGGACACAAAACAATCCTGCAGGGCTTCTTCAGCTTCATGTGTCCATTTTCTAACGGTTATCTTTGTTGAAGGTTGCCTCGGAACAAGTGGTTAATATTCTGAGCAGAGACACACAAGAGTGTGATCTGATTACCTTGCAAAAATTATCTCTCATTCACTGAAAGAAATCTGAATATAATACCATGCAAACATAATCTCTCAATCTCGGAAAGAAGTATTAACGCAGCTATACCAAACATAAGATCACTTTCAGGAAAATCACTCCTTATCAATGATTAAATCATCACACATTATATACATGCTCTATTTCTCTCAGAAATTTGGCTAGACGAAAATACAGAATAAACTGTATTAATAGAGACTTGCCCAAGCCAATTTTCCATCAATCACTAAACTTCAAAAAGGTATTGCTAGGCAAACTCAGCACCTTTGAATATTTAGCTACTGAAACAAACGAACCAAACAAAGACCTATTTGTAAACATATACAGACCACCAAAACCTAACACAAACCTTTTTAATGACTTCAATGACCTATAAAAAAGAAATATGAAGTAACCTTAAAGGGGGCAAAGGAATCATTCTTTTCCGAGATTATTCATATAAAAAACAATAATGCAAGGATATTATTTGCTACAGTGGAGAGACTGACTACTCCTCCAGTGACAGTACCCCCTTAACTAAACTCCATCAGGGCCTGTAACGAATTTGCCAGCTTCTTTACTGGCAGCTTCTTTACTTCTTTTTTTTCTTTATATTTTATTAACTTTATATTTTAATGTATTTTAATCTTTCTTGCCAGTGTTTCCTCTCTGGGGAGCCCCCTACATCGGGGGCGGTGGTCGGCTGTGGCTGCCTGGGTGCCCCCCAGGTAGCGCTTGGGTGGAGGTGGGGGTACCAGCCCTCCCTCCTCTGGGCGCCCTGGGTGGGAGCCTTGGCTGCTGCTGTTGATCTGCTGCTGCTGAAGCAGATGGCTCCATGATGGCATTTCCTGGCTCATCTGTACTCAGCCCGCTTTTTGTAGCTTCTAAGTGTGTGTGTGAGTGAGTATGGCTGATGGGTTGGGTTGGGAGGGGGTTGTATTTGCACTGATGATTTTATTTTTTGAAGGGGGGGGTTGTGGGGTTATTTTAAATCTGTAAAGCACTTTGAGTAACTTTCTTTGTTTGAAAAGCGCTTTATAAATAAAGTTTGATTTGATTTGATTTGATACTGAAAAGATCTTGAACATCAGAAGGTCAATCAGTTCATCAGCTCCAACTCCAATACCATCTATGAGCCCAATTAACACCCATGCAGAGAAAATGACTCACTTCTAAACAATAAATCAATCCCGCTGTGATGAAATTATTGACAAACTAAGCTCTGCCACATACTGCTTAGATATCTTACCAACAAGTTTTCTTAAAAAGGTCCTCCCATTTATCAGAGCAGATCTGATCAAAATAATTATCTCATCGCTCCTATCAGGTGTTTTCCCCAAAGCATTAAAAACAGCAGTTATCAAACCAATACTAAAGAAGAAGAACCTAGACAGCACGTTGATGCAAAACTAACGTCCAATCTCTAATCTCCCATTTATCGGTAAAATTATTGAAAAAGCTGTGTTCCAACAATTAAATAGCTTCCTTGCAGTGAAGAACCGCTTTGATATTTATCAGTCTGGTTTTCATAGTTACCACAGCACAGAGACAGCCCTCGTCAAAGTCTTCAATGACATCCGTACAAATACTGACCGTGGTAAAACCACAGTACTTGTACAATTAGACCTCAGTGCGCGTTTGACACCATTGATCATGATATATTACTGGAACGTCTAGAGAGCTGGGTTGGACTCTCTTGTACAGTACTCGACTGGTTCAAATCCTACCTCAAAAACAGAAACTTCTTTTAGTCGATTAGCCAATTCTCGTCACAAAACACAAAAATCACATGTGGGGTCCCCCAGGGCGCCATCCTAAGGCCCCTCCTATTTAGCATCTACATGCTCCCACTAAGCCAAATTATAACCAATAATGTTAACTACCACAACTATGTTGACGACACTCAGCTTTATATCTCAATGTCACCAGGTGATGTTGAACCCATCCAAATCCTCAATAAATGCATTGAGCAAATTAACAGCTGGATGTCCCATAATTTCCTCCAATTGAATAAAAACAAAACTGAAGTACTTATCTTTGGATCCAAAAAAAAAATCGACTACATATCAGTAATCATCTTGAACAGGCCCAACTAGAAACTACCAACCAGGCCAGAAATCTAGGAATAATAATGGAGTCAGACCTGAACCTCCAGGGTCACTAAAAGGCAATAACAAGGTCAGCTTTCTATCACCTGAGGAACATGTCTAGGATTAAAGGACTGATGACACAAGGAGACCTAGACAAACAAGGAGAAGCGGCTTTCAGTCCCTATGCTCCTCATATCTGGAACAAACTACCGGAAGTATGCAAAGCTGCAGAGACACTGAACTCTTTTAAGTCTAAAATCAAAACTTCCCTTTTTAGACTCACCTATGTGTAACTGTTTTTACTTGATTGTTTTTAAGTTTCACACAAATTATCATCTTGATTACTGTAAATACTTTCTTAATTTTTGTTTTGTTTTTGTTTTTTGTTGAATTAAGAACTTTGAGCTTTTTCGCGACATCAATTAGTGAATTAAAAGTGTGAGCTTTTTCAGCAAGATCAGTACACACAACACTACATTCTCGACACTCAGGCTGAGTCCTTTTCAGGGCTTGGAGTTCATCCATCTTGCTAGCTAGTGATTTCACGTTTCCCATTGTGATTGATGGAAGAGATGGTTTCAATTTCATTCTTTTCTGTCTCCTTTTTGCTCCTGCTCTGCATCAATGCCTCCTCCGTCTCAACTCATCAGGGATTTGTTGCTTCAGTTGAGATATTATTTCAACTTTTGCAATGTTAATCAGCAGCTCTCGGCTGTAAACCACCATGTTGCCATGTTTACGCATCGTAACAAGTGAGCAAAATATTAAAAATCAACAGCAAAAAGTCCTCCAACTTTACAGGACAAAAACCCACAGAGCACACAGGTCCAAAAAATGCAAATCTTCCTTAAGAAAAAAGGGGGAAGCAATGTCCAAAAAAACTAAGCTCATTATGTAGATAACAGAGCCACTTCAACATGCAGCCACCCAGGGCAGCGCAATTCTAGAATGTTATTCTCTCAGAATAACCTTCTACCTATTAACTTTGATATTGAGCAGTAATAGAGCTGGTAAAAACAAGCAAGCTAAAAGCACGGTCTACAATGCCAACACAGCTCTAATGGGAATAAATGCTGTTTCTGACTGTAAACACGGGTCGCATATGTGAAGTTAGAGCATTTTTATTGTGGAAAGTGATATTGCGACTAAGGCCGTATCCAGAGATTCAAAATTAGACTCAGTGATTTGCCATCCTCTAATATTCGATCATACTGTTCCTCGGTGGCTAAATAACTATTTAAATCACTGTTGCACAACGATTGAGCTGGCTTAGTGTGATGGTCAGAGGAGTTTAAAATGAGCCACAGAAAAAAAAGAATCAGAAAAAAAAGTGTTTTATTTACCCAACATGAAAGAAACACTAAATCACAAAACACTGCCCATAAAAAGGGGCCATAAGGCTCCACAGTAACATAACATTAACAAAAAAAACATCTAACTGAGCCCCATAATAGAAACACTAAAGAGGTTGTATGCTTGTTGATAAAAAGAATTATGAGAGGAAGGGGAATACAAATTACAGATTACAAACTAAAGCAAAAAAATATAAATAAATGAATGTCAATATATTTTGTAAAAACGTTTATATACTCTCAGAAACAAGCAAAGTAAAAAGACAGACTTTTGGCTTCCCTTTCTTCTCTGTTATGGCTGATGAGACTAGAGATGGCAACACAGAACAGCTTTCCGTTCGTGTACGTTTTGTGTCATGTGAAGGCTATATCAAAGAGAGAGTGTTTTCTTGGTTTATGGAAACTAGAAGATTTGATGCGCAGTGCGTTACAGACACCATTGAGAAGGTGTTTTAGTATTATACGCTTAATGACTTACTTTCTGTTACTGAATCCTATGACTTTACGTCTGTCATGAGTGGTGCAATGGGTGGCGGGCAGGCTCGTTTTAGACACAGACACCCTGAAGCATTTTATGTGCACTACTATGCACATGAGCTCAACCTTGCCCTTTGCCATACATGCAAGGCTATCCCAACTGCTTCTGACTTCGTTGGACATTTGGAAAATGAAAATGTTAACATCATTTAACACTATGACCAAGGCGGTAGGTTCATTTTGAACTCAAACTGAACTACTACATTTGCAGACATATTTGCTCATAAAGGTGCCAAATAAAAATAAACCAAAACCAGTTTTTAAAAACAATCCCTATATCAGCATAAAAGAAAATATGACATAGCCTAGCACAATCTGCTGTCAGTTCAGCATTTCAGTCCGTTTTCCCTGCTTTCTAGTTGGTGCCCCTACTGCTTCAACTGCATCTACGCAAATTTGCAGACCGGGAAGTAGACAACATTTGGTCCACTTACAGTACAGAGATGAAAATCCGATTGTTCAGTCCGGACACATTAATTCGTTTCCTGCTATGTCTGCTATATAAGAATGCCAACTCCAGCTCTGTAACACGGTTTTAACTGGTTTTTAATAATTTTTAACTGTTTGTTTTTTGTTTTTTAATCATTTTCTTATGACTAGTTTTAACCGTTTTTAACTTTTAGCAACTTATCTTTTATCGGACGCGTTTTTAATCAGAACACGGACCACTGTTACTTTTATCATGCCTTCACTCACTTGTAGCTCCGGGTGTGATGGTTGTGTCAGGCTAACCAAGAAAATCAAGGATCTGGAGGAGGATCAAAAATTTACATCTGATCCGGGAAAACAAGCGCGACGTGGACAACATCTTCAGCCAACTTTCGCTGCTGCCACCCCCGCCCAGCTGGCCGACACAATCCCCTGCCAGCCCGGGGAAGCTGCGGAGAGAGAATCCATCGCTGGGTCACCAGGCGGACTCCAACAGACGAACGACGGTGGAGGTACAAATCTACGGCAGAGGAGCGCTGGTTCCAGCAGGGGGCTAAACCAAAAAAACTCCTCAGCTCCACTCCGGTTCCCCAGGGTGCGTGGTCGACGGTCGGGCCTGGTCGCGGTGCGGGCGCCCGGAGTGGCTACCACCATTCTCCTCCACCCGGCCTTCCGCTGTCGAACCGTTTCAGTGCCCTAAGGGACAACTTTCCTCCTCTGACCGTCCTTCCGACCGCACTGAAGACCAGCAGCTCCACAGGACCGCCGTCAATCCCCTCCCAGCAGCCAGGGCAGCAGTCGAACTCCGGTAGCCACCCACGTCGCGCCAAACCGAGGACTGAGGCTGGGACCCACCGAGGTGTGCCCAATTACACCCCAAATCCACGGAACGAGCCCTCGGCGCCCACTAAACACCGCTGCAGTCCTGTGGATACCCAGCTGCCCAACATCCAGCAGGTCCTGGACAACGAGTGATCTTCTGCTCAGAATCAGCCTACACACCATCCAACGACCACTCTCAAAGGGGATTCTATTATGCGGCATGTTAGGATGAGAGGAGCTGTCACCCTTTGTTTCCCTGGAGCTACAGTAAAGGATATTTCTGAACACATTCTGGACTCTACCCAACGTCACCCTACTGTGAGTAAAGTTATAATTCATGCTGGCACCAATGACATTCGTCAACAGCAGTCTGAGATCTTAAAACACGATTTTATTCATCTTTTTATCATTTAAAAGACAAAACCCTGTTTGTTTTTATTTGTGGCTCCACTCCCACGATCAGCAGAGGAATAAAAATATTTAGCAGGTTACTCTCTTTAAACACTTGGCTCTCCTCTGCTACTGTGATGCACAATATTGGTTTTATAGACAATTTTAACATTTTCTGGGGCAGGAGTCAATTATTTGGAGAAGATGGACTCCATCTTAACAGACAAGGTACCCGCATGCTGGCATTAAGCCTGGCATACCCTTGCCCACCCCTGTCCCGTACACCGGCTCCAGCTGCTTCTGTCCTCTCTGCCACATCCACAACATCCTGATGTGCAGCTGGTCCTTGTTCCTATAAACTCAATCCTGATTTTAACAGTAACTCACATATCAGACTTGGACCTTACCCTACTTCATTCATACCTGTTATTGTCAGCAGAGAGCAAAGAAATAACCATAAACTGAAAAAATGCAACCCAAATAATGTTAAACAGTTACTAAAAATCCCACCTACAGTAAATCATACAGTCACTCCATCACCAACCACTATTAATATGGCTCTTTTAAATGTTTGCTCTCTACTGATAAAACTTTTATAATAAATGATTTGATTTTAGACAAAAATCTTCAGTGTTTATTTTTAACAAACATGGCTGAGTGCAGATGCCCCCGCTGTTCTCACAGAGGCCTCTCCACCTAATTTTAACTTTTCTTATTAAACGAGGAGTAGCCAGAGGGGAGGCGGAACTGCTTTTATAAGTTCATCAACTCTTTCCGCCAAACCTGTTTTATTTGATAATTTTACCACTTTTTAATACACTGCCTCTGTTTTTAGCACTCCTCAGGTTTTATGTGTTACATTTTATAGGCCTCCGAAAAGGAATGCATTTTTTATTCCAGAATTTTAGTTTAGTTTAGTTTTTATCAATTTTACACAACTCTTATGAAAGGATAATTTTAGCTGGAGATTTTAATCTACATATAGAAAACCTTTTAGATGCTTTATCAACATAATTTAAATATTTTTGAATTATATGGATTTATCCAATATGTCATGCAGCCGACTCACAACAGAGGACACACCCTGGACTTGGTCATCATGAATGGCCTGTTCACCAGTGTGTCCTCTGTTGTTGACTTGGCTGTCTCTGACCACTACTGTGTGTTTTTCAAAATCACCAGTTTTATCCAATTAGAGACCTCTTTGAGAACTATTAGAAAGCTTTATCTAACCTCTGAAGTGGCTGCAGGTTTTCTTGAAGTTTTTTAAAAAGTTTCTTCCTGTACCTTTACCTGCCCCCTGTGATTTTATTGTTAAAGATTTTAACAGTAGGCTTCAATCTGCTCTCGACCTGCTGGCTCCACTTAAAGTTGTAAACATACATTCAAAACGTACTGTACCATGGAAAAACGAAGCTCTTTAAAGAGGAGCCTCAGGGTGGCAGAAAGGAAATGGAGGATAAATAAAATTACAGTAAATCATCAGATATACATAGAACATCTCAGATTATATAATAACGCTTTAAGACATTCCAGAAATGCATACTTTTCCAGAATCATCTCAGAACATAAAAATAACCCAAAAATTCTGTTTTCCACCATTGACAAAATTCTCAATCATTCCTCTAATACTTTTCAGAAAACACCGTCAAACACTATGTGAGGACTTCAGAGGGAAGGTAGATACCATCAGATGTAATATTTTATTCTCTCAAACTAACGTGGTTTTAAAAAAATCTGAGTGTTTGCTTTTACCAGAGGAAACACTGGACATTTTTGTCCTGGTGGATGCTGGGACCCTTGATAAAGTTTTCTCCTCAGTGAGGCCCCAATTCCTACCCGGTTTTTCAATCAATTTTATGGTTCTTTTAAAGACGAGATTTTAAACTTTATGAATTAGTCCCTTCAGACGGGGGTTTTTCCTGCCGCGGTGGTGGTGAGGTTCATGCTGAAGAAGAGCAATTTAGATTTTAATGATTTAAACAATTACCGACCTGTATCTAACTTACCATTTTTAAGCAAAGTTTTAGAAAAACTTGTTTTTATTCAACTTAATGATTTTATTAATGCTCATAACGTCCTAGAGAAATTACAGTCTGGTTTTAGGATGAACCAGAGCACCGAGACAGCTCTTTTAAAGATTTTAAATGATTTTAGGGTAGCACTTTACATTACAGCTCGGTAATAACATAGTAATACTGTGGTAACACCAATTTAACAAATAGGTTACAAGTGAGTAATACTGGGTAATTTCCCTATCCTGTAACAAAGAAATAAAACTGTAATAACATCAGCTTCCAGACCAGTAGCAGCATGGTAATAGTGTGGTAACGTCAATATTACCACTAGGTTATAATTGGGTGACTTTAAAGCATGTTATAATGAGATAACACAGTAATAATTTTTTTCCTTTTGCTTTGCAATCTCTAAGTAACTTCCAATTATAACCGTTTAACTGCCTGTAGTGACACTGTTTGTTGTTTTTTTGTTAATGTCATAGTTATAACCATGAATTAGGGCTACATCAACCCCATCGTAACAATATGCATTTTACTACAACATTGCACAAACAAAAACAAAAACACAGAAAACAAAATCCCAAATCAGACCGTTTAACAGTAGCGCTTAGGAGGTCTAACCAACCGGCCACTACTGCTGTGCTTTGTAGCCACCGGTGGTGGGAGAGACGTGGTAGTGTGGGAAAAACCCTTATGAGGGCATGAGCAGTAGTTCATGAAGTTCGGCGGTTTAATCCAAAATAGGTCACCTACGTGATTCATGTATGTATGGAGCAGCAGCCAGCCACAAGTTTTCAGAACAGTCTTTATGTGACTGACAGAAGCTGTAGTTTCAATTACTATTTACATTCTCCCTGTAATTAACGATAAAAAAATGTTTCAACCGACCTCACATCTAGTTTCCTTTTATTTCAGCTGCACGATGGCAGTGGATTTTTTTTTTCCACAGCTCTTTTGGCCCAAGAGCGCTTCTATCGCGCTTATCTGGCAGAAAACGAAGTTACAGCTTAAAATCAACAGACTTAATGCTGCGCTGCGACCAAAGAGAGAAAAAAATACTTTCTCACCCTCTTCTGACATAGAGACTCCTATGAGTTTTATGAATGAATAAAAAGGGATTATTTCTAAATGTTAAGTGCTGCTCAGCAGGGGCGTATCCAGGAGGTTAATAAAGAGGGGCTAAAAGGGCCCAGGGTTGGTCTGGGACTCTAAAATAAAGTTTTATTAATTTCAGAATATAAATAAAAGTAGTTATGGTATAAAATTATATTACAAATCAATAAACTACACACAGTTTATATTGTGTGTGAATTACATTTTTGTTTGTCAATGATAAACTTATGTTGAATGTGGTAGCGCAAAATTACGACATGCTTTTCAGAAGTGCTAAAAATAGACGCTAAATTAGCTGCCGCAAAGATTTTTATGCTTAGTAAATCACACTGCGCCTGGAACACCTGTTCTCCTCCCAATGTTTTGCGTCTTCTTACATAAATGCCCAGATTGCATATTCATCAAGGGCCACAGCGCTAAATGGATTGTGTGTCTTGCTGTGGGTTTAACAGGCGCAATGCGCTCTGCGCCATGTTGATAGATCACCCAGAGCCTGCTTTTGCAATGCTTTGCGTTTTGCGTGGGTTTTAACAAGTGCAAACTGTTGATAAATCAGCCCCTTAGTCTTTTTTTTTCCAATATGCTATTGTGAATTTTTTTGGATTCTTTTGATGATGACAGACAATCTTTAATGTTTGTTCCCTGTTTATGTGCCATAAAAATAACCTTGCCTTGCCTATACATATTATGTATATTATGTGTGGGGTCCACTGTGGGGTTTCTCACCTCCTTGCTGTGTTTTTATCTGCAGAACATCCGAAAGGGGACCATCTCCCACAGATGTGAAGCCAAGAATCTTAAAGCTGTAGGTGATGTTAGGCGTCAGTCCTGAGATGGAAGTGATCTTGGTGTCATTGGTGTTTTTTTTCTGCCAGGTGCTGAGTGGACTATTGGGCTCAGAGCTGTAGTAGATACGATAGCCCTGAAGTTGACCATTTGGCTCCTCAGGAGGTTCCCATTCCAGGAGTATGATGGTGGAGTTCAGCAGGCGTGCCCGCACATGAAGAGGTGGTGTTGATGGCGCCTGCTCACCTGTACGGATTTCCACCATACTGCTAGGCGGCCCCCGACCAATGCTATTAGAAGCAAGGACACGGAACTCATATTCTGTGAAGGGGCTAAGACCACCAATGCTGTATCGGGTTGAGGCTACACCATCTATCTCCTGAAAATCTTTGTCAGAGTTTTTGGAACGGTACTGAACCAAATAGTAGGACACAGGCTCTGAATTCCCAGATTCCCAAGTTAGAGTAACACTGGTGGCTGTGGTCTCTACCACCTGCAGAAGGGTGGGGATCTTCGGAAGAGCTGTCAGAAAATAAAGACAGGATGTTTAGTAAAGCACAAACATATTTCTGTTATATCACATCAACAATACTGCTTAAGCTTACATTACAAAATATTATGTTAACAATATTATGCATATAATACTAATAAGCTAATATTATGCTAATTTCCTGTTTGTGGGACAATAAAGGACTATTATTTTATATTCTACTATTATATTTAACTCTCTCATCCAACTTATCTGCAATACCCGAATTATGAATGATGTGAAGAACACACATGTACGTCAGCCGAACAGCTGTCTTTTCTGTATAGGTTAAAAATAATTTTTTTAGATAAAAGAAAGCTAATCTAACAATAGCGTTTCATATTTTTTTAGCTTCATTAGTTTTTTCAGCAACTCAAAGCTGTAAATAGAAAAAGTAGAATACACTAAAGCCTGCTTTATACCTCTCTGTCTGCAGAGGTATGGGGCAGCGCCATTATCTGTCGGCACAAGGGCTCGCAGATCCGTATGCAAGCACAGATGGAGTACAGTGCAATTTTTTTTATGTCAAAAGCACGGACATCACAAGTCTGTGCTCAGTCAGCCCAACATAATTTCCCCAGAACAGTATTCTACAGTTGATTTAATTAGTAGTCAACGGAGCTTTTGGGAACTAGATGCTTTATATTGGATGACCAGTTTATCTAATATGGTCTTTTGGCAATTTTCAACACAACAGGAGATTTAGAGAATACCAAAACATGCTGTGCATTTTTAAAGAATTCAAGGAGCTAAAATGTTACTATAACATTTTCAAGCTCAATCTTGCTCCTTGGGTGAATTTGCATTTACAAGCTGAAGTAAATAAACTGTTGTTGACCAGAGACATTACTGCAATGGACGGTAGACCAGCCAGAAAAGGTCAACAACCCCTACTGCCCTGGTGGGAAATGATATGACAAACCAACAGAGCCAGAAAAGAAAAATGGCTCTGTTATTATGTGTGTGTATGTGTTTACAAAATCGTTGACGGAGAAGTATAAACTATCCTTAAGTCCAAATAGCCTTAGAGATTAAGTATAATAATTCACGTTTTTTTATACATTTTGCTGAGGCAAAATTAGGCAAAATATTAGGGATGTGAATTGGCAAGTATCTGGTGATATTATTTGTATCACCGTTAAGGGGGGTTCATAAAATACATTGTCTTATGAGTAAAACTATATATGGAGAGCCTAATGCCACGTTCACACCGGTCAGTGCGTCCAGGCATCAAATCGCTCAAATTGACTAAAGTTGATGTAGTTGGAAAGTAGATCCAAACTGTGCTTATGAACCTCTCTTCTCTGCTTACAGATTCTGTGTGCTCTCTCGCAGATTGAGAAGTGTCGTTGCCTAGCAACTGTTCCAGCCAATAGAATGAGAGTTCTCCTAATATGCTTGCTCCCTGCTTTAGGGTGCGTTTGTTTTCCGCTGTGTGTTAGCCTGCGCCTACAGGTTACTGTGCTGCCCACTGGATAAACAGAGAAAAAACGGAAAATGTATTTGATACATTCTAAATGTTCATACAACATACATTTGTTTTTCTATTGCACATTTTTTCTATTAAGAATATAATTAAAAGTTGTAAACTTGTAATATTGTGATATTCTTCTGATGTATTAAACATATAATTAAGCTGTAAAAAGAATGTATAAATGTTTAATAAAGAAAAGGAAGAGGGAAACAACTTCGGCTTGCTGCTCTCACAAGTTTTGGAGAATCACGATATAGCTTAGTGCTTTAAAATAAATACTTTTTTGGTGTTGTTATTTCAATTGTTTTGTGGATTGTCAAAACTCAAACAAAAATATTTTTGACCATCCGGTGTGCGATTAATTACTTTGAATTGGCTGATCTGACAGACAGCAAACCCATAGTTTCTTCCTCATAAATCTCTGCCTAACATGTCCAGCCAACTGGATGCCTCTTTTTATTGACCTGAAGCGGGATATTTCTTCACTTGATTCCACAGAATGGCTCAGCATCAACCACAGTCTCAAGTAAGTCATTTGTGTATTGAGGAATACCATATATTTGTGAACACTTTTATTTACATTCTTGTATAATCTGCTTTACGTATATGTTGGTAAACATTTTTATATGTAGTTTCATATAACCTGCCTTATTATTTCAGAAAGGAACAAAGCTGGTTTCACAGTGAAGGACAACTTATTTTCACAGAGACGTATTGTACCAGAACAGGGTTTGAAGTGAAAACAATCTTACATTTGTACCAGGCTTTTACAACAGTCATAAATACCAAGTTGTGTTTAGGAAATTACCCAGTTGTGTAGAAACAGGAAGATAGTTTAGGACCCCCATAAAAGCGGGTGTTTGCAAATAAAAACCTCCTGATCGGTTTGGTAGTCAGTCAGACTTTGGTCTGGCTCCATCTGAATTCAGGTGCACAATGAAACAGAATTCTGTTGTGTGATTGTGTTGTTTCTCTCTGTCTCTGAGTTTTATTCTGAAAAGGTTCCGCTGAGGAGCGTCGGGTCCTCTAAAACATACAGATAACAGTTTCTGATTGACGAAGAGTTTATCCAGCAAAAGTAGTAAAGAGTAAAAGTTTTCAACCCCGACAAATGGTGGAGGATGCGCGGCTTGAAGAGGGATGTTTCTCTGGGACAGAGAGATAGCGTGTGAGTAGGCCCTATTGATTGATTTGAAGTTGTCCATTTAAGGTTGATTTGTTGATTGTTTGATTGGAAGCGGAGTAAGAGCGGACGCAGAGCTCCGGATGTGGGCGATCCGAAGTCTGAGGAGGCATCCTTGACTGAAAGGCGCATTGAGAAACGAAAAGATTCGCAGAAAGAAGTTGTGTGCGACCTTCCTGTTGGGAACGGATTTCTGCACAAGTCTGCGTAGGTCTGGCGTACGGGTGAGCTCCGTGAACAGAATTTGGTGTGAGCTGGTCCGTCTCCGGACATGAAAGAGGTTAGTGTTTGTGTATATGAGTACTGAGTAAGTTGAAATAATATTGACAAGGGCAGCAGTTACTTTTTGGAGTGGTAGATTGTCATACAGTGTGAATGAGAGCGGCCTAGAATAGAACTGTTAAAAAAATATATATATAGATGAGAAATTGATCTGGTGGGAAGATAAGGATTCCCAGATCACGTGAAGTGGATGACAAAGATAAAGAGATTTAACTGCAGAATATATAGTTGACGAGTGATTGTGAGAATGTGTGGGGGAATAGAATCACAGAGAGGAAAGAAAAAGAGAGGAGAAAGTGTGTGTGTGAGAGAAAACCTTAGCGCTGGATGTGTGTGTGTGTGTGAGATTTCAACTTTATGTGAAAGCAGGAAGTTGAGAGGTGTGCTGAACTTTTGGGTTCGTGTTAAAACAGGACTATCATAAGTAAAAACTCGAGTATAAACTATTATCTAAGAATATATGAATAGATAAGTGAAATTAAACACTCTAGAATATATAGATATAAACATTTTAGAACAGGCCATCAAAGTGGAAGCTTTTATCCCGTGGGGAGAACGGGGGTGTTTACATTTTTGACCCAGCTCGGTGGGGAGAACGTCGGTACTCGGAGCAAGGTTTTCATAATTTTGAGCTTAAAAGCATGGGTGAAATAAACAGGCTTTAAGTATATGCTTTAATAAATAAATTAATGGTTATAGGGGGTTTGTGCCGTCTGTCCGTGTCTGCGGAGTTGTTTTCCGGAGCCGGCACCGGGAAATCACTCAAGCCAGACTACGGGATTTGTGGCAGATTGGTCTAAACCTCAGCGGTAAAATAATTTAATACAATCTAAAAGTTAGTGCTTTGTGTTCTGTCTTTATCATTTGTTTTGTCTGGGACAGTCATAATAGAATATACGGTGTTCCAAATGCGGAACTGATGTTGGGTACGCGTTGCAGTCCGTGCTGAATTTGTGACGGATACGTCTATTTTTGTGCCAAATTAAAATCTGGAAAAGGTGGTGTGAATTACACTGATAAGAATTGAAATTGAGGGGTGGAGTTCTCTATTTACCGAAGGGTATGTTGCTATTTTGTTGGGTAGTTTCGCGGTAGAGTTTAACTGTTTTAAGCGACGTTGGCCGAAAAGGGCTAACGTTAGCACCAGGCTGTAGGCTGTGTTGAATTAGTGGGAGAGCTCGCAGCGAGATGATTCTGTTCAAGACTCTTGGTTTTTTGATAAATCTCTGAATAAAAATAACTTGATGAGAAGCTAAACATCAGTTTATAAATCCTTTTAACTTTACTAAGCTTCGGCTTGGGGCATTCACTCTTAAGATCAATTGTGAATGAAAAAATAGATACAAAAGAAGAAGAAAAAAACAGCTCGGAGGAGCGTTTTACGGTTGGAAACGCCTCTTGAAAACGACCAGGAGTAACTCATAAGAGATTAAATGATTACGCAAACAGCTACCTTGTCAAACTTAAATAAATGTGGATTTTTCTTGTTTAATTCGGATTTAATATTTTATTTAAAAAAAATAGAAGTTTGATAAAGAAGGGATTAAGGAATAGTATTCAGATAAATATTTGATAACTTTTAAATCAGTCTCAATTGAAAAGAAGGACTTTTCAATGGATACTAAAGTAACTTTAAAGGACGCTGCTCACGATGCGTCTGAACCCGCTGAAAAGAAACAGGATTTAGTCTGGCTAACACAAGATAAAAACACAAGCAACATTTATGAAGGACGGATTGAAAAGCAGACAGATTTTTAATTGAAATAAATATAAAATGGTTAAATCACTAAAAAAGAACTAAGTGTGTTGATAAAATATTGCGATGGTCAATCTTTATAAATATTTAATTTACACATGAGATGAAAGAGACATTTATCAAATTGACAAAATAGAGAAAGGCATTGCATTGATAAAGTATAGAATATAAATTGGATGAAAAAATGAAGGAAGCATTAATTAAAATAAGCAGGGGAAGAATTAGAACAACAGTTTAATTAGACATATAAGGATTAATGATCATTCCTGTTGGAGAGAGCAAACCTATAAATTAGTATATTTTTACCATAACTAATACTGAAGAAATTATTACTAGTATAACTGATTAAAATAAAATTAAAATAGAGCCCACATAGGTAGTCCGAGTGGGAAAGATATTTAAATTCAGCATTCGAGAAAGGAGACTAATGAATATGAAAATAAAAAGTTTAAATAAAACTTGATTTGAATAGGCTGAGAGGATCAACTCTCTGTCTGTCTTTTTCTTCCTCTAATTATATATTTTTTCTCTCTTTTTCGCTTTCCCAACAGAGAACCCCTCAGATAACATTCTAGAGATGTAATTTATGTTCCTGGGGAGATAAGATGGGTGGGGGTGCGTGGGCTGATGACGGATAGTGCCAGGCACCCGCCATAACTGCCAAAGAAAGAAAAATCGATACAACCAGCGCAGAAGTTCTTCTGTCTTGTGCTCTGCTCCCAAACCAGGGGGGCACCAGTGACTGAATATTTTCAGGGGTGAAGCAGGGGCCACCCTCAAAAAAGAGCACATTTCCTCATGCTGAGCTGAACTTTCAAGGACAATATGTGTGAATCCACTTGGCTGGTGTAATATGGCCAATTTCTGCTGAAGAAGTGACGATCAAAGGCTGCTGATTCAATGTCACTGTTGCTGAACTAACCACAAGAGTTTCTGTTTTTCTGATCGAAGGTGGCCGAGGTTCCTCGAACCCCGTGCCTTCCCCAGAATTATCTCCAGGTAAAATACCACCATTTACCGGGAACAAAATTTGGAAAGTTGGGTGGAAGGAAAAACTGGGCCTATAGCATGGGGTTGCTGGCTGGTGAGAGAGAAACATTTTTTTTCTTTATTTTTACGTTTCATCCACAGGGATGTACTAAATTTAAGAAAGGATATATTGTAATGGAACAGCTAAATCAAAAGTAAGTCAGAATTTTATTTGATTTCTAACAGAAAGAATGAATCAAAGTGCTTAACGATTTAAGATAATTAAAAAGTTGAAATGGATAATAGAATAATTGATAACATTTAAAAAGAGGCATAGTAAAACAGACATATAAGTATGTCTTAAACTTGATAAATAAAATAGGTAAATAAAAGAATCGATTTAGTTGAACAAGCAAATGGATAGTAATCAGTTGAACTGTAGACAAAAAGTAAACTCTTGAGCCTGCTCTTGCTTTTAAATCCATTACTGAGGGAGGTGTTTTTGTTTAGTTTTCAGGAATAACAACGGTGTTGCACCAAAATAAGATGGCTTTGCTCTTTCCCCAGGGATTATTTTTTAATTAGATGGGTGAAATAATTTCTCAGCACAATACAGTTGGATTAGATTGAAAAGGAGTGGATGTCCAATAAAAGAACAAGGAATCGGGAAGTAACTTTTACCTTATATTTCAATGTTAGATAATAGTTTAGTTTTTGCATTTTAGGTGGTGCATTTGTATTGTTATGTTATTAAAAGGACATACTTGGTAATGTCCTTATATACTCCTCCTATCAACATGGATACCAAAGAAGGCTGAGGTAACTGGCCGAAACTAATCTCTAATTGGACGACACATTCTGCAGGGGTACTCAGGACTCAGAAAAGAGAAAAACAAACATTATAGTACAATGTCAAAGTATTACTAATAGGGGATGATTGATTACATACATGATGACTTCGGTCAGGGTTGCGGATTTCTTTTGGTATTCACTTGTACGTCTGCATCTTAATTTAACATCAAAATTGGCTAACATGACTGCACAGTCGGGGCTTATTGTCGAAAGGCCCTCGAAATTGTTTTGATGATCATCAAGAGTGATCACAAGACCGGATCAAAAACTGTCATTTTTTAGATGTTTACAAGCTTATGCCCCCAGGATTCAGCAGCACGTGAGGAGCACACAGTCTCCTCTGGTCTCAGAGGTGCGGCAGCTGACTACAGCTGCTGTAGTTACAAGTTACAGCTCCACGACCCTTTGGGACGAAGGCGTGAGGAGTCCAAGTGGTTCAGCCAGTTCCAGATGACAGCTGGGAACACACACGAAGTGCAGCTCCACGGCAACGATGAACCTGGTCGAGGATCAGCAGGAATCTACCTAAAAAGGGTCAAGAAGGTTTTGACCAAGCTGAAACGGAAGCTGAAGCCACAGGCGGCGGGGCCTAGCTCACCCAGAAGTTTGTTTGGGTGTTGATATTAATCATCCAGTGTGATCTATGTGCCAATGAATGAGATGGGCAAATTGAAATTGCCATCTCAAAGAGGGATATACAGAAGAGGATCACAACTCATCAATCAGCTTCACAGCAGGTTTTGACCACTCCACATCGGTGGGAGAGTGGTTATCTGCATATATGGGAGTAAAACTGGAACACTGATCAGCTCTGTACAGCTGCCAGGTGCCACCATTGGGGGGTTAACCACGAGAGTGAAGAAAGAAGAACAGAAGATAAAAATATATAAAAGACTGAATAGACTTTTTAATAATTTTTTGCATTTTACAGGTTGTTTAACTATTTTTTATTCACAAGTGCAGATTGTTAACACTGCCTAAGAGGATTTCTTAAAGAATTTTAATCAGTTAATTTTCAGGATTTCTTAATTTCCAGTTGTTTTTAAGGTTGTATTAAGGTTTGCATTCATAAACAAAGAGGGTCTACTAGATAGAAAGATGGAATAGCTGAGCAGAATTAGGGAAAGGAAAGACTAAATAGACTCTAGGATTACATTTTTAAAGGTTTCTTAATACCTTCTATTTCACAGGTTTCTTAACACTCTAAGTTTGATCCGTTTCAGAACAGATAGTCAATTGTGTTTTCTCATTATCTTGTGGGTATTAATTTGGATTGTATTTCTCTGGGGCCTCCTCCACAGTATTAACATACATTAAAAGTTAGACTTAGTTATGTCTTCACATTTAGACATTCGTATTCTTACTATTTACATTTTGGGTTTTAATTCTGTGTGTTTATTTCTGGGGATTGCTACAGCTACCAGTTAATGGAGTAAGTTAAAATAAGGGACTTAGATTAGGTTAAAAGAGGGTATATCAACAATTGAGGGATTTACATTTTCTCTTATTATAATTTTAAGGTTACAAGTGTATTTGCTATTGACATGTTGAATTTTTAGCCTAAAGTTCGACTTTTGAATTTACATTTTAAGTGTGTCATATGCAAGGGTTCATATTTTAAGGTAACTAAATTGAAAGTTTTTGAAGGGTACTTTTTCTGTATTCTCAAATGAGTTACAGAATTTATATTTTTAGTTTTAAATGTAAGATAACTCTGGAGAAGACGTTCAGAGAAAATGGTTAATTCGTGTTAGAACGAATGAAAAGAGGGAATTGAGGAATACCATATATTTGTGAACACTTTTATTTACATTCTTGTATAATCTGCTTTACGTACATGTTGGTAAACATTTTTATATGTAGTTTCATATAACCTGCCTTATTATTTCAGAAAGGAACAAAGCTGGTTTCACAGTGAAGGACAATTGATTTTCACAGAGACGTATTGTACCAGAACAGGGTTTGAAGTAAAGACAATCTTACATTTGTACCAGGCTTTTACAACAGTCATAAATACCAAGTTGTGTTTAGGAAATTACCCAGTTGTGTAGAAACAGGAAGAAAGATAGGCAAAATGCCCCAGGAACAAGCAGAAACTGAAGACTGCTGCAGTAGAGGCCTGGCAGAGCATCACCAGGGATGAAACCCAACGTTTGGTGATGTCTATGTGTTCCAGACATAATTGACTGCAAAGAATTTGCAACCAAGTATTGAAATGTATAAGTTTGATTTATGGTTCTTATTCTGTCCCATTACTTTTGGTCCCTTAACAAGTGGGAGGTACATATGCAAACTGTTGTAATTCCTATACCGTTCACCTGATTTGGACGTAAATACCCTCAAATAAAAGCTGACAGTCTGCAGTTAAAGCACATCTTGTTCGTTTCATTTGATAGCCAAAAATTTTTGCATTGTGTCAATGTCCCAATATTTATGGACCTGACTGTATAATACATCTGGGGCTAATGCTAGCTCGTACTAGCCAGCACTTAAAGTGCTCACTGAAACCTTGTAGAGCTTCTACCGCATGCTTGCTTTGATTCCACCAACTATTTCTCCCCGAGCCTACCTGCCACTTTCCACATGGCCAGACTTATAGTAGTTTTCTCCACGTTTAATGCTCATTCCTTCATCCTGGAGGCTACGTAAAAAAATTCAGAAAACATTACTGAAAGACGCACTCCTTAACTTTAACACCTTAAAAACATGATTTTGTAACATTTCGGTGGCACACCAGCATTTATTCGGTTCATTTTCGAAGATGTCACTGTATAGGGGGGTCCAGCTGCTGAAAACCGCTATATACAACTTTTTCTCTCCTGGGACACTCCTGGACTGAGTTTGACTGAGTTCTGTTTTACAACAGTAAGCTACACACTACCAAATTGTTTTAAACAAACCAGCGGTTTTGAGACTTGAGCCATAGTACATCCATCAAAGAAAATAGAAGACATGAGGAAAAGTGATAGTCAACATTTGCCCGGCTTTTCCTCACTGGAAAGCTCTTACACCTTATTCACACTTGTTGCAGCTGCAACCGAGGCATTAGGTTTACAACAGGTTGTAAACTGATTGGGATGTTTGTATAATTGTATTGAAATGACATTTGTTGTAAAGTGCCTTGAGATGACATCTTTCATGAATTGGCGCAGTATAAATAAAAGTCAACTGAAATTGAATTTGGTGAATCAGTCTTTGTCAGATGACCTATCAGGGGGATGCTTGAGTTCATAACAATATAAGCTTTGATTGCTTTCTGTGTGGAGGTTGTAAACTTTTTAAAAAGAATGGTACACTGGTGTTGTGTGAAGGGCTGCGATGCCAGGTCACATGACACCATGAATCCAAAACTCAACAAAAGCATAAGATTTGTTTGGGTTTCTTGTTTGAAAAAGTGGTATTAGACAGAAAATTGGGGAAGTAACATGGAGACGTCCAATGGCCTGGGTCGCAGCTGTGAGATGTAGGGACATTACTCTTGAAACTGCATCTACCTGCGTGTATTCTCACATCGTTTTCATAAAGACAAGTAAGACACTTGTTTTGTGTAAGTGATGTTACTGAATCTTCGTTTTTGTGCTATATAAAGTTGTCATCCCCCAAACCTCTGCCACACATGAAGGGAAGTTGTGAGTTATTCAGTCAATCTATAATCTGTTAATCAGTTAACAGTTAATCATTGTCAGTTAACCAGAACGTCAAGAAAAGTTGGTAATTTTGTCAACATTTTGTGATTTACTTTAAATGAAAATCTTAGTGGTAAACCAGCAGGACATAAAGTGCATAGAGAATCACCAAAAACAACAACTCTCATTTGCCTCTCATTTGCCAAATGGCAAATATCTGCAAAGTTACAGAGTGCGTTTTAATGATCATGTCTCTCATGCAATAAAGAAAAGTCTAAAAACCATCACTAAAACCACAATATTTTTTCTTCGAAGGCTCTTGTTTAAAGCCAGTTTCCCTAAGGAGAACCCATGATTGCACAAAGAGAATGTGGAAACCTGACATAGAAACGCTGTTGGGCCCCTGCCATGAAGGACAGCATAACATAGAGGGGACAAATAGATTGGTATAATATCTCTGAATCCCAGATTTACCACTAAGCGTTCATCATAAACGTTTACATTATAAAGCTAGTGACATGTAAAGAGTAATTTTATTAAAAACTTTTGAAGTTATGATTATCAACCTGCCATTTGGGTCAGTTGTGGAAGTACTAAAACAAAAAGGCACAGTTCTATAGAGGAGAACAGAAAAACCTCTGGTTTAGATGTAAAGTGTTACTGATAAGCTTGTGAGATCCAATTAGCTCTAAGTATTGTGTGCTGGGTGGTCTAGAGGCGGGTCTCTCACAGGAGTAATATGTCTGAATTCATGGAATTTTGCCATGTTTAATCAGGCTATCCAGACCCCTGAAATGTTCCAAGAGACCAGGGACAGGGAGTCTAAGGTGCAATTTACATGGAATGTCTTCTGCATTAAAGTACCACAAATAAAGAGCAATCAGTCTGGCAGCCAAAAAAAAAAAAAAAAAAAAGAATTAAAGAACAGCCTCCCTTTTTTCTCATCAACGATTTTTATATTTTTACCAATGATTTCCCTTAAGGTCTGAAAGTTTAGTTTGTAGTATTTTTTTTACCGCTGCATTGAAGTGCGCATCATTCAGTTAAAGTTACTTAAACTAGTGCTAACTCATTAGCGGAGTAGCTCTGTAGATCTTCACGTCATGGTGATGTGATACAGTAGCTTTGCTCAAAGTTTTCCACGTTAGCTCAAGAGCCCCCCTTTTTTCTCTGTTAATTTATAAATGCAGTCAGACATAAAATGTTATATTGAATATCAGTTGACCTTGCCTCTGTCAAAATGAGGTCTTGATCATTCTGAACAGTCAAATACACTTAAACATTAGAATGACCAAGGCAGTCATTTTGACCTTTTTGAAATATGCATATCAAATAACTTTCTCAAATTAAGTAATGAAGCCTGGTTGGTCCCTGACTTTTCCTAAAACTATGTGAATTTTAATAAAATATTTTGAATATTTATCATGTAAATAATTATATGATCATTTCTACAAAGGATTTTGCGCTTTTTCAATTTTGTTTGCAAACATTCTGGATCAGATAATATGAAAGTATTCTGTGAAGGGTGGTTAGCAGAGATGGATCAAACTGTATTTGACAACATAGGGGATTGTATAGTTACACATTTCCATATCATCTTCAAGAGATGCACTGAAACCTCCCAAACAGCTCAAAGTAGTTTGTACAGTAGCTGGCAGAGGATTTCTATCAGAGGTTCTGCCTGCAAGGAGTTGCCTGCAACCCGGAGTTGAGTATAGATTTACTTTTTTATTACAGGTAAAATATTTAAGTCTTCTCTGGTTTTAGTGTCTTTAGTTATAATCATTCCCAAAGATTTTTTAATGTAAATAGAATCCCAATGCTTTAGAAAATATTCAAACTTTGTTATTATTACCAAAGGGATCTGGACAGTTTTTTTTAGAGATATAGCTAATAACTCAGCAGCTAAAATAAATAATTAGGGAGAAAAGGGACAGCCCTGCCGGTTTCCACGATTGATAGTGAATCCTTTAGTTGTTCCTTGGGGGAGAGAAACAGAGCTATTAATATCCTCATACATTTATATTTATCGCTTTAATAAACTCTGTACAGAATCCAAAATATTCTGACGTTTTTATAATACATGTATGTTCAACAGAATCAAATGCTACGTAAAGATCAAAAAATTAAAATGAAACCCTTATTGTCATGATCCGTCCCTGTCTGTGTTGTTTATTCCTCCCTGTTTCCTCCCAGTCTGTTTTAGTTACTTAGTCCTAGTTTGTTTCACCTGTTGTCCTATTAGTCCTCCCTGTGTTTTCTGCCTCTGCTCCCAGGTGTTCCACGTTTCCTGATTACCCTCCCCACAGTATATATGCCCTTCTGTGTCTGTCTGTCCTCGTCGGGTCGTTGTTGTCGTTACCTCCCCTAGTGCTTGTGTTCTCTGTGCTTCTCGTCTGCATTTTTGACTATTAATAAACATGGGCCGTAAGAGCCACAAACGCCGCTCCGCATCTGGGTCCTCCTTGAGCCTAAACGTGACACTCATCTTCAATCAAAGAATTATAATCTACTAAATCAAGGACTAATCTGATTTTATTATGTATAGACCTATCTTTTATAAATCCTGATTGTGTTTTACCATCTGTCCAATACTACTTTTCAAACAATTTGCAAAAATAAGAGTAAATAATTTTTTATCCACTTACATTGCTAGTGCAAGCACAAAAGAATGAATTTAAGGTGGTCTAGCACTACAGAAGCAGTTATATATGATTCAAAGTCTGATTGACTTAAATATATGAGAATGATAGTAAAAATACCATAAAGTGCACGATTTTATATAAATTAATATGAAAAAAAATCTCAGCTGTGTTGGGGGCCCTGCCAAGATTCTTGTCCTGGGGCCCAAAATTCTTAGCAGCGCCCCTGGTTATTTCACTGCAGGAATTTCTCTGACATCTTTTGCCAGATTAGAGGGAGCTCGTCGTCATCCTCCTCTGGTCTGTTCTCCACCTATGAGGCAGGGCTGGCTTTACTCCTTTTGTTGCAGCTAATGTTAGCTGCAGCTGCTCCCTTAATGCCTCGCATGTTTTTACTGGACATGTTCTTTTTACTAATTTTTGGTGTTGGTGGGGAAAAAAGCGCTACAAAGGTTCTTGTGGTGAGAAAAGAGTGTTAAGTGTTCAAAAAAGGTGATTACATAAAATTATTAGATTTGTGCCACAGGGAGCTTCAGGAAAAATGTCTACTCCTCATTCATCTCACTAGTTCCCCCTCAAAACAGGATGTTTGCAAAATAATTTATATGATTCTTATTATTTGTACAGTTGAACACTAATGGTGAAGAAAGAGAAGCGCCACTAAAACGTAGTAATTCAGGTTGTAGTTATAGTTATAGTTGAGTAAAATGACTCTCTACCAGACCTTAACATTATAAAGCAAATGTTTACACCACAGCCTCAGTGACTTGTTTGCTCAGACCCATTTAAATTATTAAATCCTGCAAAATACAATAAAACACAATGAAATAAACAATTAAAACAACAATATTGAATTGCCTATCTTTCAGTAATTTACCTTTGCCCAGACTACCTACTTTAGCATCTTTTAGAACAGTGGAGATCTCCATTAGTCCATGAAATTCATAGTAAATGATCAAAGGAAGCCTGGCAGCATTTGCTGGTTGAATAAACAAAGGGACGTAAACAGCTGCAGCTGCCGCTTGGCAAGTAGCAGGGCAAACATGTAGAGCTGTGACCACTGCTAGTGGCTGGGGAAATATCTGGAACTGGCATACATGAGCACGTGGGGCTCAATGATCCAGCATCAGAAAACATCCACATGCTGTTTCACCAAGCGTCGCTGAAACAAGGTAATGTAACCTAAGCCTGTATACATTGATGTTTGCTCATTTTAATACTGTATTTGTAGCGGTATCATGATGCTGTTTGACTAGATATGATGTTTAGCTTTGAAGTTTTTCAGAAGTAAACTTATTCACGTTCAATTGCAAGAGAGCCTTGTCCACATGTAGCCGGGTATCTCACAAAACTGAGATATTTTTCTAATGTTTGGCCTGTAATCCACACATAAACTCAGATTTTTGGCCCAAAAAAACTGATCTTTTAAAAAACTCTGGCCAAAGTGGAGATCTGCATTTTCTCTTTTTTCAGTATCTGCGTGTGAACGGATGAAAACAGAGTTTTAAGTGCTGTAACGTCTCTATCTGTGACACAAAATGCTCCAAAATCACAGTTACAGCGTCAAAAATCAACAATTAATGCTGCACTGCGACCAAAGTAAGAAAAAAAAACCTTTCTCACTCTCTCCTGACACAGAGACTCACATGAGTGTTTAGAATGATTAATAAGTAATTATTTCTAAATATTCAGGGCTGCTGAGCAGGGGTGTATCCAGGAGGTGAATAAAGAGGGGCTAAAAGGGGCCCAGGGTGGGTTTTCTGTTATTTTGTCTAATAAATTAATAAATACTGTAAATGGGCTTAGCCAAATGTTGGACTTGCAGTTCTCTTTTTTTGAGAGATAAAAGGCAAATTCTTGATCATTTTGCAGCCACAACATTTTCGTTAAGCATGATTTGTTTTTGTTGTTTAAAACGTAAAAAAAGTATCAGATCAATCGATTAATTGAATCGATAAAGTGCTAGATTAATCGATTACAAAAAGAATCGATAGCTGCAGCCCTATGTAGTACTTCTCTTTTCTAGCACACACGTGTCTTCCCTGTGTGGCACTTGTAGGCTTCAGGGTGATAAAAAATACAATTCTGGGATATCAGTCTAAGTTTGTGAACCATTAGACAAGATCCCCCTGTGAAACTCTTCGTCTTTCTTGAAGAAATTGGAAGTGGATTAATGCAGTGCAGTCTGGGATTCAGATTTGAACACCAGTCTCTTTTTTCTCTGCATATACTTCAGTATCATTGCTGTGGTCCCAACAAATTTCCTTTGGCAATTATTTATAGTTCTTCTTACCCAAACCATACGTACTGTTGTACAATAGTGCTCAGAAATACCCAGTGTTTTCTGAGCAGACATTCAAACTATTGCTCAACTGTAGAGTCATTGCACTGTTTATTTTTTCTTATTTAGTAGAACCACAGGTTAGATGAGGTTAGATTGTTTTCAACCAACACACAGAAGAAAATTGTGATCATTTTTATTTTTTTGGCTTCTACCTCCTTTTTTTAAACCATGACTCATCTGATCTCAAGGGTTCAAACAACTTAGTTAGTTTCATACCTTTGACCAGGACTTGAGCTGTGGTCTCAATCACGCCCAGAGTTGAGATGGCAACACAGGTATAGTTTGCAGAATGTTGAATGTTGGTAAGCTGCAAGATATTACGGCCCAGGGGTCGCTCATCCTCCTGGTTCAGCTCCACCTCACCATTCATCCACTTGACTACAGGCATTGGAGAGCCCACTGCCACACATGTCAGGTTGACACTGCCAGCAGGCATCACCTCACAATTACTGGGAGGGATAGAGAAACGGGGAGGCACGCGCCGGACTGTGGGGACAATGGCAACAAAAATGAGAGGGAATGAGTCTGGGACAAATAAGGAAAAGATAAAGAGTTTCATGGCCCAAGTCTTGAGAGTTAAAAAGGAAACTGAACTTCTCTCGTTATCTTGAGAGTGTCACGTCTCATCCAATAGGATTCTTTAGTTCTGAAACTTGTTTGGAAGTATCAGGCTTATAAGATCTAATCAGGATCAATCACACTAACAAAGCAATAGAGACTACTAAAGAATTTATTCCCAAGTTTCAGAAGGGAAGAGGCCTTTTGGATGAGAGGTGAAATTTATTCAAAATAAGAAGAGAAGTCAAACTGTCTTTATTTTTTTCTCTCAAGACTAATATGTTCTGGATGACTGAGAATCTACAACATTTTTACAGTTTTTACTTTAAACCTTGGTCTGCAGGAATTGCATTAACCCAATGTGCAATTTTTTTTTTTTAACCATGACTGAAAATTTTACAGACTATCCATCATTTTGACAGATTACATGGACACCGTACTCCATGCATCTGTCTATCTGGAAGCTGACAGTGCATTGAAGAGTAATGGAGGCTTTGGAGCGTTTTTGTGACCACCTGCAGCAAAACGGCGGAAGGAGCACATGCTGCAGGATTTCCTCCCACTTAAGCAAAAATGTTACCTGGTTACAAAACCTTGAGTGAAGGGGCACTTGTAATTCCAGTCACAAGTGCTGCAACAGAATTTTGATTCAGTGTCAAAACAAGATCAAAACACCCATGAGAAGTCGTCTCCTCAACAATAAAGTCCAAAACCGATAATAGCCTGTGCAGCAATCCCAATGGAGAATTTTGATCACGCACAAGGAGGTGAGAAACTCAGGAAGTTGTGACTTTGTGTTTAAGCCACAGCAGGTAGGCCATTCACGATTTATTCCGGGGTTTTTTAATGTCATTTTGATTTTAAAATTTGACACTTAAAAAAAAAAATTCTACCTAGTCTGTCAAAATGACTAACAACAAAAAAAGATTTGTATCAAAAGTACGGAGAGCAATTTTCTCAACACCGCGAGCATAAAATCCACTTGAGCATGTAGTATCATCTCACCTAAGCAGTTTCCACAACCATGCATGCATAAAATCCACTGGTACGAGCATGTACCTTCTTCGCGTCATAGGAGGAGCTCACATGCGTGACAGCCCACTGTGCTGTGCATGCTCTAGACTTTTGACAGTTGGGAGTGGAGACAAAGGGCTGCGCTGTTCTCCCCCCAACTAACTAGAAAAAACCTCAATGAGAGGAGCTCGGGGGTCCATCCAAAGAACCTGCAGATAGTTTGGGTTGTCGGCCATTGGGGCCACAGGAACCAGGCAAACAGTTGTGGGTGCCAGCCTCGGGTCAGATGTAGCTCATGTAGAAGCGGCGTGTCGGAGGGCCGACTGGGCGATGTGGAACCAGGAGACACAGGCTCTAGAACACACTCTGAAGACTGGGACTTAAGAACACTCTGAAGACTTGGACTCAGGAACGAACTCTGAAGGACTCAGGAATGCACTCTGATGACTCGGACTCAGGAACACCTTCTGAAGACTTGGACTTAAGAACACACTCTGAAGACTCGGACTTAAGAACACGCTCTGACTAGCTGCCGCAGAACTGCTGCCACAACAGCCATCTCCTGCTGAGATGGTTCAGTGCTGTTATCTTCTGTTGGAGCTGGCTGAGGAAAAGAAGTTAGGTCTGCCTCCTTCCCCTCTGATGGGTTCAGTGAGGGAGACCCTGCACCTGGGACCAAGATTAAAGAACACTAGGGCGATAGGATCAGAACTTGAGATCACCAGGCCGCTGGGACCGGACCTTGAGATCACTGAGGCGCTGGGACTTGAGATCGCTGGGGCGCTGGGACCGGAGCTTGGGCATTGACAGCTAGATAACAGGAGTGGACTACGGAAAGAGGGTTGCATGGGTGAGCAGCCGGGTTGCAGCTCCAAAGAACCGGGACAGGATCTTGGATGGCCTGAACCTGACGTTGCTGGGCAGGCTTCTGGGAAACTGGGAAATCATCGACCGAGCCCCCTGGAAAGGATTATAACGGGCTCAAGATCGACGGCCATACCGACGATAGATAGCCCTCTGGGGATATGGGAAGGCACCCAACCAGCCCTCCTGGAAAAGTGTATGAGCGGCTCGTGAGCGAGAGCCATCCCGCCATTTGGCAGAGAAGATGTCATCCTGGGGGTGGGGGTGGGGGGGTGTGAGCAACTCTAGGACGGCGCCGATGGCAACTGGATGATGGTGGAGTCGAAAGAAAGAAGGCCAACCGAGTTGACCTTGACTAACACTCCAATCTCAGAGCCATCCATTCCTCCTCAGATCTTTCTTACTCTGCTTTGTTAATGTGGCTGGTTCGTTCTGTCATGATGAGGCTAAATGAGGACCCAAATGCAGAGAGAAGTTCAGAGCGTTGAAGGCTCATGTTTTAATAATAAGTCCAAAACAGGTTCAGGACAACACAGGATAAGGACACAACGCGAGGAAGCAACGTAATTAAACGATATTGAACCAGCAGAGACATGAGGGCACAGTGGAACATATATAACCTCAACAGGAGGGAGTACGCAGGACGCATAGACAAAGACAGGGACAAAAAGCCACATTGTTATAGGGTGGTGGTTTTAAATGTTACTAAATTAAAATAAAAGTTTTAGGCAGTTGGGTTGTTTGACTTCTGTTGTTTGAATAGACATGTAGCCAGCGGACCTCTCCTGCAGCTGCCAGTAGCAGGCCGCAGCTTCTCCCAGCGGCGGCCAGCAGCAGGCCGCAGCTCCTCCCAGCGGCTGTCAGCAGCAGGCCGCAGCTACGCCCTGCGGTTGCCAGCAGAATACAGCACTCCAAGTCTCCTCCGAGGGCGTTCCAGACAGATGCGCCTTGGCTCCAAGTCTCCTCTGAGTGCGTCCAGATGGATGCGCCTTGGCTCCAAGTCTCCTCCGAGGGTGTCCAGACGGATGCGCCTCTGGTTCCTGATTCCTCCGAGGGTGTTCTGGAGAACACCCATCTGATTCCTGCCTCCACCAGGGTGTTCAGGGGAACACGCCTCTGGTTCCTGACTCAACCGAGGGTGTTCAGGGGAACACGCTTCCACTGTCTCCGCCGAAGCTCAGGTTTCAGCTTTGTTGCATTCCACGCCACACGGTTAAGCTCTGCCAAACTCCACGACAGAAGGTCACACTCTGCCACATTCCAAGCCACAAGGCTAAGCTGTCAGCCCCACCAGTCCAGCAACCTGCTTCAGCCTCAGCAGTTAAGCAACCTGCTTCAGCCGTCCAGCAACCTGCCTTAGCAGTCCAGCAACCTGCCTCAACAGTCCAGCAACCTGCCTTAGCAGTCCAGCAACCTGCCTCAGCAGTCCAGCAACCTGCCTTAGCAGTCCAGCAACCTGCCTCAGCAGTCCAGCAACCTTCCTCAGCCTCAGGAGTCCAGCAACCCACCTCAGCAGCCCAGGAACCTGCCTCAGCAGTCCAGCAACCTGCCTCAGCCTCAGCAGTCCAGTAACCTGCTTCAGCCTCAGAAGTCCAGCCTGCTGACTCAACGCCTCAAGGTCAAGCTCCGTCGCCCTCCAAGGCTCGAGGTTCCACGCCGGCGGCTTCCAAGTTTGATGGTACCACGCCGCCGGCCTCCCAGGCTTGAGGTTCCACACCGCCGGTCTCCCAGGCTCGAGGTTCTACCCCGCCGGCCTCCCAGGCTCGAGGTTCCACGCCGCTGGCCTCCCAGGCTCGAGGTTTCACGCCACCGGCCTCCCAAGCTCGAGGTTCCACGCCGCCGGCCTCCTCGTCTCAAGGGCTCTCGTCTGCTGGTTCCTCGTCGCCGGCCCCCTCGTCTGCTGGTTCCTTGTCCCGGCCTCCTCGTCTGGTGATTCCTTGTAGCCGGCCCCCTCATCTGCTGCTCCCTCATCGCCGGCCTCCTGTCTGCTGGTTCCTCGTTGCCACCCTCCTCGTCTGCTTGTTGCTCGTCGCCGGCCTCCTCGTCTGCTTGTTGCTCGTCGCCGGCCTCCTCGTCTGCTTGTTGCTCATCGTCGGCCCCCTCGTTTGCTTGTTGCTCGTTGCCGGCCTCCTCGTCTACTGGTTCCTCGTCACCGGCCTCCTGGTATGCTGGTTCCAATCCGCCGGCCTCCTAGGCTCGAGGTTCCACGCCGCCGGCTTCCCAGGCTCGAGGTTTCACGCCGCCGGCCTCCCAGGCTCGAGGTTCCACGCCGCCAGCCTCCTCGTCTCAAGGGCTCTCGTCTGGTGGTTCCTCCTTGCCAGCCCCCTCGTCTGCTTGTTGCTGGTCGCCGGCCCCCTCGTCTGCTGGTTCCTCGTCACCGGCCTCCTCGTCTGCTGGTTCCTCGTCGCCGGCCTCCTTGACTCCGGCATCCACATCACCGGTTAACAATGGACTTGGTTTTGTCCCTCCGTCCTGCAACCCCTTCCTCCTACCCTGGCTTGTGGTTCAGGAGGTGCACCTTGGGGGTGGGGGGGTGAGGGTGGGGGGTACTTTTATGATCCGTGTCTGTCTGTGTCATTTATTTCTCCCTGTTTGTTTCTTCCCCGTCTGTCTGTGTTAATTAGTCCTAGTTTGTTTCACCTGTTGTCCTATTAGTCCTCCCTGAATTTTCCATATTCTGATTACTCTACCCACAGTATATAGGTCCTTCTGTCTCTGTCTGTCTTTGTCGGATACTCGACAAACCTTCCTGTGTTGTTCCTGGTCCTGTGCTCCCCTCAACGATTTTGACTGGGTTTTTTTTACATTTTACTTGGATTTGTTTTATGCAAATAAGTCCAAACCGAGAACTCTTCTGGGACAATCAGATCGTAATCTTGCCTCTCTCTGCTCTGAAAATAAACCCGTTGTTCAGAGGCAACCTCCAACAAAGAGAAACTGTTAGAAAATGATCACAGGAAACTGAAGAAGCCCTGCAGGGTTGTTTTGAGTCAACAAACTGGATGACTCTTTGCCAGCCACATGGAGAACATATCAATCCAATGACTGAGTGTGTGACTGACTACATAAACTTCTGTGTGGACAACATCATCACCCCCTCCAGAACAGTGAGATGCTTCGCTAATAACAAACCCTGGATCACCAGTGAGCTTAAGGAACTGTTTAACAAGAAAAAAAGAGCCTTCAAGGAGGATGATGGGGAGTTATCAAGGAGTATACAGAAGCAGCTAAAAGTCAAGATCAGAGACACCAGAGAGGTTTCCTGCAGCACCTCTTCAACCTTAGCCTGACCCAGGATCAGGTTCCAGTGTTGCAGAAGACATCCTGCCTTGTTCCATTTCCAAAGAAACTCAGTCATCGATGACTAAAGACCTGTTCCCCTGACATCCCACATCATGAAGGTCCTGGAGAGACTCCTATTGCCCCACCTGACTAAAAAAACTAAAACCTACCAGGAGACCCTGCAGTTAGCTTATCGACATGGAGTTGGCATTGAAGATGCCATCATCAATCTGCAAGATACTGCAAATCTTCTACAAGTCTGAGGTGGAGAGTGTCATCTCTTCGTCCATCATCTGTTGGGGAAGCAGAGCCAGGGACTTAAAACGGCTCAACAACCTGGTAAAGAAGGCTGGTTCTGTTCTGGGTCACCTGTAGAACAATTGGATATAATGATGAAAAGAAGGATTCTTCATAAAATTAAAAAAATTACGGACAACCCTGAGCATCGTCTTCACGAGACTATCCTACAACAACAGAGTATCTTCAGTCGGAGGCTTCTTCAGTTTCGCTGCAACACAGAAAATCATTTCTCCCCACAGCCATCATGGTCTACAACAACTCCTTGAAAAATAATTAGTAATGAGCTACAACAACACTTAATTTCCCTCCGGGATCAATAAAGTATTTTTGAATTGAATTAAATTGAATCACTGTGCGCTCAATCTCATGTCATTGAAAGCTATGTAGTACATATAATGGGCCTTTAGATGGCAGTGTGGCACTGGTAATCAGTGTTCTATGGTTTCCTACACATTAACCAGAAAAGAGTTGAAGGATCAAAGAGTACACAAGTTCAAAATGCCGTGGGTGGCTGGCAGTGATGTCATCGTTGTTAAAAGTCTTCCCTTTACATGAAAAAAAATCACCCAGCATTGTCAGAACTGGAGTTGTAGACTCCTTCTCTTAAGCATCTCATGACCTGTTCAAATGTCTGGTTTCATTTTGGTAATTTTATATGGGCTGTACAGACATTTTGATATTAGCTTTACAATCGACTGCAGCAAACTGTTGCTGACATATATAAGATTACTAAGTAAACTTTTTTATAATTATTTTGAGACAGCACCATTATATTTACGAGTAGAACAGGCGATAACTCGCCCCATGAAACTGAGAGAACTGCCAGCACAATAGTATAAAATGCCTTCACCGTCTACTATGTAGCCACAGGTGTCTCTTCTTTTAGTTTTTTTTTTACTTTTGGCATAAAAAAACAATGTAGTGCATTGCTGATCGGAATATAGCTTTTTTCTGCTTTCTTCTTTGGCATTTAATAGAAAGACATCTGTCAATCAAAAATATGCCAGACAGGGGTTACTGCTTTGGGTTACTGCTTTTTTAAACATTAACCAATCAAACCAAACATTAACCAATCAAACCAAGCTCAGCACATTCCTTTGTCTCCACACACATCTGTCAATATCAGCCTGATTCGAGCAAGCAAAATTCTACTTCGAGGGCAGAGTTCGCTGAAAAGCCTCACCTGGGCATATCGAAGTTTAGCGCACACACACAACAGAGGGCTGCCTCACAGCTGAGCTGCTCCTCTCTCGTGAAGAAGGTGCCTGTTTATGTAAGTGGATTTTATGCAAGCGCAGAAGAAAAATTTGCTCTTCTGACTTTTGACAAAAATCTGTTCCTTCGCAGAGGTTGGGCTAGACTTTTCTGTTGTTGTCATCTATTTTTTTATGGCTTTGTGTAAACTTCTTGGTAAGCATTGGTCAGCAAATTCTACAATAAACTGAAAAGAACTTGGTGTTTGTACCAGTGACCATTTTTGCACAAATGTGTAGAGTTAGAGTGTTACCTCACAAGCCATATGCTTATTATGGCTTATTGAACATTTGCAATGTCTCCCCCATTGTCTTTTTCCCCCGGTTTTAAATTTGTCGTTGTGTAACTGGTTATTTTTTTCTCTCTCTTTGGACATGAGTCCATAGTGTTGTTCTCATATACTGTAATCTTCTGGCTGTTGATTTACTTTTGAATTCCTCCTTGTTACAAAGTGAAAGGATTGGCTCCTTCCCATCCGTCCCTATAATATATTTCTCCTTTTGTAGTTCGGTCGCTCCTGGTGGTTTAGAGTAAATCTAATAACTTTGATATTTTAGTGAAGGTAATTGCATATGTTTTGTTTTAATGCTGTCATTATTTATTGATGTGATTCCCTTTAGGATTCAATGTTGGTTGTCTTCTTTATTTAAATCCAGAGTAGGTTGTGAGGGGAGAGCTCACCCATTACTTCATTTGGGGAACTCCATCTGATTGGTTGCCTCATTTGGGCTAATCTAAATGAAGTTTTTTTTGGGTTTTCCTTTAGTATCAATACCAAATGTAATTTTTTGTAATTTGTTTATGTGAAAACCTAGGTAAATTGTTTGGATGTTTATTCGTTTATTTTAAGTGTCATTGATGGTTTGGACTGATTGTTTACAGGTATGTTTATTTTTACTTGTATTTAAAGACTGCAATATTGTTATTAGAGTAGACTCATTCTTTGACTTATGAACATGGAGATGTACTTGAACAAATATTTATGAGAAATTTAAGAGAATAAAGACTTGGGAGGTATGTTTACTCCCAAAGATAACTTCAACTGTCTGCTTTTTTGCTTTCACACTTTTTTTTTCTTTGTATTCTTGAGACCCTCTGGCTTCAATACTTTACACTCCTGGAGAGTATCCTATGAAGCGAGCTCCAGAAATCAAGGCTCCTTCGAAATATCCTCGCTTGAATTAGAGTAAAAGTCCACTCCTGGCATAGTCCATTCCACCAACGAAGTTCAGGCGATTTCAATCCGCGCTGATTCAAGCGAGGCGCAACAAGTGAGGCTTATGTCTGTCAACACTAAGGCCATTTTCACATGTGTGGCCGTACCAGAAAACGGCCAGAAAAAATGCTAATTTTTTCTGTTCACATGTCACGGATCTCTGCCCGTATTTGAATCCAGTGTTTTACTACAAATAAACAGCAGGTGGCGGTATACAAATAAGTCTGTAGTTCTCCAACAAACAAGGGAGTGAGAAGTACCGACGTCATAAAACGAGCGACAGCCTAGAATGTAAACAAACTGGTCTACTGGTCAGCTGCTACCTGAAGCCATCTACAGGGTGAGTGTTGTAGTAAACCCGCCGTTTTGTAACCTGCTGTGTTGCTGTGGGATGCTTGAATCGTGTTGTTTTGGTATTTGTATGGTCGCGAGGTGATTCTGTAATTTCGGCCGGCGGTGTCGTCATTTCCGCGTGGAGCGCGTCTATTGTCTTGAGTGCGGCCAGAGTACGGGTTGTGTTCACATGATACGTGGCCGCCCGTACCTGGACTCGGATACTACCTCCAAGGCAGGTCTCTCTGGCCGTATCCTGGCACGGTACAGTCTGTGTTCACATGGTACGAAATAAGTGGATTTTGACCAAATACCGTACCCGAGTACGGACTCCCGTACTATGTGAAAGCACCCTAAAGCAAAGGCAGCCCCTGTGAATCAGAGCTAGATAAGAATAGAAGGAAAGGAAAAAGCCAGGTTCTTCTCCCAGTCACTGAAAAACGTATTAATGCAGCCCATGAGCATCACAAATACACCATAACCAATAAGGTAGTGCTTCCAGACCCTGGGCCACAGTGCCCTACATGTTTTAGGTTTTTCCCTGCTTCAGCAAACCTGATTTCAATCGATGTCCAATTAACAGGCTTTTGTTGAACTGCAGTCAACTGAACCAAGTGTGTTACAGCAGGGAAAGATCTAAAACCTGTAGGTCATTTTGCCTTGAGGACCAGGGTTGGGAAACACTGCAATAAGGGGAACACCAGAAAAATAGAAAAGCTTGTCAGGCTGCATTGTTATAATGTGAATTAGATAATGTGACACTGAGTGTTGAGAAGTGCTTCTAATTGTAAACTTCTAAATTCACATTAAGAAATCATATTACCTTGTTGGGTAGGGCAAGATAATCTGGAGTCTGTTGTGAATTATTACCATCAAAATATAACACATGACAGAAAATAGCTGAGAGGTTGAATGTTTTAGAACATGATTTAAGAAAGAATGTAACATTTTGATCAACTAAATCAGAGTAGTTTCAAATCTTTAAAGTGTAAAGTTACAATAATAAAGTATTTAAATTTACATTTGTATTTTTTGTACCAGTTTTAAGGTACTGTAAGGCTATTTTCACACATTTAGACAGCACAGTATAATGATGTTATGCCTCCAACTTAGACAAAAAGTTACTTGTAATTATTAATAGCTGGGTGTCTGGTAGCAAGTCAATATTAAATACACTAATGTTCTTCAAAATGGCAAAAGTAATATCACTAGATTACATAAATCATTAGATAATTATACATACCTTTTAAAAGATAAAGCCTACATTGCATTGCTTAATTTAACCACAAACAAGAAAACTGCAGTTGCTGCCAGTGATTTAATAACTGTATATATTTGATGGTGGGTGTTGTGAGGGAACAGCAGCGGTATACGCAACAGCCCTACCTTGTGACATCACCTGAATCTTCCAGTCATTTGATCAAGCTAAAATAAGCTACCTCACAGTTAGCCTGTGTTATTGCAGGATTACATATAGATTGATAAGGATAAGGATGAAGTAGCCTCCGTTAGCGTTTCAACGTTATTTATTAAGAACAGAAACCCATCTCTTGGATAACAGCTCTCTCCCAATCTAGACATGAGTGTGCCTCCCTCTCCGTGAGCTCTATGTACCTCTGTGTAGCTCTGCTGCTGCTGTTATATCAGTATTGTCTAGACAAAATAAAAATAAGACCTACATCATCCAACTAAATTATTGTAGCCATACTGTCCCTGACATTTAACAAGAATGTTCATGACTCTGGAACATTTTCAACTATTCCTTTGATGCTCTTACTAATAATTACTAAACACTGAAAATAACTAATCTTGAAAGAATTCTTCCACTACACCTGCCATGGAGCAGGGTCATCCAAGGGCATAAGTTGCCATAGTGAATGAGCGCGGCTTCAGGTTAGTCTCATATGTGGAACTGAATCTGAGGAAATTGAGCCAAAATTGTCAGAATAAGCCTGGCTTTTGGAGTTAGCTCCCTTCAAGGAATACCCCCCAGTTGACTTTTCTTTTATTTATTTTCACAAAGAAGGAGCGCTTATGGGAAAAAGGGCAGCTAACATGATAGTAGCAATACAATCTGCATGCAGAAGAGATGTAAAAAGAAGGAAAAATCAAATGTTTGTGAAATGAGCATACTTTTTAAATCAATGGTCATCTGGACATCGTTTACTTCGATGGTATCATTTAGTGCTTCAAATACAAATAAAGTCAAGCAGTAAGGACAGACGTCTGTCTCCTGTTTAGTAGGGATGCATGGTAATGCTTTCTAAAGTCATTTCAGGACTCGTATGGGAACAAAATTAATTTAAGTTCTTGAAAAAGATGACTTACCAACCAGCCCACCAGCTCTTTAGTGAATTAAAAAATGAGGTGATGCTTAGTTCAGAGCCGAAACCAAATTCCTTCAACTGTGTAGGAGCAGACAGTTTTGGTCTGTATTTTACTGTCTTCTGAAGTTAATTATTGTGAAAGCTGGAACCTTCATTTGTATAAACCTGATGAAACGTGGCCTAGTTGAATGCTTTTTAAGTAGCCACCCAACTATTGATTGACTTTTATTAAAAATCTTTCCAGAACAGCTCCAAAGCTTGACAGGGTGCAGCCCTCCCAAGTCTTAAGACAAACACTGGCCAGGGACTGTTGTGCTCCTGGAGTGTGTGGCAGTAGCAGGCGTGCCTCTCCGTCTCCCCGGCAACCAGGATCTACAGCTGACCCAGATCACCAATCAGTGGCAGTACTTAGGCCTGCTGGGCCTTCCAGTCCCTGCCAGATTGTTGAATCACCTAGTGGTAACAGCACTCGGCCTAAGTTGTGACTATCAGTTCGACATAGTATTTTTCAGTCAATCCTTGTTTTGTTTGTTCACCTCAGGAACCCAACCTGCCTGCCTGCCAGCCTGCCTGCCTGTCTGCCCGCCTGCCTGCCAGCCTTCCTCTCACTCCAGCCTGGTTCCCCTTCAGCCTGTTTCTTACAATAAACCTGTCACACTCAAACTCAATTCTGCATCTGCACTTGGATCCCAGTCTTTCCATAAATCCACAACAGAACAATCTGGCCAGGAAATGGATCCAGCGGACACAGATCCAGAAGTTCCAAGTCAATTACAACAAGCCTTCGCCCGTCAGAATGCCCACCTAGCTCGTCATGAACAAATGCTTCAGACCCTTGACCAGAACCATCAAGCCATCCTTGCTCAGCTGGCTCAGCTCACCAGTCACATCGCCAGTGTCTCTACATCCCCTGCTCAATCTGCTCCAGACCAACCGCCTGCATCTGCCTCTCCTCAGTCCGGCCCTTCTGCCTCGGTACAAGAGACTCATATCCCAGACCCAAAACCATATGCTGGGGACCTGGGTAAGTGCAGAGGATTTTTACTGCAATGTTCTCTTTTGTTTGACCAGAAGCCAGTCACATATGCCAGTGACAGATCTAAAATGTCCTATGTTGTTGGTCTTCTGGAGGGAAAAGCTTTGGCTTGGGCTGAATCAGCATATGACAGACTGCGACTTTACCAGTTGTCTTATTCTTCTTTTGTTGATGAAATGAAGAGGGTTTTTGACCATCCGGTGAGAGGGGTTGAAGTTGTAAGACGTCTCATCAATCTCCGCCAGGGAAGTCTCAGTGTGGCTGAATATGCTGTGACATTCAGAACAGTGGCTGCAGACTCAGGCTGGAATGATGAGGCACTTCGTGGACTTTTTGCTAATAGTTTAAACAGCAGACTTAAAGATGAACTGGCCATAAGAGATGCACCTACTGCACTAGATGAACTTATCTCCCTTGCCATTAGGTTTGATAATCGACTGAGAGAACGTGATAGGGAGCGGAGAACCCATCTTCAACCGGATTCCCCTTACTCCGCCTACAAGGCTCTTCATCAATCCCCCTACAGTGCCACCGTTAAGCCAGAGGTGGAGCCCATGCAACTGGGCAGAGCCCATCTCACTGCTGAGGAACGGCAGAGGAGAATCGAGACTGGTGTCTGTCTTTACTGTGGAAAACCAGGACATCTACTTGCCGTCTGTTCCTTGCGGCCAAAAGATCAGGGTCGTCTGTAGCAGTGGGAGTACTGACGACTTCAAATGCCTCGAAGGTAACAGCCCACACAAAAACACTTATTCCTGCTGCCTTGTGCCTTGACCATTCCACACATCTGGTTCAGATATTGGTGGATTCTGGAGCTGAAGCAAGTTTTTTGGACCAGAAGTTTGCATCCATTACTGGCATTAAACTTGAACCTCTTTCTTCTCCTGTACAGGCCCAGGCCTTGGATGGTGGTTTACTCTATTCTATCACTCATCAGTCATTTCCAATAAAACTCATTGTTTCAGGCAACCATCAGGAGTTTATCCGTTTTCTCATAGTTGACTCGCCTGATTTTCCAGTAGTTCTGGGACACCCATGGCTGTCATTGCACAACCCTCATATAGACTGGAAGACTGGGAAGATAGTTAACTGGAGCACAAACTGCCATACAAATTGTCTTCACTCAGCCATCCCATTGACTTCAGTTTCCACCTGCCATTACCCAAACCCTCCAGACCTATCTGTTATACCACCTGAGTACCATGATCTTGCTGAGGTTTTCAGTAAGGAAAGGGCTCTTTCCCTTCCTCCTCATCGACCCTATGACTGTGCCATTGACCTGCTTCCTGGTGCCCCATTACCCTCCACCCGTCTGTATAACTTGTCTAGACCAGAGACTGAAACCATGGAGAAATATATCACAGACTCTCTGGCTGCAGGCATAATTAGGCCTTCTTCTTCCCCTGTGGGAGCTGGATTCTTTTTTGTGACCAAGAAAGAGGGTACACTCCGTCCTTGTATTGACTACCGGGGGTTAAATAACATAACTGTTAAGAACAAATATCCCTTGCCGCTTATCGATTCAGCTTTTAACTTCCTCCATGGCTCCACTATCTTTACCAAACTAGACCTCCGCAATGCTTACCACCTAGTGAGAATAAAGGATGGGGACGAGTGGAAGACTGCCTTCAATACACCACTAGGCCATTTTGAATATCTAGTAATGCCTTTTGGTCTTTGCAATGCACCTGCTGTCTTCCAGGCCCTTGTTAATGATGTCCTGAGGGATTTGCTGAACCGCTTTGTGTTTGTGTACCTGGATGATATCCTTGTATTTTCACGCAACATTTAAGAGCACGTACAGCATGTCAAACAAGTACTTCAGAGGCTCCTAGAAAACCGCTTGTTTGTGAAAGCTGACAAGTGTGACTTTCATAAAGACTCAATTTCTTTTCTTGGATACATTTTTGAAAGCGGGCAGGTCAGGGTAGATCCAGAAAAGATCAGAGCAGTAGCAGAATGGCCAATACCCACCTCAGTGAAACAACTCCAACGCTTCCTGGGCTTCACAAATTTCTACCGCAGATTCATTCGCAACTACAGTCGCATTGCAGCCCCTCTGACACAGCTAACTTCTCCATCTCCATTCACATGGTCAGAAGAGGCAGCCCAGGCTTTTTCCCAGTTGAAGAAACTCTTCATGTCCGCTCCTGTCCTTTTTCATCCTGATTCTAGCCGACAATTTGTTGTTGAAGTGGATGCCTCGGATGTGGGAGTTGGGGCTGTGTTGTCCCAACAATCTGCTGACACACATAAGCTCCATCCGTGCGCCTTCTTCTCCAAACGTCTGACCCCTGCTGAGCGAAACTACCATGTAGGTGACAGGGAGCTCCTGGCTGTGAAGTTGGCTTTGGAGCAGTGGCGACACTGGTTAGAGGGTACTAAAACTCCTTTCATCATCTGGACAGACCACAAAAACCTGGCATACCTGCAGTCCGCCAAACAATTGAATCCTCGACAAGCTCGTTGGTCACTGTTCTTTAATCGGTTCAACTTCACCTTGTCATACAGGCCCGGATCAAAGCATCAAAAACCGGATGCCCTGTCACGTCAATTTACATCCGAATCCTCCACACCCCCTGAGCCTATCCTGCCACCTTCCTGCATTATAGCAGCTGTCACTTGGGATGTGGAGACGCGGGTTATAGAGGCCCAGCAACGACAGTCTGACCCTGGTACAGGTCCCCCTAATCGCCTTTTTGTGCCTGATGCTGTTCGCTCTCTGGTTCTGCAGTGGGGACATGTTTTCTCGCCATGCCTGTCATCCTGGGGCAGCTCGGACTCTCTCTCTGCTGAAGCGAAGATTCTGGTGGCCCACCATGGCGAGGGATGTTGCAGCCTCTACTACCTGCGCTCGAAGTAAAACTTTGCATGTACCTCCGGCTGGGCTCCTTCGTCCTTTACCTGTTCCTAGCCGACCTTGGTCCCACGTTGCTTTGGACTTTGTAACTGGACTTCCAGCTTCACGAGGTAACACCACTATCCTCACCATTGTTGACCGTTTCTCTAAAGCTGTGCATTTTGTGGCTCTCCCTAAACTCCCTTCAGCTAGAGAAACGGCTGACCTTCTGGTACATCATGTCTTCCGTCTCCATGGATTGCCTGTGGACATCGTGTCGGACGGAGGGCCCCAGTTTACATCCCATGTTTGGAAGTCCTTCTGCCAATCCCTCGGAGCTATGGTTAGTCTGTCATCGGGTTTTCATCCCCAGACTAATGGCCAGGCTGAGAGGACGAACCAAGACCTGGAGACTGCCCTGCGATGTGTAGCTGAATCCGACCCCTCCTCCTGGAGTGACCACTTGGATTGGGTTGAGTATGCACACAATTTCCTAACCTCTTCCGCCTCTGGGATGTCCCTTTTTGAGTGCTCCCTAGGATACCAGCCTCCACTGTTTCCTGCCCAGGAGAGGGAGGTTTCTGTACCTTCGGTTCAGCTACACATTCGCCGCTGCCGTCACATTTGGAAGAGGGCTCGAGCAGCAATCCTTCGCTCTGTTGACCGCAATCGTCGCCTGGCAGATCTCCACCGCACTCCTGCACCCGCCTACACTCTAGGTCAGAAAGTTTGGCTTTCATCCAGGAATATTCCCCTGCATACAGATTCGAGGAAGCTGGCACCCCGTTATTTGGGTCCCTTTGAGATCTTGCATGTCATCAACCCTGCTGTGGTCAAGCTTCGACTACCCAGCTCTATGAAGGTCCATCCCACCTTTCATGTTTCTCAACTCAAGCCAGTCTCCACCAGTCCTCTGGTCCCTCCTGCCAGACCCCCTCCTCTCGCCCGGATCGTTGCGGGTCGCCCTGCGTACTCTGTTCGCCGTCTGTTGGATGTGCGTCGTCGTGGGCGTGGTTTCCAGTACCTGGTTGACTGGGAGGGCTATGGTCCCTCGGTCTTTCATCCTCGACGCCACGTTGGTCCGGGATTTTCGACGTCACCATCCGGTGAAGTTTGGGTCGCCTGGTGGCTCCCGTTGAGGGGGGGTACTGTTGTGCTCCTGGAGTGTGTGGCAGTAGCAGGCGTGCCTCTCCGTCTCCCCGGCAACCAGGATCTACAGCTGACCCAGATCACCAATCAGTGGCAGTACTTAGGCCTGCTGGGCCTTCCAGTCCCTGCCAGATTGTTGAATCACCTAGTGGTAACAGCACTCGGCCTACGTTGAGACTATCAGTTCGACATAGTATTTTTCAGTCAATCATTGTTTTGTTTGTTCACCTCAGGAACCCTGCCTGCCTGCCTGCCTGCCTGCCTGTCTGCCTGCCTGTCTGCCCGCCTGCCTGCCAGCCTTCCTCTCACTCCAGCCTGGTTCCCCTTCAGCCTGTTTCTTACAATAAACCTGTCACACTCAAACTCCATTCTGCGTCTACGCTTGGATCCCAGTCTTTCCATAAATCCACAACAGGTACATCCTGTGGCTGTAAACCAAGTGCATGGTTGTCTCATACCTTTAACCATACATTTATAATTGTATACTATTATTTATGACGAATTTCTGTTATTCAGATGTCAGCCTATAAAAGAACTGATCCTCCAAAGATGCTGGGTATAGGTTGTTTATAAATCCCGTTAACCTACATCTAATATCATGATAGGCTCTCACCTGAAACGTGGACCTGAAGAGGACTGGTCACATTTGGAGCCAGATTGAAAGGTTGGCCCAGGACCATGATCGCTGGAAAGTGCTTGTAGTGCTATGTACTAGAAGGTGCCATAGGCTAATATAGATAGATAGTTCTGGTTTTCATAGGAAAACTGACAGCTCCTAATGGGTGTGTGACAGATAATTTCCCTAAGAGACAATGCCAGTCTGTCCTGCTTGGTTATGTCAAAGTCTAGACTGACCAACCGATTTCACACTGTGTACCTGGGAGTTTCAGATCAAGCTCTTAAGCCCGCTAGCCCCCATTTTTGGGGGCACCCCTCCTAGAGTAACATTAAACTTTCAGCTTTCAATTATTATTACATACACCAACAGTAGGTCTAAAGTCAATAACAGTGAGTAGTTAGTATTTATGATGTTTATTTTCTTCTTTACAATGAAAACAAGCTGCTAATGTGTATTTTTTTTCCAGGGAGAAGTCATATGCATATTTTCTGTCTTTGAACCTCAATTACTCATGCCCACTAGAATTTTCTTGAGAATTTCCACATTCACAGTATCCCCATAGGCCTTCCTATTATATGAGAGGAATTTGAACATTTTTGATATTTTACAAGCTGTAAAAAGCCTTCCAGAGTGTAGGTATGCCAAATTCTGAAGAAAAAACCCATCCTCAGGCGTAAGAGGCGTAATATGCTCACAGAGTACAGTGGACACAGAACTTTGTGGACCGGTTGCAATTGGACCGTATTCAGATAAAGGAATGCAAGGAAAACCAAGGAGATGGTGATGAATTTCCAAAGGTGCAGACCCACCAGATTGGCAACAGAAAAAAATAGGGAATGGATATTGAGAGCTATCAAAACTTTGTATCTCTGCTACCCCTAATGAGTTATAAATGGCCTTTTAACTGCTTTTCTGAGTAATGCTCTTCTTTTCTAATGCTTTTTTCGACCAACCTCTGACTCGGTTTACCTGGCTAGGAGACACCTGTCTTAGTTTGCAGTCCCTTATTTCTCTTGTCAGCTATGTGGCCATGCAAGCTATATATCTGGTAATTTCTTACATTGATCCTCCTCTTCCATTTTCCCAAGGCAGGCTTAATATATTACTCCGTGTCAGAACTACTTCATCTCTGCTATCACCTTTCAGCTCCCCTGCCCCTGCTTTACTCCCACACAGACGCTCTGCTCCCGCCTCGCCTGAGCCATATCCACCATGGCTCTCATCAACAGCAAGAGCATCTGAGCCCATTCGCCACTTGTCGTCCTCATCTGAGCACTGGCTGCTGTGTCGACCACAGTGTGCTATCTACTCTCAATAGATCGGGTACCCCGGTGAGCCCCGCACATAGTCAGAACACCGCTTCGGCCTCATTAATCCGCTTACTTACGAGCAAGGGTCAGCTGATTCAGGACATAACATCTGACCATAAGTTTGATTTTCTTTGTTTATCAGAAAGTTGGCAACTTCCAAATGACTTTTCACAACTTAATAACTCCACCCCTACCCAATTTACTTCAAAGTTTACTTCTGTCAACCTTGTTGCTCTGGCCATGGAGGAGGTCTCGCGATTATATATTGTGAAAGTGGAAGGTACTGCCAATCGCGCTCCCCTCATTCAGCTCCACAGAGTGCACTGCCTTCATGCTTCCTGGACCCACTCCAACTGTAATAGCTGTGCTTTACCGCCTCACAAAGCCTAAAAGTAACTTTTGGTGACTCTTCGATCACTTTGGAACTATTGAGCCAGAATTGTCAGAATAAGCCTGGCTTTTGGAGTTAGCTCACTTCAAGAAGTATCTCCCAGTTGACTTTTCTTTTATTCAGTTTCACAAAGAAGGAGCGCTTATGGGGAAAAGGGCAGCTAACGTGATAGTAGCAATACAATCTGCATGCAGAAGAGATGTAAAATGAAGGAAAAATCAAATGTTTGTGAATGAGCATACTTTTTCAATCAATGGTCATCTGGACGTCGTTTACATCAATGTTATTGTTTAGTGCTACAAATACAAGGACATAACATCTGACCATAAGTTTGATTTTCTTTATTTATCAGAAAGTTGGCAACTTCCAAATGACTTTAAATAACTTAATAACTCCACCCCTACCCAATTTACTTCACAATTTACTTCAAAGTTTACTTCTGTCAACCTTGTTGCTCTGGCCATGGAGGAGGTCTCACGATTATATATTGTGAAAGTGGAAAGTACTGCCAATCGCGCCTGGACCCACTCCATCTGTAATAGCTGTGCTTTACCGCCTCACAAAGCCTAAAAGTAACTTTTGGTTACTCTTGGATCACTTTGGAACTTTGCTCACCCACCTGTTATCTCTCTCACCCAATGTAATTGTAATGGGAGATTTCAATATACGCTTTGACAATACCCATCTCCCCCTCACCAGAGATTTCTATCCATGCCGCCACACCCTCAGCTTTAATTAATATTTTCAGCTCCCTTCCGATACTAAATTTAATATCTTGAACTTGGCCTGCTCATCTGATTTAATCCCTAACAATTTTTCTACTGATGAACTCCATGTTACTGATCATTTTCTGGGGTTATTCAACATCTCTCTCTCTCACTCTCTGACACTGCACTTTTTCATCTCATTTCTTTTCACAGTATTAAAAACATGAACTTGGACATACTTACTTCTCACATCTCCCTCATTTCTATCCAATACTCTTCTAGCCCAGATTAACTTGTCTCCTTCTACAATAATAGTCTTTTTGATCTATTCAGCCTTCTTGCTCCTGTCAAAAATCACTGTTTCATTTACCAAACTTGCTCCCTGGTTAACCCCCCAGCTTCGTAAAATGAAATCCAGAGCCTACAAGCTAGAGTAGTTTCCTAGAAGATCTCACTTATCAGTTCAAAAGGAAATCTACAAATCCCACATTATGCAATACAAGGACTTGGGCTCTCGTACAGAAGTAAACTACTTTACTGGACTTATTTGTGAAATCCAGCACCAATCTTCCTGTTTCACCTAGCCTTTGGCCAAGGCTTGTAGGAGAGGACTTCAAAGACTTTATCCCAAATTCTCTGGTGAGGTGGATGTTCTTTGGATCCAAGACAAAGACTGCTGATCAATCAAATGAATCGCAAACCACTGATGAAACAAACCCCACGGTTCTTTCTTAAAGCCCTTCCGAAAGCTTTGTGAATTACTGACTCTGCTGTGAGGAAGAAAGCCGCTAAGCTACTAAGGTGTGCAGTAGTGCTATATCTGAACCAGCCAATAGCTGCATTAACCCACCGCAACGAAACCTATGGGGGTCGAGATGAGGAGCAGGAAGCTGCTAAAAGGTACTGTTCAGTGAAGGAAAGTTGGAGCTAAGCGCTGTTTAGCCAAGCCGGAGAGGACAGAGCCAATGTCCTAGCTAAACCTAGTTACCTGCGTAATCACAGAACAGCCATGAGGCCACTGATAACTGATAGCAGCCATTATCAGCCTGCCAGCTAACATTGTTTGAGCTTCCCCCATCATATATGGAGCAACCCAGAGAACTTTAACCAATCAACAAGGTCTGTCTGGGCAGAGGCAAGATAAGTTTAGGATAAATACCATTGAACTGTTTATTGTTTTCACTGGGATTTGTTACCTTGTGCAACGTTTCATTTGCTATTGTTTGAGTACAAACAGGCCATCCGGCCTGTAGGTTTAACCAGTGATTTTTCAAGGTTTCCGACTAAGAGTCATTTTAAATCCTGCAGTCTGTTACTCAATACAACAAGAGTGGCTTCGAGCTGTGCCCCGTAAGTTAGCTGTAGGCTACATGCTCGAGGGAGCCCATGTGTCCTGCTTTTGGGCCCACATTTCATAGACGATAAAGACTGCTAATAACGGTGTTCAAAATGGAGATCATCTTTAATCTAGATTTTTTTAGACACAGAAAACTAAACGTCTAAGTGGTGTTTGAAGGCGCCTGCATAGTGCATCAAAAATACTCAAATTACATAAAACACTGCCGTGACCAATCTATAAAATAGAATCGATTCTCCAGAGGTAATAGAATTTTTATCCAGCAAAATTATGAAATGAAACATCATTCATTTTATCATTAATAATTTGAGTTTCATTACTCATTATCCCAGTATTAGGTTATTGGTATAATTGTTCTAAATTATTAACTAGGCGATGGTTCCTCTAAAAATCCACAACAATCCTCTCCCAACATCCCTGGTCAAATCCTGTCTCCCCTCTCTCCTTCCTCTCATCTTCCATTATTCATCTTCACTAACCTTGGTACAATCCCTTCACTTTTCAAAGCTACAGCTGTCAAACCAATCTTAAATAAACCCGGCTCAGATCCCTTTGTTTACAGTAACCTGCGTCCCATTTTTAACCATCCCTTTATCTCTAAAATACTCTAAAAAATAGTCGCCTCTCAACTTCACTGTCACCTTAATCAAAATAACATTTTAGAACCCTTTCAATCAGGTTTTCGTCGTTCACACAGCATGGAAATTGTTCTTTTAAAAATCACAAATGACCTTCTTATCAGCCGATTCTACACTCAACATTCTCATCTACCTCAATCTAAGTTCAATTCAGTTTATTTGTATAGCGCCAATTCACAACAAATATCATCTCAAGGGACTTTACAAGAAAAGTAATTTCAATACAATTATACAAATATTCCAATCAGTTAAAAGTTTTCTTTGTAACGAATCGCAGCAAATTGCATCGAGTCATTGATTGAGGTTGTGCCCTGAACATGAGGACTCCAAGCACAGCAATCCCTCAGTAATCCCTCATACAAAGCAAGCATGTAGCGACAGGGGAGAGGGAAAACTCACCTTTCATACCATATCATATACCATCCTCCTCCATAGGCTTTCCATTATCTTCATTACCTCCACCTCCCTTCACTGGTTTCGGTGCTACCTCTCCCCCCTCCTTTCGGCCGGACGCATATGCTGCACGTAAAGTAAGCAGCACGTCGTAAGCAACTGATAACTCACGTGGTGCTTTTGGAGCCACTGCAGTACATTTATTAAATATTAAACAAAGAAAATGAAACTCCTGTCGGATTGAGTAACCAAAATTGCAGGATTTAAACTGCATGGTGTCTCTGCCTACTATCACACAGCTGTTTTTTTCTAGGCTTGTAAACACATTTCTTCTTCAAGGAGCAATGAACGACAAAAAGTAAGTTTTGATTAAGCTGTAAAGCTTTTTACTAGAAGTGTGGATTATAGAATACTCTAGACACACAAGGAAACAAAACACAGCAGCCGTTTTTTGTTCTTTTCCTACACCTTGTGTTCAAAATCGCGAAAGGAACAAATTAGATAAGATATCCTTTCAATATAAAGCATATAGTGGCCAAACGCTGCATTAACTACTGATTACAGTGACTATAGAGCCCCGTTCTGTTGATGCGATCTCTGGCTGTTACTGAAACTGACCAATCAGACGCATGCAGGTAGCTCGTCCTCCGATTTGGCTAAGCAGCTATCAGCTCCAACTTTCCTTCACTAAACAGTACCTTTTGGCAGCTTTTTTCCAGCATGGCACTCAACTCTTATTGGCTCTGGGGCAGCGAATGAATGCGGCTTCAGGCTGGTTCAAATCCGTCCACTTTATGCGTGGGTGAGCTCCAATTTCTCCTCTCACGGAGGTCTGTTACTCAGGAAAGGTCACAGCAGGCTTTCATGGTAAAACATTGGGTTTGTTTCATCAATGTTTGTGATTCACCATGGTACCAGCAGTCTTTGAGTCCCTTTGAGTTAGGTTCTCTTAGAAACTAAGTGTGTCTCTTCCCTCGCCAGTGAAGGAAGTGTGTCTTTCTGATCAGCGCCCGGCCATGGCTATGAGTGGAGAGAATTAACTTCTGGCGGGAGGGTCCTTATATAGATTCTGGTCCATGGGGTTTGTTCCTCTCCTGCATAGCTAGAATGCAGATTAGCACCATCTGATGGCTGTGTGTGACCCAACATGGCCTTGAAGTTTTAATAATTAAACTACAATGAACTTCCCAAAATAAATACTGTTTAGTCATTTCGTGCTCTATTGGTGACAGCTGCTTCCCTGCTGCTACGCTCCTCATTCGCCCCTGGTGATTTGATTTTATTGCTGTTTTTAAGTATATCTATTTATTTTGATTTCATTGTGTCTTACAGGGTCCTTGAGGGTCCAAAAAGGTGCTTTCAATAAAACTGATTATCATTATTTAAAAAAAAAATTGAAATATGTGTTTATTTTAAAATAATAAAATTAATTTGGAATACAATAATTAATTTACTGTTGTGATGTTTTCAATGCAATATATGTTAACGATAATTTAACAAACTACTGTTTTCAGTTTGATTTTAATCTAACATACGGTCTCAACTCTATCTGATTTGGGGTAATGCTGTCTAACAAGCATATTGTCCAATCAGCTGTATTTCAATTAGACTAAACAGTAATGGGCTGTGTTACTAATTAAAGAACATTAAAATGCAATCAGAATAATTGTATTTTTTCTAATGGCACCATGCAATGGGGAATGATGACAAAAACACACCACACTTTGAAAATGTATATTTGTAAAAACAATAAAAAATATTTTCCTCCAAAAGATGATTTCCTGTTTTTGGTTTATCACATACCATCACAGTAGAATACAGTTTAACTTTTGCATTTCCTATTACCAAAAGGTGCTTTAACATTTGGGAATAAACGTCTTTATAATATGCTCATTTCACCAAGTTTGCAGAACAAAACTCCACAGTAAGTTAAGGTCCTGAGTAAGTGGCTGGGACGGGCCTGGGGCGCCTAGCAAGATGCTGGCACAGCCCGGCTCCAGTCTGCCAGGCCTTGAAATTAGGAGGTAAAAGAGTGACAAAAAAACCAACCTTCTCGCTGATCTGAGTGATGAAATTCAGGAAGTAGTTCAGAAGAAGAGGGGTAGTAATGATGAAGTAAAAGTGAAATGACAAAAAGAGAAAAGGGGAAGACAAATAGAAACAGAGTAAAGTGGCGAAAATAACCTTTTTCAAAAAGTGTGGAAAAAATGTAAGACAACAGAGCAGTATAATTTGTATACAAAAAGAGTATTATTGTAATAACAGAATTATTTTTATTACCTAGGTCTCAGAAAGTACTTTATCAAGGCAATTAATAAAAGTACCCAGTTAGGGTTAAGTATTAGGTTTTTGAATTAAATGAACTTGGTTAATTAGTAGTAAAAAAAAAAGAAAAAAGAAAAACAGGTGACGCATCAAGGTTGGAAAAAACCGTGGCTAGCTCATCGTTGGGATGTTCGCACAATCAAAAATTTGGGGGGGTTGGAAAGGGCAAACAGCTTGGTAGACTAAGACCTCAAAAGATCAGGACACGAAGCCACATAGTGTAACTCTTAAAACCAGGAGATCTCAGTAACTGTGAGTACCGCTGCATGTGGATTTTTGATTTAGGATCCTTTTTGCATCATGTATAATATATTCTAGTCTAGCCAAGAGATACATTTAAAAACATCTTTATCCATGTAGCCCTATCCTCTGCATTGTCAACCTTCATAACAACCTAACTTCATATCTTTCATCACATCCATAAGTCTCCATTTTTGTTTTCTTCTTGGAATCCTACTCTGTGCCTTAAACCTCAGCATCCTTCTACTGATGTAATTGTTGTCTCTTTCTGAACTTCTCCAAACCTCTGCCTTCTTTAGTTCTGTTACCTATATTACCTTTCATTTACACACATGTATTCTATCTTACTGTGACTAATACTGCCATACCCTGTAATACTCAATTTTTCCAGTCCATACATCCACCTCCATAGTTTTTCCACTGCAGATAACAGCTTTTTTTATGGACACTCCTGCCTAACCTGATCTGTCAGCCTATCCATCACCGAAGCAAAAGAGAAGGGCCTCAGAGCCGATCCTTGACACAATCCTACCTCCCCCTTGAACCCCTTTGTTATTCCTACAGTACATCTCACTAATGTCTTACAGCTCTCATTCATGTTCTACACCACACTAACGTGCTTCTATGCCACTCCAGACCTTTTTATGCATTTCCACTGCTCCTGTCTCACCACTCTGTCATGACGTTTCTTTACAGTTACAAATTCAATCTATTTCAGCCACAGATTTCCATCCACCCATCCATTATCTATACTTTTTATTCTATAAAAAGCTAATGAAGAGTGATATTTATAGTTTTATTACCCCCTAGCATTCCTTCATCCTGTGGGCAGATTGTTCCCTTACTCTGGGTTTAAATCCGGCAATCTTCTCGACCAACTTCTATGTGCAATTTACATGTTATACATCATTTGAAAGCTAAAAGTCTTGCGATTCAAATGATGAATATCAATAAAAGATGCAATCATATATGTAGACGCAGTGAGCGCTTTTGTCAAATCAACCCCAAAAGAAATGTAATGACCGACTTTATATTCTCATATACAGTCAGGTCCATAAATATTGGGACATCGACACAATGCTAACATTTTTGGCTCTATACACCACCACAATGGATGTCAAATGAAACGAACACAATGTGCTTTAACTGCAGACTGTCAGCTTTTATTTGAGGGTATTTACATCCAAATCAGGTGAACGGTGTAGGAATTACAACTGTTGCATATGTGCCTCCCACTTGTTAAGGGACCTAAAGTAATGGGACAATTGGCTTCTCAGCTGTTACACGGCCAGGTGTGTGTTATTCCCTCATAATCCCAATTACAATGAGGCAGATAAAAGGTCCAGAGTTCATTTCACAAGTGTGCTATTTGCATTTGGAATCTGTTGCTGTCAACTGTCAAGATGAGATCCAAAGAGTTGTCACTATCAGTGAAGCAAGCCATCATTAGGCTGAAAAAACAAAATCAGAGAGATAGCAAAAACATTAGGCATGGCCAAAACAACAGTTTGGAACATTCTCAAAAAGAAGGAACGCACCGGTGAGCTCAGCAACACCAAAAGACCCGGAAGACCACGGAAAACAACTGTGGTGGATGACCGAAGAATCCTTTCCCTGGTGAAGAAAGCACCCTTCACAACAGTTAGCCAGATCAAGAATACTCTCCAGGAGGTAGGTGTATCTCTGTCAAAGTCAACAATCAAGAGAAGACTCCACCAGTGTGAATACAGAGGGTTCACCACAAGATGTAAACCATTGGTGAGCCCCAAAAACAGGAAGGCCAGATTAGAGTTTGCCAAACAATCTAAAAAAGCTTTCACAGTTCTGGAACAACATCCTATGGACAGATGAGACCAAGATCAACTTGTACCAGAGTGATGGGAAGAGAAGAGTATGGAGACGGAAAGGAACTGCTCATGATCCTAAGCATACCACCTCATCAGTGAAGCATGGTGCTGGAAGTGTCATGACGTGGGCATGTATGGCTGCTAGTGGAACTGGTTGTCTTGTATTTATTGATGATGTGACTGCTGACAAAAGCAGCAAGATGAATTCTGAAGTGTTTCCGGCAATATTATCTGCTCATATTCAGCCAAATGCCTCAGAACTCATTGGACGGCGCTTCACAGTGCAGATGGACAATGACCCAAAGCATACTGCAAAAGCAACCAAAGAGTTTTTTAAGGGAAAGAAGTGGACTGTTTTGCATTGGCCAAGTCAATCACCTGACCTGAATCCGACTGAGCATGCATTTCTCTTGCTGAAGACATAAGCTGAAGGGAAAATGCCCCAGGAACACGCAGGAACTGAAGACTGTTGCAGTAGAGGCCTGGCAGGGCATCACCAGTGATGAAACCCAACGTCTGGTGATGTCTATATGTTCCAGACTTCAGGCTGTAATTGACTGCAAAGGATTTGCAACCAAGTATTGAAATGTATAAGTTTGATTTATGGTTCTTATTCTGTCCCATTACTTTTGGTCCCTTAACAAGTTGGAAGCACATATGCAAACTGTTGTAATTCCTACACCGTTCACCTGATTTGGACGTAAATACCCTCAAATAAAAGCTGACAGTCTGCAGTTAAAGCACATCTTGTTCGTTTCATTTGATATCCATTGTGGTGGTGTGTAGAGCTACAAATTTTAGCACTGTGTCGATGTCCCAATATTTATGGACCTGACTGTAGGTGACAAAACCGAGCCATCCCAAACCAAAACTGTCTTTTTACAACTACAAGGTTCCAATTATAGTCTTCCAATAAAACTGTTAGTCCACCTAAAATCTCAGGTTCATAAACTGGCATGATCCAGGATAAACATCTGCTCTGACTGCAGATTGGCTTGGGTGGGCAGGGCTGTAGCACGAGGACTGGCTGCCCACAGTGGCACTGGTACTCGGTGAGAAGTGTAACCCCGAATTTACGGCAGGTCCAAAAACAGCGGCACGGTTTCGGCACAACCTGTGAGCCACGTCACTCACCACCAGGGAAGCATTTAAGATATGGAACGGAGACGGCACAGAAACTGCAAATTCCAAGCACCCACCCCCACCCCACAGTGCCTTGACCAAAGAGAACTGGAATGCTACAATGTAACATTGTTAAAGGTTTTTAATATACGTTTACAGTTAACCTTGAAAGAAGTAAAAAACGAACATATGTATTACACATCATTACACACATTTATATTACACATTATGAGCTATGGCCAGCTGTAGCTCAGCGGTAGAGCTTTGAGCCTGTGACACAGAATCATAGTTTTGATTCCAATTTCTACATGCATTTAGCAGGCATCAAGCTGGACATGACACTTCACCTACCTTGGTAGGTGGTGGTCAGAGGGCCCAATGGGGCCGGTTTTCTGCAGCCTCGCCCCTGTCAGTGTGCCCCAGGGCAGCTGTGGCTACAACCTAGTTTGCCATCACCAGTGTGTGAATGTGTGAAGGAATGGTTGAATGACTGAATGTAGTGTGAAGCACTTTGTGAGCCTCTGAATTTGATAAAACGCTATACAAGAACAGGCCAGTTACCATGTTACATTTTTCAAATACCTGATACAGATTACAGATCTGCATACAGGCAATTCTTTAAACCAAATATAAATTTATGTAAGATAATGGTACTAAATAAACTATTTTCTGTAAGTCTTTGTATAATTTCAAAAACTATAACCAACTTATTTGAATAGATACACCACAAGGATCTTGAGTCATAGCTGACATGACATATAATAAAAAAGAAACTTTCTTTTATGTGACAAGTTTTCAGTCATCACTTTGGCTATTAAGATATTATAGATATTACAATATTATAGATATACAATATTGAAGTTTGACAGTTTTGTCCCCACAATTTTTAAATCCTCATGCAGAATTTCTTACCAACACAGATCTAACCACCACTTGTACTCTCAGAAAAAAATTAAAATCATCAGTATCCAAACTGGCTGGTATTCAAATCACTCTGTTCCACTGTAGTCTGCAGTCATGATTTGTTTCCCATACAGTTGCTGGAGCATTCTTCTAAGAGGGGGATGTTACTAGTTTTAATAAAAACTCAGAGTACGCTTTAAAAACCTACAGCCAGGGTCCGAAATTAACCTTAGCCCCTCACCAAATACTAGAAAATTTTCAGTTTGGCAAGTAAAATTTGGAGCGCTATATACCACATGGTAAGTAAATATTTGCACCAAATTAGTTATGAATATTAATCCTCATTTCTAGGGAGTTCTGTAATGCTACTCTGCTGTCTGCATGCAATGTACACTAGCGTACGTGAAACTTGAATGCCACCATACATAATTTCCCATTATCCCGTTATCTTTGGGTTAAAACTATAGTTGCCAAACCTCCTGATTTTCCTGGGAGAGTCCCGAATTTCCTTGCACTTACCGAAAATCTCCCGGAGCCACCATTCTCCTGAATTTCTACCGATATCTGATGGCATCGCATATCGTACACTCCCTGTTTCTTATGTGAGCGGGATTGAGAATAAAACATGTTTCATTTCACACTAAAATTAGCGTAGCTTCGGTGTGTAGGGCTGCCAAAAAGATGTCTGACTCTGTAATTTTTTCTGGTCCCCTGCCTGATCGTACTAGCGATGACATGTACAGCCGTATGCTTTCGTTCCACCTTTGGTTGTCAAGGTGGTGTCCAGAAAACGATGTGGGCTACATTGATAACTGGGGGGCCTTCTGGGGAAAACCTGGACTGTTACGTAGAGACGGCATCCATCCCACCGAGGACGGAGCTTCGCTTCTTTCCAGGAACATTGATAGGGTTATCTCTAGTTCCCCAAAGCCGTGACAACCCAGAGTCCAGATCAGGGAACCCAGAGTCCAGGTCAAGGAACAGGGACTGCCACCCACCCACTACCCTATAGAGATAGTTTCCCGTCCACTACCCAAAACTAATGAATTAAAAGTTAATGCTACTAGAGCAAAGTATAAAAATCTCATAAAGATAAATAAAACTCGGACTGAACATAAAAACAAATCAATTAAATGTGGTTTACTAAACATAAGATCTCTCCCCTCAAAAACACTCTTAGTAAATGACTTAATTTGTGAAAATAATATTGATTTGTTTTGTCTTGCAGAGACATGGTTGCAGGAAGAGGACCATGTCACAATAAATGAGTCAACTCCCCCTAGCTACTTAAACTTTAGTGTCCCTCGAAGTACTGGTCGAGGAGGTGGAGTAGCAACTATCTTTCATTCCGATTTACTAATTAATCTCCAAAAAAATAATAGTTACAGTTCCTTTGAGCATCTAGTTTTTAGCTTTCCTCATACACATAACAAAGCAGTAAAGCCACTTTTGTTTGTGGTCTTATATCGTCCACCAGGACCTTATTCTCAATTTTTAGATCAGATTTCAGATTTTCTATCTGACTTAGTTTTAAACACTGATAAAGTCATTATAGTCGGAGACTTCAATATTCATGTTGATAATGAAAGTGATAGTCTAAATACAGCTTTTAACACTATCCTAGACTCAATAGGCTTTACTCAAAATGTGCAGGGACCAACACATTCTTGTCACCACACTTTAGATCTTGTGCTGATTTATGGCATTGACTGTGAAGAAATAACAGTCTTTCCACATAACCCTATCCTGTCTGATCATTTCCTTATCACTTTTAAACTTACTCTAATGGATCATATCAAACCTGAAAGAAAACTTCATTATACCAGAACGTTATCAGACAACGCTGTAGCAAATTTTAAAGAAGCTCTTCCAACTTTAATTTCCTCAGTTTATAAATGCAGAACAGAAAACAGTGATTTAACTCGTGACCCCTCACAACTTGACATTTTAGTTCATAGCGTTAATTCCTCCCTGCGTCGGGCAATAGACAAAGTTGCCCCCTTGAAAAGGAAGGTGGCTAGCCATAGAAGATTAACTCCCTGGTTTAATTTAGAGCTACGTACCCTAAAGCAGAATGTTAGAAAACTAGAGAGAAAATGGCGCTCCACGCATTTACATGATTCCTTTTTAATATGGAAAAATAGTTTATTGCTATATAAAAAGAGCCTTCACACAGCTAGAACAGCATATTATTCATCTTTAATCGAGGAGAATAAAAATAATCCTAGGTTTCTTTTTAATACAGTTGCCAAACTCACACAGGATCATAGCTCTATCGAGCCAACCATTCCCCAAGCTCTAAGCAGTGACGACTTCATGCAATTCTTTATAAATAAAATAGACTCCATAAAGAATAAGATAATTGGGAACCTTCCCAATATGCTTGCTTCCTCCTTAGTTAATGAGGCAGCCTCAAAAATGGTGGAACCTAATATATGCTTAAACTGCTTTAATGCAGCCGAACTTTGTGATGTACTAAAATTATTAGCTTCATCTAAACCTTCAACTTGCGTTTTAGACCCAATCCCAACTAAACTCTTAAAAGAAGTTTTCCCTCTGATCGCTGCTCCAATTTTAAATATAATGAATCTATCCTTAGTCAATGGATATGTACCACAGGAGTTTAAGATTGCTGTAATTAAACCTCTACTTAAGAAACCCTCTCTTGATCAAAACGACTTAATTAACTATAGACCGATATCTAATCTTCCCTTCTTATCTAAAATTCTTGAGAAAATAGTTGCACACCAGATATGTGAGCATTTAAACAATAATGAGCTGTTTGAGACGTTTCAGTCAGGCTTTAGAGCTCATCATAGCACTGAAACAGCTCTGGTGAAGGTTACTAATGATATTCTCATAGCCTCAGACAATGGACTGGTGACCATTCTGGTCCTGTTAGATCTCAGTGCTGCCTTTGACACTGTTGATCACAATATTCTCATAGAAAGGCTTCAACGTGTCGGTATAATAGGAACAGCCCTAGGCTGGTTTAAATCTTATTTGTCTAACAGATTTCAGTTTGTTCAAGTAAATGATAAACCCTCCTCAACCTCAAAAGTTACTTGCGGAGTACCACAGGGTTCAGTCCTTGGGCCGATTCTTTTTACTATATATATGCTTCCTATTGGTAAAATAATTAGGCAGCATGGGATAAATTTCCATAGTTACGCAGATGATACACAGCTATATCTATCCATAAATCCTGATGAATCCAATCAGTTAGGTAGACTACAAGCATGTCTGGAAGACATAAAAACTTGGATGACTCTAAACTTCTTGCTTCTGAATTCTGATAAAACAGAAGTTGTCGTCTTTGGACCAGAAGCTCTGAAAAAGAAACTACTTAGTCAGCCCCTTCACCTGGACGGCATTAAATTAGCCTCCAGTAATAAAGCAAAAAACCTCGGTGTCATTTTTGACCAAGATATGTCATTTAGATCTCACATTAAAGAAGTCTGTAGGATTTCCTTTTTTCACCTTAGGAATATTGCAAAAATTAGAACCATCCTGTCCAGGAGTGATGCTGAAAAACTAGTCCATGCCTTTGTTACTTCAAGGCTGGATTACTGTAACTGTCTATTATCAGGTAGTCCACAGAATACAATTAAAAGTCTTCAGTTAGTTCAAAATGCTGCTGCTAGGATTCTGATGAATATTAAAAGAAGAGATCACATTTCCCCTGTTTTAGCTTCTCTTCACTGGCTCCCAGTAAAATCTAGAATAGAATTCAAGATCCTCCTTCTGACATATAAAGCCCTTAATAATCTAGCTCCATCATACATAAGAGACCTGATTGTTCCATATGTTCCTAACAGAGACCTTCGCTCTCAGACTGCAGGTTTACTGGTAGTTCCTAGGATTTCTAAAAGTAGAATGGGTGGCAGATCTTTCAGCTATCAGGCTCCCCTCCTATGGAACCGGCTCCCAGGGTTGGTTCGTGAAGCAGACAATTTGTCTATCTTTAAAACTAGGCTAAAAACTTTCCTCTTTGACAAAGCTTACAGTTAGAGATATGTTTATAGGTAGTTAGAGTCAGGTCAGACAGGTAGATAGGAAGAGACAGGTTAATGTTAGTAGTCAGGCAGAGTGTCAAAAGTTAGGAAGAGATAGGAAGAGGTAGAGTAGCTAGGTAGAGATAGATTAATGTAAGCCAGGTAAAGATCCGGAGCCGGTCGCGGCTTACCGCCGCGGAAGAAATGCGCCCCACGGGGGCCAGCCAGCGCCGGAGAGAGGTCCCTCAAGGGGATCCTCCCGCACAGTGCGGCCGCCCATTACCTGCCGGGTTGAATCCCCCGGGCAGACTGTGCGGACCCCACCCGTTTATCTCTTAAACGTTTCTCGCCCTCTTCAACTCTGTCCTCTCAGTTCTGTCTATTTTTCCTTAAGATAGTTGTCGACTATCGGTCTCGTGCCGGTATTTAGCCTTAGATGGAGTTTACCACCCACTTTGGGCTGCATTCTCAAACAACCCGACTCCGAGAAGACCCCGGCATGACGGGGGCCGTTACCGGCCCTACACCGTCCACGGGCTGAGCCTCGATCAGGAGGACTCAGACAGAGTGTTGGTAGCCAGGTCTCCTAGTAGCTAGGAGACAGGTTAATGTTAGTAGCTATGCTGCTTTAGGCTAGGCTGTTGGAGGACATTATTAGGGTCTGTTCCTACTTTCTCTCCTACTTCTCCCCAACTGCATGATGTGCTGTCAATTCAAGCACTAACCTGTTTTCTATTATAGTAGGTGCTCCGGATTAGCCCTGCTTGACGACCCTGACTAAGATGGCATTGCAGTGACGGAAAATTCTCCACGTCCTGCAACAAACTTCTGCATCAGTTCTATTGCTCTTTCTGTGTCTCTGTTATGTATTCTCCAAGCCACAGACGGTCGCGGCAGATAACCGCTTGTGCTGAGCCTGGTTCTGCCGGAGGTTTCTTCCTGTTAAAAGGGAGTTTTTCCTTCCCACTGTCGCTGCATGCTTGCTCAGTATGAGGGATTGCTGAGAATTCCACGACGCAATCTTCTGTGGTTCTGTAATTTCTACACTAAACATTGTATTGTAATAACTCTTTTTGTAAAGTGCCTTGAGATGACATCTGTTGTGAAATGGCGCTATATAAATAAACTGAATTGAATTGAATTTGCATTTTGCCAAGGAAGGTTCTGTAGGGTACAGTTTCCTCATTCCGGACACGAAAATCCATCGCCTGTCAAAACATAGTTTGAATCAAAAATATGTCACCTATGTGATTTGTGTGTCCAATGAGGAAAACAATCCGCTGTAATTGGTGATGCACGCCACAGCAGCCAGCCGCAAGTTTTCAAAACAGTCTGACAGACAGAAGCTGTAGTTTTCACTACTTTTTTATCCCCCAAGTTAGTTTCCTTTTATTTCAGCTTGGTAACTTGAGCAGCAGATCAAGGTTCTTTTTCTATCTCTTGGAGCCCGAGGGTGCAGCTGGTCATGCTTTTGGCCAAAGTTAAAGCGACAAAATCAATAGACTATTAATGCTGTGCTGCGACCAAAGTAATAAAAATCCTTTCTCACTCTCTCCTGACACAGAGACTCCTGTGAGTTTTTAGATTAATGAGTGTCAGTGCTGCTGAGCAGAGGGATATCTAGGAGGCTAATAAAAGGGGGTAAAAGGGGCCAGGGTGGATCTGGGACTGTAGCACCTTACATTTAGAAGTAGATACAGTAACAGGTGTCTGTATTCTGTATTGCAGAACCCAATCCTATCATTAGCAGTGAGGCATGGCGATATGCTTCTTAAATGTGTCTGAAGTGCGTAACGGCGCGTCCAGTTAAAACCAAACTATAGACTATAATGGTTTCTACACATGTGCACGAGACCCCATCTTCAGAGGAGATAGGAGGAACCATCTCAGTGATTGTGAAGACTCCCACTCTCATTTCTACCATTTTTGAACACATCTTCAGTTTCAAAATTTTAAAAGTTCTATATATTTCATAACGAGTATTGAGGTGATCTCAAACATTTGCGTATTTTACACTGCATTGTTAGAAAAAGGCTTTGAGCTATGCCTGCTAAGATGGCAGACATGTGAGTGTCTCAGCGAGCAAAACTTTCAAACAAGTAGGACAATGCACTAACATGCTGCAGATCTGTATCCATTTAATAGTGAGTATGTGCAAGTATGTATTGTCTTACATGCATAATGTTTTTCATACCAAGCATGTCGGTCCTCAATTTCTTGATTATTAAATTAATAGGAATTAAACACTATTTATTACATTCTAGAGCTGCAGCAAAGAATTATTTGGCTCTCAGTAATTAGGAAAAAAATGTTAAATAAATTAGTTAGGAATATTTGTCTTGTCCTGATTTTTGCAGCAGCTCCCTCTCACCTAGTCTATGAAGACGCTTATATTATCACAAACTCCCACAAAATGACTAATTTTAACACCTCATATTAGGGTCACCATTAATTAGCAATAAGTAGACACAATTAATTATGTGACCTATACATTTATATTTCTGCCAGTCTTTGTGTCCCATGTTTTGAGTCTGATGTCTTTCACTCAGTTTAGCTCCTGCTCCATTTGGATTACGACCCTGCTTTCTAGCCCAGCTTTTTATTTTGGGTAACACACCAAGATCATCACTACTATGCTTTAAAAAAATCACTGATACACTCCTGGTTAGCAGTCTTAATGGAGTACATAGAAGCTTACTTAAATATTATTATTAAAATATTAATACCTATAATCATTCTGAATATGATGCACTAAATTAAACTCACTTTAGAGTTAAACAGAGAGTCTGAGGCATATTAATTAACACATTAGTAGGAAACATGTATTGAATGCACTGAATTCCGTAAGTCACGGCCAGGACAGGTTCAGTCAAAACTTCAGCCATGTTGTCATCGGTGAGAAGCTGAACCGGAGCCTACGCTGCCAACACCCTCCTTCCTGTTACCAATCAACACCCCCCTCATTTGGTTATTATGATAACCTTTCAGTACAACCGAAATATTGCATGTAATCTCATGACACAATACTGGAGAATTTGTATTTATTTAACGTAATTTTTTTTTATGGCCTGAAAGACTATAATAGAGTCTGGTTATCCACGATATTAATAGGTTATGACTCCTTTAAAAACAGCAGTTATCAAACCGCTACTAAAGAACAACAACCTCTGCAACACATTAATGCAGAACTATAGGACCAACTTTGATCTTCCATTCATCAGCAAGATTATTGTAAAAGCTGTGTTTCAACAGTTAAATGACCAACTGCTTTAATATTTAACAGTCTGGTTTTCATGCTCACTACAGGACTGAGACTGCCCTGACCAAAGTTTTCAATGAAATCCATATAAATACAGACTGTGGTAGAACCACAGTGCTGGTAATTTTGGACCTCAGTGCAGCATTTGACATTGTTGATCATAAAATTCTACTACAACTGGAGAGATTGGTTGGATTCACTGGTACTGTACTTGGCTAGTTTGAGTCCTACCTGAAGAAAAGGAAATTATTTGTGTCAGTAGGACACTTTTTAATCAGAAATGACAGAAATCATTCTCTTACTAACCCAGATTATAACAACCAATACAATTAGTTACAATAGTTACCCAGCAGATGACACTTAGCTTTACATTGGACCTATCCAAGCCCTAAGGGACTGTATTGAGCAAATAAATGGTTGGATGTGACATAATTTTCTTAAACTGGATAGAAAAAACGGCGATGGACTGGTGAGCTGTCCCGGGTGTGCCCCGCCTCTTGCTTGTTAAATGCTAGAGATACATACTAGCCTCCTGTGAAGACGCTGTTGTAGTATTCAGTCCGACTAAAGATGAACACATAGAGAAGTTTTTCAAGATCCTGTTGCAACATTACTCATTTAATTGTAGAAGTGTTCTTCAGGTGATAGAAGGCTGATCTTGTTATTGCTTTTATGTGACCCTGGAGGTTCAGGTCTGAGTCCATTAGGACACCTAGATTTCAGGCCTGATCAGTAGTTTCTAGCTGTATTAACTGAAGCTTTGTGCTAACTCTTGTTCAATTCTCTTTAGGTCCAAAGATAATTACTTCAGTTTTGTTTCTTTTAAGCTGGTGAAAGTGATAATACATCCAGCCACTGATTTTTTTCAATGCATTCACTTAGGTTTTGGATGGGTTCATAATCAACTGATGTAGTAATGTAAAATCAGTGTCATCTGCATAGTTATGGTAGATAATATTATTGGTTGTCATAATCTGGGCTACTTGGAGCATGTAGATCTTAAATAGAAGAGGCCCCAGGATGGAGCCCTGAGGGACCCAACATGTGATTTCTGTTAATTTTGATGAAAAGTTTCCTACGTAAACAAATAAATCCCTGCTCTTTAAGTAATTCTCAAACCAGACGAGTATTGCACCAGAGAGTCAGCTCTCCAAGTGTTCCAGTAGTATTTTATGATCAATGATGTCAAATGCCGCAGTAAGGTCCTACAGAACCAGCTCTGTGTTTCTACCACAGTCTGCATTTATGTGGATGTAATAGAAAACTTTGACGAGGGCAGTCTCAGTGCTGTGGTGAGGATGTGTACCTCCACTGTGCACTCCTCTTCATGTTTCTCTGGCTGCTTGGCCTAGCATGGGGTAGACAGAGGGGCGCATACAACAGACCATGCAAAGTCATCATTTACATACTGCTACTTTACGCCTGTTATGAATTGCACATACAATCTTAGTAGATTACCAAGAAATGAAGAAAATCCCATTGGTGTAATTGTTTTGTGTGCAATTTTGCACTCTGTATTTGGAATATGATAAATCAGGCCCCAGGATGGCAAAAAAAGAGGTTGTAGTGTAAATTGCAGTTAGAAGGGATAATTCAAAGTGTGGAGAAATCTTACCTCGGACATAAAGGTTAGCAGGACTAGAAAAGCGAGTGCCAGCACTGTTCACAGCTACACATTCATACTTGCCCTGGTCAGACTCATCACTGTCCTCAATTTGTAGTGCCCCTGAGAAGAAAGGCAATGATATTATCGATCAGATCTCGATTAAATACTGATATACATGCACATATATTTGCAAACATTCAACTTATTTAGAGAGCCACTAAAAATGTTTAGTTTATTGATAAATTAAAAAAAGGCTGAAGAGAATATTTTTTCTAACAACAGTTTCAAAAGTAAAAAAAAACATCTTAATTAAATGTGTTCAAAACACAAGACAACTGAAACATTTGGAAGAAATTAATCGAATGCAAAGGCTTCTGGAATTGTATTTTGGAACAGCAGTGGATCAGACTTTACATCAGAATATTTATGTTATAAGACAGTTATACATTAAGTTTGGTTGGGGGATGTTTTATTAATTTTTTGGAATTAGCATATTGAGTTTATATTTGGTGCAGAAAATCTGCTTTGGAAATAATTTTGACTTGACTTTTACTTGAATTTAGTTATTATTCAATTAACTATTTTATATGCTCATTTCCATTTTAAGGTTTATAAAAGTGTTAAAGACATTAATAATGTTACAACACAAGTTTATAAGAATCCAAACTACAGTACCTAAAAACAAAATATTTTAAAATGATGAAAACAGAATTAGAAAGAAAATAAGTTTAAAAAAATATGCATAAAGACAGAGCTAGCCAGAGTGAAGGAAGCAACTTGACAAATTACCATATCTTTTTTAAAATTTGAAGCACTCTGGTCTTTACCTAAACCATCTTTAAGCTTTTTATTGAGCAGACTGTACATCAAACTATATCAAACTAAGATCCAGTCTAAATGTGAAACTCCAAGCAGCAGTTTCTGGACATCATGCAGGGACACAATGCTTAACATATTTGGCAGTAATAACAAGGATCTTAAGTATGTGATTTAATATGTTATACATGTTCCAATGTTGCTTTGTTCTTCTCTTTTTAGGAAATGGTTGCAGGATTTAAAATCTGCAGTCTTTGATTTAGCTTCAACATGGATACATCTCCATTAATGATAAGATGAAGACATGGGTTAAATTGGGATGTCTGATTAGTAGCGGGTTTCTTAAGTTAAAACCAACAGAGTGGAATCTTCAGTGTGTTGGACTTTTTTGTTTGGTTTAAATGACCACTGATAATTTTTATACATATTAATGTAACTATTGATTATGTATGAGTTCTTAATTATTAATCACATGGTCAGAGCAACACTTCTGTTTTTAGAAGAATAACTTTATATTACCAGACACTTCAATTTCATTTGAAGGTAAGGTTAAACCATTGTGGACAGTGATTATGCATATACATTCATTAATCACAGACAACTTCACACTTTTACTAGATTTATTCACAAAATATTATACATTTTAAAGCCAAAACATTTAATCAATAAACTCTGCCTATTCTATGCATGCACTACACTACTAACTAATACCAGAAAGTGCATAATATATGGAAAATAAGAAATACAATTAACACCAAGAGGATCATGGAAGAGAGTTGGCTAATATCACTGCAGGTGGCTAAAGTAAGAGGGACTCAAAACTTATCTCTGGGCCAAGAAGGCAGCACATGGTGTGTAAGGAGAGTCGTTAAACTTAGCATGGGCTTAGACAGCTAAGCTCTTGGTCTGTCCAGGCTCTACATGGGAAGGCCAAAGTTTTAAACAAAAAGACAGCGAAGAATGATAGTTGTCATGTTTGGGTTTAGCAGGACTCAGGTACGACACAACACCAATCACAGGAGTCGGATTTTCTTGGTTGAAAATAAAATGTTTATTAAACACTAAATGTCTCAGGAAACACCAGGAGCTGGGAAGCTGGAGCGGAGATCGTCTCAGGGAGCGCCAGGAACGGGAACTCAGAGGTAGGAGGATGTCTGAGAGAGGTAAGTCGGAAAGTGAGTTCAGGTTGAGTGTTTTGAGAATGATTGTTAGATTTGTGATCTTACTTCGAGGTCAGAGAGTGAGTAGATTAGGAAGAGGTAAGTCTGAGGTTGGCTAGTGGCGAAAGTAAGATCCTGTCCTTCTCTTGTAGATGGTTGATTTAATGGAGGGCGGACAGGCGGGCAGCAAGACGGTGGCGGCAGAGCAGATGGGTCTGGAAGTGAGTTACCAGAGGGGAGCGTTGCAGAGGCTAACCAGCGAGGAACCACTCAGCTCGGCAGAAGGCGGGAAATTGTCCAGGATCCTTTGGGTGAGATCAGAAAAGCACAGAGGAGGTGAGACGAGAGTAAAATAACATGGGTTAAATTTCTCAGAGAGACATTTGGGAACTTGGCTATGTACTACACAGAATGCGAGAACCATCTGGCATCATCTTACAGGATCAGCTCTCCTTTTAAACTGGAGGTCTTATCAGGGTAATCAATAACACCTGGTGGCTGCTCACTGCCTCACCCTAGAGAGAAGGCAAGAGAAAAAAAAACACGACACACCGACTCAACATCACACACATTCAGAAACCAAACAAAAAGTAGCCATTCAGCTAATAGACCAGCTAATGCAGATCAGACTAGGCCAGCTCTGCAGACCATGTGCTCATAGTGTGAGAGGGAGGGAGAGCAGAGAAAGGAGAGAGATAGGATAACACCAAAACCAAAAAAACAGTTTTCAACACATCAAGCAATGAAACAGTTTACAACTTCTGTGTTCCACGACGCAGTGAGCACAGGTTACAGCACTTTAAGTAAGGCACTTTTAACTTAAGACCTATTTTACCCTAATTGCTATCTATCTGCTCAGGTACACATTAAAATATATGTGCAGCTAGGTCCTACTTTTGAAGTGAGGTCTTGTCCACAAAGAAGTGTGTAAAATTTGTCTGAAATGGAACAGATGAAAAACAATGTGGGCACAAGCAAATGTGTAGCTCCATGAACGATTTAGCTCGGAGGCCACAAATGTGGCTATTTGACGTCTTAAGGGGTGAAAGCTGAGTCCCCCCTTAAAGAACGGTTTTGTAGTAGGTCTAACCTTTCACCCAAAATGCTGGGTACACAGACAGATGCTGGATAGACAGGGGCACTTTGACTTTTTCTTTACAATAACAGTTCTTCCCACCCATCAGGTAAAAAAAAAAGAGAAATTTCTTCACCGGTGAAAATAAGATCCTCTTTGCAGAGGATCTGCCAAGAACAATTTGAATTGGACTCCACTGATCGCTCTTATAATATGGTTGTGATGTCCTAGATGTGTCGATGGTGGCCACGGATGAATGGGAGAGCTTCTGGGACTGCAGCTAAGCCTGCTGGGAAGTGTAGTCTACTCAGTCTATCTAGGAAAATCGCTTCCAACAATCCATCCAATTCATTTTGAGGAAAATAACATCCTCCCAACACCTTCTTTACCTTTTCTACTTTTTCGCCAATTTGGTTGTAGCCCAGATTTTTTAAAATAGAAACAGAAATTGACTGCCGCGAGTAAAAACTATTAAACAGTGTTTGGAAATGAAGTATTCACCCTTAGCTGTCTCCCTGAAACCCTATTTGAAGCCACTATTTCCCTGCTCCTCAAAAAGGATAAGGATCATCTGCTTTGTGACAGGTATAGATACTCTTAAATGTTGACTTCAAAATTGTATCTAAACTTCTGGTCACCTGTCTTGACGTTAATTATTGGATCAGACCAGAAAGGTTTTATGCCAGGTTGACAGTCCTCCTCCAATATTATTACTTCATCCAGTTCTCAAGTGCTGGAAGTTGTGGTCTCTCTGGATGGTGAGAAGACCTTTGACATGGTCAAATGGGGCTTTTTCTACAAAATTCGGGCTCTATTTGGGCTAGGTGAAGCCTTTGTAGATTGGGTTAAATTTTTTAATCCAAGGGCTTCAGTTTGGTCTAATGGTACATTTTCTCTCTCCTTTCATCTCTTTTGTGGCACAAGACAGGACTGTCCACTACGTTTTTATTTGTTTTACCACTCGAGCCCGTAGCCTCTGGTTGTGCTATAATGTTAATTTCTGGGTATGATACACTTAAGCCCTGTTTATAAGGTTTCCTTACATGCAGATGACGTCCTTCTCAAGTTTCAGATCCCATCAACTATTTTCCAGTAATTCTGAATATCTCAAATGACTATGCTGCCCTATCAGTTTATAAAAAGATTTTTTTTTTAAATGTGGACTTGCACATAGCTCTTTAACCCTCTGTTATGCCCTTCCAATGGGCAATAAGTGCTTTTGAATATATTAAACTACATATATCTGCATCTTACTCCAATCTGTATCATATCAACTGTACCCCTCTTATGGATAAAACTGAGAAGGATTTTTCCCGCTGGTCGACCCTGCCCCTCTTATTGGTGAGTTGTATACATTTAGTGAAAATGGTGACCCTCCCTAGATTTATTTTATTTGTTTCAACATTTTTCTATTCTTGTTAAATATTTTTTAATAGGTGGGATAAACTGATTTTTGTCTTCTTGTGGACAGGTAAGCCAGGATTTGGAAGTCAGTCCTACAGTTCCCCAGGGCCAAAAGGGGGTTTGATTTACCAGTCTTTCAATACTATTACTGGGCAGCCAATGTGCAAAAATAGCTTGTTTGGATATATGAGGGAGAGTACTCACTTCTGAATTGGGGACATCTGGAAAGGGGTTTAGCTCCCTTTTCACTCTTATGCTCCCATCTTCCACTTCCACTTTCGTGTTTGTCAGATTCTCCAATGATGATTGTTTCATAGAAATTTGGAGGTGTGTTAAAAACTGTATGGGCTCCCAGGTTGTTCAGTGTTGAGCCGAGTATACAACATTTTTTGCTTTTGAGTCATCCAGGACCGATAAGCACTTTGAGTCTGGCATAACAACAGGAGAATATAAGTTAGCGATATATATGCGGACAGTGCGTTTTCTTAATATGAGCGGTATTCTGTGGCATATCGCCTCCCAAAGCAACATATTTTTTTGTTTCTTCTGGTTTAGAGAATATGTTTAAAAAAAGTCCTTATTTTCCAAATCACAGAAGAACAAAATGTTAATAATCGAGTGAATACACACAACTTCAAGTAAATATGTAATTTTTCAACATCATCCACACTGTCATCAACAAACACCTTTTCATTTAGAGCCTTTTAAAGCAACCAAATGAATAAATCATGAGAGGAACTCAGTTAACATCAATATTTGCATTACACCAAAGCTCTGATAGATGTAGTTCTTCCTTTCCACCACTGTTAATGACTGACGTTTGATGTGGAGGGTTGCCAGACATCGAATCCGGACCCATCACCCACCAAGACTTGTCTGGTTACCAAGAAGGTAGCATTCCTGTCATTATAAACAGAAGAACTCATACACTGAACAAAAATATAAATGCAACACTTATGCCCCATTTTTTATGAGATGAACTCAATAATCTCCACATATCTCATACATTGTTCACAAATGTTTCTAAATGTGTGATAGTTAGCACCTCTCCTTTGCTGAGATAGCAAAGACGATAGATCCCCTGTATGTCCTTTTGTTCAATTTTTACTTTCTTTAACATAGAAAGTACTCTTACTGTTGCTACATTGCTGAGGGATTGCTGTGGTCAGAGTTTCCATCTATCCTGCACAACCTCAACAACTCAACACAATCGGCATATGTGTGCGCTTTTATGAGTGCAAATGGGTGAAAGTAGCTCCAGTGTCAAGTGCTTTGGGTTGTCAGCATGACTAGGAAAGCAGTTTGTAAGTTCAGTCCTTTTACCATTTAACCAAAAAGTAAGAGTATTAAATTGTTTTTATCATTTATCAAATCAGTCTGTGAGTGACTTCAATACATATTTATCAGCTATTGGTTTTACAGTGAGAACTAGTTAGAAATATATTTTTCTGTTAGGGATGTGTTTTCTGTCAAGTGTGAACCACCCTCTTCTTTTAATTTATCTATAAACCAATTGGAAGGATTGTGTGCTGAGGCAGAGAGAGTGTCAAAGTCAAACAAAAGGACAGAAAGGATAAAATGAGGACAGTAAAAGACATGTATGGGTGCAAAACCCACATTTGCCACTACTCTACATTAATTCAATGTATTAATGAAATTAATTAATTGCATTTAAGCATAGGCCATGTATAGTTTCCCTATTTATCTTACCTTCTTTATTAAATATCTGTTTATAAGTTGGGTTACTTTTTATACCTATCTACTTTTATAATGGTTTTATTTCCATGCATATTTGCAAGCAGTTCAACTGTTACTGTGTGATTGCTAAATCTATAAACTACTGGAAATGTTATATCCCTGTTGGAGTTATCCCAAAGTGATAAAAAATTATAATTCAAGTCAAGTCAAGTCAAACAGAAATGAAGAGGATAAAGGCAAAGAAAGAGATGTGCAAGTGAAAATGTGGGAGGGATAAACAGATTTTTTTCTTTACCTGGCATTCTTACCTCTTATTGGTGTACCACCTGTGAGGTAATGTGAATGTAAATAAGATAAAGAACAGTTAGTATTGAGAGAACACAAAGGAAAGACAAAAACAAGACTAAGAGGTCAACAAAGAAGGAAAAGCAAGACAAAACATAAGCTGCCAACCTCATTGCTCAAAATCCATTCAAAAAAATGTGAAATACATATTGGTTTACAACTAATCATTTTAAGCAAAAATGAAAAAAAATTTACAATCTCAATTGGATGCAGTGCAGTTTTCATGGTATAACACTTTCCAGTGATTTTCTCCTTTTGTTCTAAATGATTAGGATTGTAAAAGATTAGGATTTTAATGCAAACTTTAGTTAATATTTCTCTTAACAGATCTTTGTACCTATTTTACTTTGGTGGTTTGTGTTTGTGCACTCTGCTGTATTTATTTCCCTATTTCTATGTCACTGCAGTTTCTGAATTTCTGTGGCATCTTTGTTAAAATCTTCTGGTGGCCTAAACAATTGGAGGCTTTGTGATTAATTAATCTCGATTAATCACATTTTGAAATTACAAGATTTTTTTCCAATGAAAGTAAAAATATTTAAATATGAATAGCTTTCGTAGGACAACAATCAAATAAATGTCAAAGACGTGAATACTATTATTTTAAGGTCTTTTAATATTTGAAAAATGCAGTTAAATGCAAGTCAATATATATACTTGGCCAAAAACTGAACAGACCTAGAACCAGACTATTTAAAAAATAATAGCAAAAAAGATCCTTAATTAAGGGTGACCATATTTGCTTTTTCACTGGACACTTTGCCAAGCCTAGACTTTTGAGTTTATCATTTCAAAGTATGCATTCTCTGTGGATAGAAAGAATAGTTAAATAACCAACTTCTAAAAGGCTAACATGAGTACAAAATGACTTTATTATTAAAATAATGATAGAAATAATTTGTCTCCTGAATTAAAATCTGTATCAATGACAGTATACTTTTTATTTTTTCAAAAATCAAACAAAATCTGAAATAATATTCTGAGAATGTTTTTCTATTCGGTATAATAAAGGTAAAAAGCAGCAGTCTTTTAAAAAACATGATAAATACTGTGTAAACTCTATGTTTCGTTTTCAAATTCATCCTCAGTTTATAAATGAACTCTCATTTTGCACAGCATTACTAAAGTTTCTGTGTCCATGTTACCTGCGGGATCTTTGGAACTTTTTGTCACGCACATGCCAGCTATGGGAATGATGACCTCCAGCACTGGTTTGTTACAGCCTGTAGGTTTACCTTATGTGGTTCGTATTTAAAGCTTCATGTAAACAGCAGCAACATGGTCTATGAACAAATCAGAACCTGTCAAGGGCTGTCGTGCTTGATACATCGCACCAGGCAGCTTAAGTGAGAGTGCTTGAAAATCGGGTGGTCACCCTACCGTCCTACTGTAGCTCTCACATGTGCATCATCTTAATCCACGTACAAGGAAATCATGCTCAACAAATGTTGCAAATTGATTGTTACACAAACTACAATTAAATGCGCATTTAGTGCACTAATTCCTCTGTAATTAATTAATCACAATTAACGCGATAAATTCCAAACCCTAATATTATACTACATATATATAAATATATATATATAAATATATATATAAATATATATATATATATATATATATATATATATATATATATATATATATATATAAATATATATAATATATATATATATATATATTATATATATATATATATATAATATATATATATATATATATATAAATATATATATATAAATATATATATATATATATATATATATATATAGCCCCTACTCTACTTTTATTTCTATTTGTATTCTACCTTTATTTTGCTTTTTATTTCTTTACCTTAAAGTTTTTTACCAAATGGTTTTCCCTGGAACAGATATCCCCCTCTCATTTCTTTTTGGACTACTTTATATAGAACTAAGGATTATGGCCCTCCTCTCTGAAAAGGCTTTTCATGATCTAATACAACAATGCATGACATTGGAATAAAAATCAGACCCATTAAGGAGAACGTCAAAAACAGTACAACTCTGCTGGTGGACTACGACAATCAACAGCCTGGCAGGACGATGCCAACAGCACAAAGTGAGACCCCTCCGAATACATGCCGTCTACCGAGAATAAGTCCCCATTCATCAGAGTCATCAGAGTTGAGGGCTGAACGATTTTGTAAAAAATAATCTAATTGCGATTTTTTTTCTTCCATATTGCGATTGCGATTTAATGTGCAATTATTTTTGTGGGGCTCTTGTCATGCATTTTTTTAATTAATGCCATCAAAAATATTGTGTATTATAAACAGATTTTTATACATAATTTATTCTATTCCATAAGATTATTTACTTATTTTTAGACAAAGGCAAATATTAACAACTTTATCTACTTTTAATCATCACACTCGATGGTCATCGGTGTCGTTCTGCAGTCAAGGTTTTCTTCCTTTTGATCCCAGCTAATAATTCCCTCCAGCTGAAATGTTTTCCTCTGTGTGGTTATCCAAGAAGTAGGATGCTTGAAGGAACAAGCTCTGATTTTTAATTCTCCATCGATCTAATGATTAACCAAGTTATTCCTTCTTAGTTTTCCATTGAACTGTTTCCACTCACTAGATCAGTAATGATGAACTAACCTAATACAGATCTCTCCTCCTTAACTCTAATCCTTGCTAGTTCCTATTTTTGCCACCATTCAGTGTCACTGACTCTGGTTTTTATTTTGTTCCTGTTTTTGACCAGCCAGTTTGGGTTTAATTTCGACTTTGAACTTAGTATTTAAAAGTTTTTATTATTAATTTAACAATTCTTGTCTCCATTAAACCCTTACAGCTATTCCGTTACAGAAATAACTATATATTTGAGCATAAAAGTGATTTTGTTTTCCCACAGTGTAATTTTACAAAATTGTAAAATCAAATCAAAATAAAATTAGGAATTTGTCTCCAACTGACCTACCTCAAAGAACAAACAGTAAACTCTCCAATCCTTGTCCATATTTACTTTGACATGTACAGTAGTTTCTGTTGGAGCCAGTTTAAATGGTAAAGTTAAAGTGTTTTTTTTTTTTCCAGGTAGACCAAAATGAACATCACTTTGCCAGCCCCCCCCTCCCCTGTGGGTCTTATTACACAATGCCAGAGTCAGCTTTTCGCCAGGTCTGTCAAAAGAGATCAAGCAGTCATCCATCCAACATCCATCTGGTTTTTTACACTAACATGGAACTTATTTTAATATAGTTACACTGTCTCTTTCTCTATATTATATTTTACTATTTCTGTTGTACTTGGGATTATTGCTCCCTGTGGTTCCTGTATTTAAGTTTCATATTTACTTTAATTAACTTGTGTTATTTCTTTCGTTTACTGATTGTGTTTTCTAAAACCTACATCTGGTTCTAAACTTTCTATATCATGTTTGTTTTGTATGAACAAATAAATGTTAACATTATCACAGACTTGATAATTAAACTATCCACATCCATTACTTTAACCACAAGAAACTGTTGACGCTAATCTCTACTGTTGCTTAAAATGTATTTAGCAATGGGAGCCTATTCAGACTTGTAACCATTAGGCTGTTTTGCTCTGAAAGCTATATTAACAACTCCCAAATTTCAGTTGTATTTTAATACTAAAGACCTGCTTTTAAAAATGCATTTATTTTATGAATAGCAAATGTACAACTGCTCAGTCCATCCAAAGTTTACTGCTAATTGAACCCAAATGAGTGTAGTTGAGGTGGGCATATTGAGGTGGGGGTGGGGGATTAAATAAAGTGTTGGTTATTATGCAGATGCAAACGATCTGGATAACCAACCTGCCTTCATTTAGTTAATTGAAACCAGAGATGATTAACTAGATAATGAAGGACCGCAGAGGGGAATTACTGGAAGCTGTGTGGCACCTAAGGATTTTACAAAGGGCACACCATCAGCTTCCAGAAACTGACACTAGACAACACTGACACCTGCCATGATATCCTTTCATTCCTCTTAGAAAGCAGAAGAAATTTGACATTTCACCATATAGTTACACAATGCAAACCTTTTAGGTATTTGAGAAATTTTTTGGAGTAGTTTTTTCACTCTTGTATTTCTGTAGCGGGGAACCACGACCAAAGAGGGCAAAAGTTGATAGGAACCTAAGCCAAAAACAAGTCTCTTAAGGAAGAAGAAAAAGCTTTGGAAAAACTGTGATCTAATGGCAAAGCTTTATGGTAAGAAAAAATAAAAAAATATTAGTCAACGTCTCTCATTTCTATCTATCAGCATTTATCATTTTTTCAGTTAACTGATATTTACAATTTCATCAGAAAAAAAGTTTAAGGTCTGAACACACCTTCTGTATGCAGTGAAATTATCTCTGTGAAGAATAATAGAACTTAATTTTATTTTCAAAATGTCTTGATTTGAAGGATTTGCTTTCTCTGAGATTGTGTCAATAGGGAAAGAATGGATGTTAAACTGTAGTTTAATAAGTAGGAATACTCTGCTTGGTTTTGAAATTAAGCTTTCAATTATTTTGAAACGACTGATAATAATACAGGGCTGCACAGTGGTTAGCACTGTTGCCTTGCAGCAAGTAGGTTGTGGGTTCTTTTCCTGGCCCAGGGTCTTTCTGCATGGAGTTTGCATGTTCTCCCCGTGCATGCGTGGGTTCCCGCTGCTTCACTGAAGAGCCCAGTGGATGGGAAGCGGTGGCTGTGAGTTCCAGACTAACACGCTACTCATTTTACAGGATGGACACCACTGATATTGTGCAGTTTCAAAAATTACCTTGTATGACAAATATAAAATCATTTTACAACAAATAAAACTGATGCTATTTATACTGATCCAGACATGGTTAATTGGACTGGAAAATAGCTAGTCAGTCTATCATTGTCATCGATCTGCTTTGTAATTTACTTAATTCATGGTTCAGAGAACTACATCAAACCGTCTAGTTCCTGAGGTTACAAAGGAGAAGCAGACTAACATTCGAACAACACCATGTTTTACTATTGGTAACATGTCCTTCAACTAGGACACTGATGTTATTTAACACTACATTTTAAATTACCCACACCTTTAAAAAAAAGTTAAATTTGCCATCTCATCTCAGGTTATGGAATGTTCTCAATTCAATTTGTTCATGCAGCACTAAGTCACAGCAACTTTGAGGGACTTCACAAAACAGTCCAGGTGGTCACCGAGATGGTCTTTACCATATGTGAGACAGTCTTTGATTTCTTGTGCTCAGCAGTGATTCTGGCCAAAGAAGTAACCCAAATTGATCAATTTAGCCCCAATTATCTTCCTTTTTGATGATTTTCTTAATGATGATGTATTATCCACACTTGGAGTACGGGAAAGTACTGTTTTTCATCAACCTGGACCCTTTTTCTAGCATGCATTTAGTTTCGTGTCACTTGTAGTCCTTCAGGAGAAGCCTATATCCATTTGGGACCAGTGTACATCCATATAATGGGAGTTGATGGGGCACCGATGTTCAGCCTCTAAATAAGGCATTATCTGCGACCGAAAGTTTAGTTTTGTTATGAATCACTTGAACTATTCCTCTGTCAGTTCAGCGCATGTTAGAGGTCCTGTGTTGTTGTCTTCCAGATTGATTTACATGCATTTACTCCAACTTCCAACCAGTGATGTGCTCCATCCCAGTTGTAGTCTGAGCAAGACTTTCACTCCGTGCTCTACGACAGCGGTCAGCTAGACAGAACTTCCTATTGCAAGCATCAATCAATATCATCACGTTTCATTTCAGTGTATCCAAATTGCACAAATAAACCAAGTGACCAAGTGTACCAGGATCAGCTTCCACAGCTCCCTTTCTGCAAACTGCTCAGACTACAGCTGGGATGGAGCACAGCAGCGATGTAATGAAATCATTGGTTAGTCTAATTTGGAATGAAATGTCTGTAAGAAAAAAACAATGAAGACAAAAACACAGCACCTCTGAGCTCTGAATTCAGGGGAATATCAATAGTGTTTTAAAAAAAAGGTGAAATGAAGGAGTTTGTGGTAGATAATGCCTTATTTAAAGGCTACATGTACTTTGCCACATTAACTCCCACTATATGGATATACGTTGATTGTGACTGGATCTAAACTTCTCCTAAAGGACTCCAAGTGGGTCCAAACTTTTCTGGCTGATTAAATTAACGTAATTCATGCTAGAAATAAGGTCCAGGTAAAAAAAAAAAAAAAAGGATCAAGAAGGACAATAACTTTGAAACTGTCTGAGCATGAGCACTAGAAATTAAAGGATCAAGTTGTGTCCAACATGAATAAAAAGGAACCTGTCAAAAACAAAAGGAACCACATAAAAATAAGATGCAAACAACATAGTGCTGTACACTAATGTGGATCTTGCTTTTTATTACTAAAAAGAATTGGAAATTACTTGCGCCTAAATTTCCTGAAAAATAGAAAACAAAATTACATGCTTTTATTTATTCATCTATTTATTTATTTATGTACTTATTTGTTACATATTATTTTGTTGATTTTGTTGTTGGGTATTCCAAAGATGCCGAGTTCAATTTAAGCAAATTCCCTTTTTTGAAAAATTACACCTTGAGATTGTGATTGAACAAATTGAAAAGACTGCTTTACCTGATCGCAGTTGTTTTATCCGTCCATTTTCGCTACTGATGTGCACAGGCAACATATCTTTAAACCACAAGATCTCAGGGTCTGGGTTTCCACTGGCTGCACACAGCATGGTAGCGGTATTCGTTCGCTCCACAACTTTCAGCTGGGGTCCCATATCTATGTTGGGGAAACCAGCAGGAATCTGGTCCTCTGTGGGAAAAACAAGACAAACAAATTGCATATATTGATTTAGTACCGCCATTATACTTTTAGCAACCTGTAAATGGTGTATTACTGTTGCAGCTTATAAAGCTATCTGAAAGAAATATGCAAAATGATCAGATCTAGTTGTTAAGCCACTGTTTGACTTCATTGTATTGTCAGATTTGTGTCGTAACTCAAGATAGCAATTTCTTCTATTATGTGCACATTAAATTCCCTTAAGCAAGCAGCATTCCATCCTGCGAGGATTTTCCTCAAACCCACATTCAATTCAATTCAATTCAGTTTATTTATATAGCGCCATTTCACAACAGATGTCATCTCAAGGCACTTTACAAAAAGAGTTATTACAATACAATGTTTAGTGTAGAAATTACAGAACCACAGAAGATTGCGTCGTGGAATTCTCAGCAATCCCTCATACTGAGCAAGCATGCAGCGACAGTGGGAAGGAAAAACTCCCTTTTAACAGGAAGAAACCTCCGGCAGAACCAGGCTCAGCACAAGCGGTTATCTGCCGCGACCGTCTGTGGCTTGGAGAATACATAACAGAGACACAGAAAGAGCAATAGAACTGATGCAGAAGTTTGTTGCAGGACGTGGAGAATTTTCCGTCACTGCAATGCCATCTTAGTCAGGGTCGTCAAGCAGGGCTAATCCGGAGCACCTACTATAATAGAAAACAGGTTAGTGCTTGAATTGACAGCACATCATGCAGTTGGGGAGAAGTAGGAGAGAAAGTAGGAACAGACCCTAATAATGTCCTCCAACAGCCTAGCCTAAAGCAGCATAGCTACTAACATTAACCTGTCTCCTAGCTACTAGGAGACCTGGCTACCAACACTCTGTCTGAGTCCTCCTGACCCGTGGACGGTGTAGGGCCGGTAACGGCCCCCGTCATGCCGGGGTCTTCTCGGAGTCGGGTTGTTTGAGAATGCAGCCCAAAGTGGGTGGTAAACTCCATCTAAGGCTAAATACCGGCACGAGACCGATAGTCGACAACTATCTTAAGGAAAAATAGACAGAACTGAGAGGACAGAGTTGAAGAGGGCGAGAAACGTTTAAGAGATAAACGGGTGGGGTCCGCACAGTCTGCCCGGGGGATTCAACCCGGCAGGTAATGGGCGGCCGCACTGTGCGGGAGGATCCCCTTGAGGGACCTCTCTCCGGCGCTGGCTGGCCCCTGTGGGGCGCATTTCTTCCGCGGCGGTAAGCCGCGACCGGCTCCGGATCTTTACCTGGCTTACATTAATCTATCTCTACCTAGCTACTCTACCTCTTCCTATCTCTTCCTAACTTTTGACACTCTGCCTGACTACTAACATTAACCTGTCTCTTCCTATCTACCTGTCTGACCTGACTCTAACTACCTATAAACATATCTCTAACTGTAAGCTTTGTCAAAGAGGAAAGTTTTTAGCCTAGTTTTAAAGATAGACAAATTGTCTGCTTCACGAACCAACCCTGGGAGCCGGTTCCATAGGAGGGGAGCCTGATAGCTGAAAGATCTGCCACCCATTCTACTTTTAGAAATCCTAGGAACTACCAGTAAACCTGCAGTCTGAGAGCGAAGGTCTCTGTTAGGAACATATGGAACAATCAGGTCTCTTATGTATGATGGAGCTAGATTATTAAGGGCTTTATATGTCAGAAGGAGGATCTTGAATTCTATTCTAGATTTTACTGGGAGCCAGTGAAGAGAAGCTAAAACAGGGGAAATGTGATCTCTTCTTTTAATATTCATCAGAATCCTAGCAGCAGCATTTTGAACTAACTGAAGACTTTTAATTGTATTCTGTGGACTACCTGATAATAGACAGTTACAGTAATCCAGCCTTGAAGTAACAAAGGCATGGACTAGTTTTTCAGCATCATTCCTGGACAGGATGGTTCTAATTTTTGCAATATTCCTAAGGTGAAAAAAGGAAATCCTACAGACTTCTTTAATGTGAGTTCTAAATGACATATCTTGGTCAAAAATGACACCGAGGTTTTTTGCTTTATTACTGGAGGCTAATTTAATGCCGTCCAGGTGAAGGGGCTGACTAAGTAGTTTCTTTTTCAGAGCTTCTGGTCCAAAGACGACAACTTCTGTTTTATCAGAATTTAGAAGCAAGAAGTTTAGAGTCATCCAAGTTTTTATGTCTTCCAGACATGCCTGTAGTCTACCTAACTGATTGGATTCATCAGGATTTATGGATAGATATAGCTGTGTATCATCTGCGTAACTATGGAATTTTATCCCATGCTGCCTAATTATTTTACCAATAGGAAGCATATATATAGTAAAGAGAATCGGCCCAAGCACTGAACCCTGTGGTACTCCGCAAGTAACTATTGAGGTTGAGGAAGATCTATTGTTTACCTGAACAAACTGAAATCTGTTAGACAAATAAGATTTAAACCAACCTAGTGCTGTTCCTATTATACCGACACTTTGAAGCCTTTCTATGAGAATATTGTGGTCAACAGTGTCAAAGGCAGCACTGAGATCTAACAGGACCAGAATGGTCACCAGTCCATTGTCTGAGGCTATGAGAATATCATTAGTAACCTTCACCAGAGCTGTTTCAGTGCTATGATGAGCTCTAAAGCCTGACTGAAACTTCTCAAACAGCTCATTATTGTTTAAATGCTCACATATCTGGTGTGCAACTATTTTCTCAAGAATTTTAGATAAGAAGGGAAGATTAGATATCGGTCTATAGTTAATTAAGTCGTTTTGATCAAGAGAGGGTTTCTTAAGTAGAGGTTTAATTACAGCAATCTTAAACTCCTGTGGTACATATCCATTGACTAAGGATAGATTCATTATATTTAAAATTGGAGCAGCGATCAGAGGGAAAACTTCTTTTAAGAGTTTAGTTGGGATTGGGTCTAAAACGCAAGTTGAAGGTTTAGATGAAGCTAATAATTTTAGTACATCACAAAGTTCGGCTGCATTAAAGCAGTTTAAGCATATATTAGGTTCCACCATTTTTGAGGCTGCCTCATTAACTAAGGAGGAAGCAAGCATATTGGGAAGGTTCCCAATTATCTTATTCTTTATGGAGTCTATTTTATTTATAAAGAATTGCATGAAGTCGTCACTGCTTAGAGCTTGGGGAATGGTTGGCTCGATAGAGCTATGATCCTGTGTGAGTTTGGCAACTGTATTAAAAAGAAACCTAGGATTATTTTTATTCTCCTCGATTAAAGATGAATAATATGCTGTTCTAGCTGTGTGAAGGCTCTTTTTATATAGCAATAAACTATTTTTCCATATTAAAAAGGAATCATGTAAATGCGTGGAGCGCCATTTTCTCTCTAGTTTTCTAACATTCTGCTTTAGGGTACGTAGCTCTAAATTAAACCAGGGAGTTAATCTTCTATGGCTAGCCACCTTCCTTTTCAAGGGGGCAACTTTGTCTATTGCCCGACGCAGGGAGGAATTAACGCTATGAACTAAAATGTCAAGTTGTGAGGGGTCACGAGTTAAATCACTGTTTTCTGTTCTGCATTTATAAACTGAGGAAATTAAAGTTGGAAGAGCTTCTTTAAAATTTGCTACAGCGTTGTCTGATAACGTTCTGGTATAATGAAGTTTTCTTTCAGGTTTGATATGATCCATTAGAGTAAGTTTAAAAGTGATAAGGAAATGATCAGACAGGATAGGGTTATGTGGAAAGACTGTTATTTCTTCACAGTCAATGCCATAAGACAGCACAAGATCTAAAGTGTGGTGACAAGAATGTGTTGGTCCCTGCACATTTTGAGTAAAGCCTATTGAGTCTAGGATAGTCTTAAAAGCTGTATTTAGACTATCACTTTCATTATCAACATGAATATTGAAGTCTCCGACTATAATGACTTTATCAGTGTTTAAAACTAAGTCAGATAGAAAATCTGAAATCTGATCTAAAAATTGAGAATAAGGTCCTGGTGGACGATATAAGACCACAAACAAAAGTGGCTTTACTGCTTTGTTATGTGTATGAGGAAAGCTAAAAACTAGATGCTCAAAGGAACTGTAACTATTATTTTTTTGGAGATTAATTAGTAAATCGGAATGAAAGATAGTTGCTACTCCACCTCCTCGACCAGTACTTCGAGGGACACTAAAGTTTAAGTAGCTAGGGGGAGTTGACTCATTTATTGTGACATGGTCCTCTTCCTGCAACCATGTCTCTGCAAGACAAAACAAATCAATATTATTTTCACAAATTAAGTCATTTACTAAGAGTGTTTTTGAGGGGAGAGATCTTATGTTTAGTAAACCACATTTAATTGATTTGTTTTTATGTTCAGTCAGAGTTGTATTTATCTTTATGAGATTTTTATACTTTGCTCTAGTAGCATTAACTTTTAATTCATTAGTTTTGGGTAGTGGACGGGAAACTATCTCTATAGGGTAGTGGGTGGCAGTGGTAAAAAAGGCACAGCTGCATCTCTACTACCTGAGAGTGCTCAGGAGCATCAACTTGGAGGAAAAGTTGTTGGTGACATTTCACAGAGCCACCATAGAGAGTATCCTAACGTACGGCATGACAACATGGTACGCAGGGTGCTCAGCTGCAGACAAGGCGGTGCTGCAGGAGGTCATCAACACAGCGCAGCAAGTCATCGGCTGCTCTCTGCCGTGCCTGGAGGACATTGCAAACTCCCGGTTCCTCAGCAGAGCTGGAATAATTATCAAGGACCACTCCCACCCCAGGAACCGTCTGTTTGAACTGTTACCGTCCGGTCGAAGATGCAGAGTACACAAAACAGGGACAGAGAAACTCAAGAAGAGCTGTCTTTCCCAGGGCAATCATCATTGTAAATAACTCACAAAAAAATTAGGGAGGATCTTGTGCAATAATATACACTGGCCTTGTGCAATATATTATGCCTTTGACTATATGTCATCTGTTTCCTTTTGATTGTATTTCTACTCATGACTGTATTTCTTTCTTGTGTTTATTATATTCTTGTATCCGGCACCAACGGATTGGCACTCCAATTTCCGTGGTACTCTGTACAAGGACAATAAAGGCTATTCAATTTATAATATTTTTATTCCTGTCTCTGTATAGAAAACAGCTTGTGCCGTGTAGCTCGGGGTGATAAGTAGGGTTGAACAATTTTGGAAAATAATCTAATTGCGATATTTTTTCTTCAATATTGCGATTTAATATGCAATTATTTTGTGGGGCTTTTGTCATGCATTTTTAATTAATGCAAGCCAAAATATTGTGTATTATAAACAGATTTTTAATCAGAATTTATTCTATTCCATAAGAGAGACTTATTTTAAGAGAAAAGGCAAATATTAACAACTTTATCTACTTGTAATCATCACACTCGATGGTCATCGGCGTCGTTCTGCAATCAAGGTTTTCTTCCTTTTGATCCCAGCTAATAATTCCCTCCGGCTGCAATGTTTTCCTCCATGTGGTTATCCAGGAAGTAGGATGCTTGAAGGAACAAGCTCTGATTTTTAATTCTCCATCGATCTAATTCACTTTCAGACTCTGGCATTTTTTATACGGCGCAGGTAAAATGTGGCTAAAATGTGTGTGTGAGATTGAATTCTAGCTTATTTATCATGCTTGACAAAGCATACTGTTGGCTATAAAACCCGTTATAGCACGAATTATTTCCGTGTGCCGTTTTTTATGTTCGTAAGGTGCGATTCTTTCAACAGCTCGGTCAGCGATCCCTGTCGGCTGGAAGTGTGTTTACTGGAAATTGAAACACTGGTTGCGGTCAGTTTAGCCGTGCAACTCTCATCTATGGTGGTGTGATGTTTTTAGGTGTTGATAAAGGTTCGCACTGTAGTCTACCTCGTGAGACAGCAACAATACCAAAACGGGTTCTGCATAATACCTGGCGTTGCGCAGCATCAACGTTTTCATAGCCGATATAATTTCTCACAACTGATGTACTGTTCCTCTTTGGTACCAAATATTGTGAAGTGTTGGATTCTGTTAAGCTTTTGGTCATTTTATAACGGGTTAAAGTGCAGCGTTTCCTTCTCTCCCTGCATTGTTTGAGCTGTTTGGAAGTCAAGTGACTTTACCAGATATGTTTACATCAAGTCAAATCGCAGCCTTTGCGATTAGGAAATCGCATTTTAACAAATTGCGATTTAATTGCATATGCAATTAATCATTCAGCCCTAGTGATAAGCCACGATGTTTATCAGTATTCACCCCATGTCCCGCTGATGATGTGACTCCATGTCAGTCACAGCATCACTGACTCTCCGTCACCTGATTGGTTGATGCAGCACGACTTTAAGCTAAAGTTCAGATATTTCCAACTTCAGCGGCAGACACGATAAGCTTGAATGCACAAAATACACCACATAGAATGAAGTGCGGATTTTCAGTCGCGCTTCAAACGCATGATTCGCACGTATCTATCATGGAATTCAAGCAGAAAGAGTGTGTTTCCAAAAATATAGCAACACATTAGGCGTCTCTCCACCGGTACGATTCGACACGACTCGGATCTACTCATCCTCAGTACCTTTTACTCTCCACTGGCAGAAGTCTGGCTGAGCCGCTCCAAGCCGCGCCGAGCCGATACTATTTTTCGTACCACCTCAGCTGTGGTTCCATCTGTGCTGAACTAGTACTGAAAAGTGACGTCAGATGGCTGTCGGCCACTGATTGGCTAGAGGGCGGAGTCACTGGAGAGTAACTTGACAGAGTTTTTCAACAACAAACCGACCTCCATTTTGAAACCTCGCTACAGCGAGTGGATGTCTTTAGTGTTTGCTGAACAACAATGACAACGTTAAAAACCAGTGCTGTGATCCAAACGGAGTTTCAGCATTTCTGAGATTGGTGGCTGAAGAGAAGATTCAGTGTGGGCTGGATGGAGCTGCTCGCTTTGAGAGGGTTATCAAGGAGGACTCGGAGCTGATTGTGGTTCATAGCCGAGGGCTCTCACCTGCAGACCGAAGCAGAGAACGCTGAAACATTGAACTCGCTATCTCATACTCTCGGTGAGATGCAAATTTCATGCCACTTGTATATTTTATTCACAATATTCACCTATTCAGCTGCATATTATCTTCAGTATGACAGTTCTTTTTATTATGAGTTATCCAAATTAGTTCTGATGCTACTGTTTGTTTTTGTAAATATGAATGACCTACTTAGGTTTTCTGCCGCACAGTGAGACATATTTGTTTCTATTCCTTAATTTGAATTCTTAGTGTATGTTTTAAACGCACTGTAAGCATAGTACTTTAAAAAAAATATCTGCGATCCGTTGCAGTGGGATCAACACCTTCTTCTAATGGAGCAGAAGCAGGAAAGCGGCTTACGGAGGGTGGAGATGACACGATGCCTTCAATCAAACCTTCCTGGGATGCTGCAGACTAAACCATGACCCACAGACATGTGCAGCTGGACATTTGTTTTTGAACTTTTTCTATACCTGTTCAATAAAAATGTCCAAGTTATACGCTTGTATTTTCATTTGAAGTTTCATTACACGCTGGTTGATGGAATAATTTTACAAATTATGTCTGGCATCAGGGTTCAGCAACAATTTAAAAATCTGATAGCAATATTTGCTCTGGCTGTTAAAAGTAAAGAAGTCTTGCACTGCTAAATAAGTATATTGCATACATTTGAAAGCTGATGAAAAGCCTAAGCCTACTCAAAGATGGGATATCTGTAAAACACATTGTAGTGGTGCTTATAGAAAAATCTGAAAACATTTTCAAAGCACACAGCTTAATTACAAAACATACAGTTGTGGTTTGTAATTCATAGAATTCGTAGCATGTATATGACAACTCCTTTCATTAAGGGGACACCGAGGCGAAAAGCCGTGTCGCTCCAGCGCTAGATGTAGTTTGCTGCACATGTAGATGAATTTGTTCCGACATCCTGAAGTTCTGCAGCCACTGAGCTTCAGTGAAACCCAGAAGAACGTCTCATCACTGCAAGACACAGTTAAACAACCAAACCGAGGGTCGGCTGCGACAACTTCACAGAGCAGTCATCTGAAACACCCACACACAAAATACTTATTAATAAAGCTGGGCTTAACGAATAAATAAATATCCAGAGCATATTTATAGCCCACCACACCGGGGTAGTATTTGCATCGGCTTACCCACAAAAGCCACCGCTGGGTCCTGTCTGTAGCGTCATTCTCCTGCAGGGCTTCTCATACTCGTTTGTACTACTCCACCATGTTTTTCCCTACAGTGTGCAGCTTTTCCATGGTCTTTATTCTTCGATGAGTGAGGCTATCTCTTCGGCGTGGGACTACAGAAATCCACAAACTGAGCAAAAAGCTCAGGATTTTAGTGAGGTCTCCATTGTTCTTTTTTCTCTCCGAGTCTTTGTTTACCTCCCGCTACGTACTCTGGGTCCGCCCACCATATGACGCACCTGCTCACTTTAGACACCGATAGTAACCGTACAGTACGGCACGGCAAGAGTTACTAGTGGAGAGACGCCTATAGACTTTCCAACACGGGGAAATAACACACTGGACCTTGTTAACTTCACTTAGGCCACGTCCACACTAAGCCGGGTAATGCCTTAAACGTATAATTATTTAGTCTACACCCCCCTATCGCCCAAACTAACCCGGCGTCGTTTAAGGTCTGTGGCCGGATAACTATTAGCCAGGTAAGAGAGCCGTGTAAATCTTAATTCAACGGCTAAACGAGCTAGTGTGGACAGCTTCCCCGGATAATGAAAGGAAGTGGCGTCAATGAATGCTGCGTCAATAACAATACGACTCTATAGACAAAGACAACAGTGAAGAGTAATAAATCGATCTCCATCGTCTGTCCACACCAAAAACTCTCTCTTCTTCTGAGCAGCTATTGTTCTCTTCGGTTAACGGGACAAGCAGATATGTACTGTGCTGTAGAGCTTCTTGTATATATTATGTAGGCGCTGGTGTCACGTAGATTATACGCGTGTTTTGTGCGTCTTTTCGCGCATGCCCGGTATTTGCACAGGTCGGTATGGGATTGCGCAATAATGGGACCTTAAACGGGGCGTAAATGCTCGTGTTGAGTGGATAACATTAGGCATCTAACTCCCCGTATAACCTTATCGGCTTAGTGTGAACGTAGCCTCAGAGAGGAGTTTACAAAGCTTTCCCCCTCCCCTACCTCGGCGCCTCTGATCACATCACTGTTATGCTAATGCACTCTTAACCACTTGTTAAAGTCACCACACCGGTTCGTAAGCAGATACAAATGTGGCCAGAGGGTTCTTCAGAGATTTTACAGGACTCATCTAATACCAGAAGCTGGAATATGTTTAAGCAGGCTGCCACTTACAACAACTCCACTGACCTCCAGGAGTACACAGAGACTGTTACAGCCTACATTAACAAATGCACTGAGGATTTAACAGTCACCAAAACCATCATTGTCCGTGCTACTCAAAAGCTATGATTGACAGGGGAGGTCTGCATGTTGCTGAAACCTAGGAACGCTGCCTTCAGAGCTGGAAACGAGGCAAGCCACAGCTAGCGCCAACCTTTCCTGTGGCATCAGAGAGGCTAAGAGACAGTACTCCAGAGGAATATCTCGTCGCTTCAATGACAGCAGAGATACACGGAGCCTTTGGCAGACCATCACAGATTACAAACCCCCTCCACAGACCTGTGATAGCACCATCTACCAGTTAAACAAGCTGAACACCTTCGCTAGCTTTGAAGTGGAAAACAGTACCACAGCACAGAAGACCTCACCCCCTCCTGGTGACCAGGTGATGACTTTGTCCCCCGACAGTGTGAGGGGATCCCTCAGCAGGATCAATGCTCGCAAAGCTTCGGGTCCTGACAACATTCCTGGTCGTGTACTGAGAGACTGTGCAGTGGAACTCACTGATGTCTTCACAGACATCTTTAACATCCCACTCTCCCAGGCTGTCGTCCCCACCTGTTTGAAAGCAACCACAATCATTCCGGTGCCAAAAAAGTCATCTTCCTGCTTTAATGACTACCGTCCAGTTGCACCTACCCCAATCCTCATGAAGTACTTTGAACGGCTAGTCATGCAGCATGCATTAAATTCTCCTTTCCCCCTCACTGGACCCTTTCCAGTTTGCATATTGGCCCAACCGCTCGACCGATGATGCCATGTCCACTGCACTCCACTCAACACTCACACATCTGGACAAAACAGACTCCTATGTCCGAATGCTGTTCATAGACTTCAGTTCAGCATTTAACACTATAATCCCACAACAGCTCACACAAAAACTGATTCAGCTGGGGCTGAACACCTCACTGTGTAACTGGCTGTTGGAATTCCTCACAGGAAGACCACAAGCAGTACGAGTCGGCAGTAACACATCCAGCACTATCATTCTAAACAAGGGGGCACCTTAGGGATGTGTGCTGAGCCCCCTCCTCTTCACTCTGCTGGCCCACCTCCTCAGGGAGGAGACTGCGGAGTCTGCAGGCCAAGACCAGCAGACTGAAGGACAGCTTCACCCATCAGGCTGTCAGGAAGCTCAACTCTGTCCTTACTCTGCCCTCACTCCCCTCTTATGCCCCACAAACTTTCAGAATTCTAACACACACATACACCCAAACTGACCTGCACCAGTCACTTTGTGCAGCATTGGTCTGCAAACTACCTCACACTACTCATAGACAGTAATAAGACTGCTCTGACACTTTTATACATTTACACATTTACAAGCTCTGTTGCACTATAGGATTTACATTGTTAACGTGGATTGCACTCTCTACCATGTGCCTTACTTGTATATTGTGTTTTTAATTTTATATATTGTGTTTATTTGTATTTACTCTTATCTGTATGTTACTGTTTGTATTTAATGCCACTTGTGTGTAATGTTACTGTCTGTATTAATGTTACTAGTATGCACTATGGGTCTGAGAGTAATGCAACTTCAATTCTCTGTATGTCCTGTACATGTGGTAGAATTGACAAATAAAGTTGACTTTGACTTGACTCTGACTTTGAAAAGTTTTTTCACAACACAAATCTTCTGACGTGACTCGGGACCCCTGGTCATACTTCACTGCGCTTCTCTATTGACTTTACATGTAAACCTGACTCACTGGTCCCGTTTGTCGCATTCGGTGTGAACACACCGTAAGAGGGCAGCAAGACACAAGATGACAAAGGTCAGACAATGCTTCCTTCCCCTCACTGCCAGGAAAGATCTTTTCTGTCAAACTGCTGCTCAGTTTATGTCAAAGTAGGATCAGCTTCTACAGCCTAGTGTTAGAAGTTTTCAGTTTTCATCTTGTATTGAATATATGATTTCACCCTGTTTTTGCCGCTAACATACCGTCTAAGCATCTTATCACACACCTCCTTGGAATTTTGACCATTCAGCCTGTAAAGTGATCAGGATGGGCTTCAGGCATGGGGGATCAAAACTTATCAAAGAAATTGGCATTTCCTTTACAATGAAGGGACAGGGCCAGGCCTCAAAGTTTGACTAAATGCCAAAAATATTAAAGTGTTTATACTTCCTATTAAGAAACTTACAATGGGACGAATCATTCTGTGGTGGAATGCCATCATGTTGCTGTCGAATCCTGATGGTCAATTGCTGATTTAACTTAAGTCCCGCCCCCTCAGAACAGGAAGTGCAATGTTAAATTTTTAGTTCAGTTTATTTATATAGTGCCAATTTGAAACAGATGATATCTCGAGGCACTTTACAGGAAGTCATTCAATACAGTTCAACAAACATTGCAGTTAAAAGTTTTCTATTTAAGGAATCCAGGCAGATTGCATTGCGTCGTTAATGTGAGGTTGTGCATTGCAGCAACAACCCCAACAACAACCCCTAAGTAATCCCTCATACTGAGCAAGCATGTAGGTCGAGTGGAGAGGAAAAACTTCCCTATAACAGGAAGAAACCTCCAGCAGAACGTGGCTCAGTTTAAACAGTGTGCTGAAATGGATGCATCTCTGATGCAGGGGCTTTTAAAACCTTTCTTATTCTCCGACTCGGAAGACCGATGCACGTTGTCAACAGGTTTAATTACATTCAAAAGGGTGAAACTGAAAACAAGACAAATAAAGTCAAAATGTGCATATGTATACAACATTGCTACTGTATAGCACGTGACATATATATAAATATATAAACTTGTTCTACAGATGCCATCTCAGATGACTTTACAAATCTTGAGTAATGAGCATAACAAAATAACTTTTACTGCTAGATAATGCATTAGTGAACAACAGTTTGCATAAAACCAAAGTTGAAAATGTATCTTTTTAGTACATACCAGCGATACAACCATAAACAATGTAGAGAGTAATTCTCTCCAAATGGATGCCATAAACTACGTGCTGATGTGCAACTTCTGTTCAATAAATTTTGTTCAAAATAAAGCAGTTTCTAAGATGTGGTCAATAAACTGACTGAGAAAGGATATTTTAGTAATACAACATTTTACAACTTTTAGTGATAAGAGAACAATCCCCACCTGGCGTAAACAAACACCATTATTAAAAGTACGGAATACAAACATATTAGGAAGGAACCAATAGTACAATCTCTGAGATATGTGTGGTCAAAACCTTTGAACTATCTATTTTGGCCACCTTTACTTCTACATTATGTATATTATCAACTTCACTTGGAAACATCTTGTTTATGAGACCAAGAGGCCATTAATTTCTTGGCACTTCCACTGGTGTCTGTAGAGGTCCGTTGCTGTGATTATTCCAGCTAGAGCCTGAAGAGAGCAGGTTTTGTGAGTTAAGAGAACAGCTGGAGTCAAGATAAAGGGGTCACTGGGGTCTGATGAAACTGGAACGAGTCTAAAGTTTATAATGGCAGCCACTGTTGGGTCCCCAAAACCGTATGCAAAACATTTGAAGAAACAGACAACACACTTAGAAATGAAATACACAGATTGCCAGTTTATTGGATCATTGCCAAAGCTGGTGTACCTTTCTTAGGACAGGTTGAAGCCATGGTACAGGTGAGCAAGTGGATGCCTCAAGACTCTGGGAATGCCTTATCTAACAGAACATTTTGTATCTAAAGCATGCGTTAAAGTGATGCTAGCACACTTCATTTGACGGAAAGCAGATGCTTTCTGTGGTAGAAATCTGGGTGTCTGAGAGGCCTCGGATGAGAGAATAAAAAAAAGTGTCAGCTATATTCGTACATAGTTTATTTTACGTGCACGGAGGGCCTCCTGCTGAGAACCCCGAAGCTTCAGCACAGCTGCATGGGCATATATAGTAATCAGTCACACCCTAATGAATCATCTTCTGACTGATCATTACATCATACAGATGATTTCAGACATAATCAAACAGAAGAGGAAGTGTCACTTCAGTAGTCAGCAGTAAACAATCAGGAGATAGTTTTACTGGACAACCAGAATATAGATAACAATAAGGGACACTTTGTATAATGCTGTTAAAGACATTCACAGGATCTGTCATAAGTCAACACCAGATAATAACAAGAGTTGTCATAAGTCAAGATGAGATGTTTACATACAATTGGTTCTTGTTTGTACCTTAGAATCAGAACGGCTATCTAAGAGCTGAGTAAGAGAATTAGCCCTTTCTTAATGTCCCAGCATTAATAATAAAATGTTCTGTCACACTTTCCTAAGAGCTCCAAGAGAACCATTTAACAACTAAGGAGATCTGCCAGGCCTATCACCAAGGGTAAAGCTGCCCCTTTCAGAGAAACATCACATGCTCAATGTTTAGTTTCCTGGCAGGAAGATAAATTTTTCTGCAGTCCATGAACTTTGACTAGAAATAAGCTTTTAGAAACACAGGACAGGGGAAACTGAACATAGAAAAACAACTCAATGATTTTTAAAAACAAGGTTATATATAAGTATTCAAATCCTGTATTTTGCCTTCCACACCACCCATAAAGATGACAAGAACTTCATGGGTGAGTTTAGTGGTCTTAAGCTGAAAAAACATATAGGCCAATATTCTTCGGGCTAAACCTATCATTATTTCCCATAAGCCACCGAAGTTGGAAGTATGAGGTGGGTTAAGAAGATTTGTACGGCTACATTGTCCAAGTTTGAAGGGATTTTCAATTCTTTACATGCACCTATGAAATTGGCACTTTGATCAGATCTGACCGTTTCTACTGATCCCTTCATAGTCAGAAATCATTGGAAAGCATTAACAAAGATAGATGTATCAAGTTATTCTACCAACTTAATACGAACTGCTCTAATACTCAAGCATGTGAATATGACAGCCCCCCTTTTATTCTGAATGATTGTCTTCTTGTACAACAAAGACACAAACCACGGCGAAAACACATCCAAGCCCCCATTTGTGAATGGGGGGTCTGTAGTGAGACGATCTGGAGGAAGGTTGACATTTTTTTTGTGCTCATAGGTTAATGATGAATGATTGTGCTCACTTTTCTTTTACCACCCTCTATCCACGATTCTGCAGAGTGAACAGCTCGCTGTGTGAAAAGGCGATCTTTATGCTGAATCTGCTTGTGGAAGTGTTTTATGAGAAGAGATGCAACATACGGGCCAGGAACTATGAGAGGGTTTTTCTCTCTTTGGCTGATATTTGAGTCTCTGATGTGACCACCCACTCTGAGGAGTCTATTTTCATCCAGATAATGTTCTACATTTTTGAGAGGACTGGTTTTTGGTAGTTTTTCATGTTTTTGCACACAATTGATTTCTTCAGCATACACATCCTGTTGTACTGCTTTAATGACAAGGTTTTGAGCTTGGTTAAACTCATCTATAGTGAGTCCTGTTTCACAGTAATGCCAGCCATGACAGTAATTAGCTTTGCTTGGAGGTGATTTGAAGTTTTGGATCACATGTATTACCATGGAAAGAACGCATATGACGGATTTCCAGGTGGAAAAGGTGGTGAATCTGTCAGAGTTTGTTAGTTGAGGGTGTTGTTTTGATTGCAGTTACCTTTAGTCTCATATCTGAGTCCATATTAGCTTGACAAGATCATAAGAGTACTTTGGAGAACTCTGGGTTTGATGCAAAGAGTCAGCTGGTATGCAGGAACAGAACGAGTGGCATGATCTGCAGGTTTCTGACTGCTAGCTACATGATACAACTGGCTTGGTTTGCGAATATCTACGGATTCTAACCACACGATTACCAACAGACGTAAAATCCTACAACTACTTTACTCTCTATAGAATGTAGTGTGATCTAGTTTAGGGTCAAGTTCATCTGAGATCAGATCTGCAAGCTCTACTGCTAAGACATCAGCACTAAGCTGAAATCTTGGAATAGTCTGTTTTGGGCGTGGTGGTAGCTTAGCCTTACCCGCTACAAAGCCTATTTGACAGTTTTCTTCTTCATCTGTAACTTTTAGATAGGCCACTGGAGCTATAGCCTTGTTCGATGCATCTGAAAAAACATACAACCCTTTTATTACCGCTGTACAAATTAAATGTCTTTGTATGCTCTGGGAATTGTCATGTTAGACAGTTCTTCCATTTCTGAGGGTAATGGAACATCCCTGTCTCCATTTTCAGCTGTGAGTCAATACAGAATAGACTTTCCCTGTACGGTGAGTAGTGCTACAAAGCCCAACGAATCATGGAGGCTGTTTATAATTGATAAAACTCCTTAACTAGTAAAGGACTTTTTTTCGTCAGATACTTCAAAGGTGAAGCAGTCTCAAATACTTACCTTCTGTTTGCTGCTATTTTATGCTGTATTAAATTTGAGTTTGCAAGTGTTTCATGGGTTCTTTGGAGTAGAGACACTATCTTTTCAACTGTGGAGAGAGATTTGTATCCGTCGTCCACGTAGAAGTTGCGCTTGACAAACTACTTGACATCTGGGTCACAGTCTGGCTCGCTACGTAGGACAGACTGGTGCAGGCCATATATGGCCACTGCTGGTGATGGGCTGTTCCCAAAGACATGGACCGTCATCCTATATTCCACAAGATCTTTGGAAATGTCATTGTCGCAGAACCACAAGAAGCGTAAGTAGTTCCTCTCTTGCTCTAGAATTTTTAAACCGTAGAACATCTGTTTAGTGTTTGCTTTCTTATTGAAACGTATTAGGACCCCAAGCAGCATGTTATTAAATTCTGGTCCTGGTCTGGTCTGGCAATTTCTTCATGTTTTTTTACGATGTTTTTTTTTTCATGAAAGTGAAGAAATGTTTCTTCATCTCTTTTTTTTTCTTTTCAAAGTTTCAAAGAAGGGACATTAGGGGGCTCATGGCCTGTGGTCTCTTGTTAAGGAGCTTTTGGTGTGAAATGTTTGCAATATTCTGGGGGTGAAAGAAGGAAATCCTAGAAACTTGTTTATTATGGGATTTAAATGTCATGTATTGGTGTCACGCTGGTGCTGCATGGAGGACGAAGGACCCAGGCAAAGAAGCAGAGTTCAGGTGAGGTGATAATTTATTAGTACAGCAAACATAAGGCGAGACGATACACATGAAGGTACAACAATGATCCAGCGAGGACAGAAGCACTCGCTGGATCTTTAATAGGGGGAGACAAGGAGGAACAGGTGAAGACAATAGGAAGTGAACACAGGTGCAAACAATAGGAGGCGAGGAGGTTCAGACAGGACAACACAGGTGGAGATAATGAGGGAGTGTAGAATCCTGACAATTGGTCAATAATTACCGGAGGCCAATTTAATGTCATCCAGATGAAATGATTGACAAAGCAGCTTCTTTTTTTAAACTTCTGGTCCAGACAATAACTTCTGTCTACGTGGAATAAATCAGATAAAAAAAATCTGAGATGAGAGGTGGGTTAAACTACGACTCTGCTTCCTGGTCTGGACCCTGGTTTGTCACTGTTTTGAAGGACTAATAACTCTTTCCAGATTCCTAGAAAGAAGAGCTACTTCTTCCAAAGTGGGATGGATGCTCTCTCTCTGGATCAGACCAGGTTTTCCCCAAAAAGTTTTCCAATTATTTATGTAGCCTACATTGTTTGCTGTACACCACTCAGACAACCATCGATGAAAAGACAGCATGCGGCTAAACATGTCGTCACTGGTTCGATCGGGCAGGGAACCAGAAAAGATTACACAGTCCGACATCTATATATATGTGTGTGTGTATATATATGTGTATATGTATATATACAGTACAGACCAAAAGTTTGGACACACTTTCTCATTCACTGCATTGTCTTTATTTTCATGACTATTGTAGATTTTCACTGAAGGCATCAAAACTATTAATGAACAAGTATGGACTTATGTCATACTTTTCCAAAAATTGTGAAATAACCTTGCCTCCAAAGTCACCAGACCTGAACCCAATCGAAATGATCGAGATCAAAAGTACGTAAAGCAGTAATCACAGAAAAGGGTGGCTACTTTGAAGAATCTAAAATATAAGACATGTATCCAGTTATTTCACCCTTTTTGTTTAAGTACAGTTTGTCATTAAGTACAGTAATTCCATACATCATGTGTTCATTCAAAGTTTTGATGCCCTTAATTGACAATCTACAATGTAGTCATAAAAATAAAGAAAACGCACTGAATGAGAAGGTGTGAAGGTGTGTCCAAACTTTTGGTCTGTACTGCATATATAGGAGAATCATCTGTTTTGTGTTTTCAACTGTGATCATAGTTATTGTGTGCTGGAGGCTGTATTATTTATCTTTAGCCTTAATGAATGGCGCTGTAGACTTAAGTCATGGTCAAATGGATTGATAGTAAAATCCCTACTGCGTGCATTGCCGTGGAGATGACCCTCTCAGAGTGAGTGATCAGACATCCTACAAGATTGTGGCCTCCCAATCAAGCAGAAGTCATGAGTCTCCAAGAGTTACCCTGAAGAAGTGTCTTTCTACAGTATATGAGGCTTATAATTGTAAGGTTAACTAAATTAATAAAAGGCTGTGTTAGTTAGTTAGACAGTATTTTACATGTTGCAGTGTAAATGTCTGTCCTCCTTGGTTTGATCAACTTTAGTCTCAATAAATCCTCCAAACTTTAACGGAATCTTCTCTCATCTTTTTATTTAAGAGTTTCTCCAGTAACAGTCTGAATATACTGAATGAACCTTGAATATATTGAGTGAAAGTCTGAATATATTGATTGAACATAGAATATATGGAATGAACCTTGAATATATGGAACCAACCTTGAATATATGGAATGAAAGTCTGAATATATTGAATGAAACCCTGAATATAATGAATGAAAGTTTGGCCTCAAGGATTAAGGGTAATGTAGTAAATTATCATGACAGTCTGAATGCTACTGGCTTCAGTTTCTGATTCTGGAAGTGGCTAAAAGGCGACTCCAACTGATTCTCAGTGTTTAGAGTGTCTGTGTTTTGTAGTTTTTAGACTAGAGCCGATTAAACATGTTAGGATCAATGATTGGGTGGAATCGCCCTTTGGCCGTTTTTTGAATGAGAGGAATGAATTAGAAGCCAACTTCAGCTTTGTGCAGGACGAACCCTGTAATCAGACCGACAGTTAAGATGGGTGAGATTAGATATTTACATGATGACAACTGTAGATTTAGTATCCCGTTTTATGTGACTGTTTAGCATTCAGTTTTATTTTCCTTTAAAAATGTATCCATATAACACATAAATGAAATATAAATTTTTACTAAAAATAAATTTGATATTTTAGCCAATTTTATTTAATACCATCGGTTTTAATTCCAAAACATCTATTTCACAAAGACATCCTGTATTTCAAAATGGTGTTTTCCTGGTGGTTTAATTATTTTTTTAAAGACAATTTTCAACCAAATGAGTTCATATACTTGTCAGAGTCACTGGGTTAGACCTGAACACTCATTGGCTGGTACCTAAACATGGATCATCCAGGATAGGTCTCACTTACTAGCCTCTAAAACGACAATCAGTGAGCCTTCTAGTCGTTCATAAGAGCTCAGCCTGCGGCGACAATTTGCCCATTCAGGTGCTTTCACAATAGATTGTGTGGGGGTATGGGGGTAGTGTCCGAACTGTTGATGTGCACGGTTGCGTGTAAAGCGTGAGTCTGTGGAGTCTGTGATAAACAGAGAAAATAAATAAAAATAACTTGTTTTTTATCGCCATTGAAGCCCCACTCCTCCAGAATTTTTGCAAGCCGCTCCAAAAGGTGGCCATCCTTCACAGTCCCCATGAAGGAATAATCTCCTCCTCAGCTCTTAAGGCCTGAAGCTCCCAGACCTCAGCATCACTCCAGTTAAGCATATCTGCTGATACAGTTTACAATACTGAAGGAACTCCCCATGTTTACTTGCTTTTTATATACTGTTGCCTACTAGGGCTCAGCCCACATTCAACACATCATCATGACATCACTCTCTATAACTATCAAGCTTGCTAACACAAATGCTGCAATATTCCCACAATGTCATGCTGCTATGGAGCACTCATAAAACACACTGTGCCAGGAATATTACCTCCAATATGCTGGTGATTAATGTTTAAGTTTTAGACAATTAGTTTTCAGGTTCAGCCCTCAGGTTATGACTGGCAGATAAATTCATTCGGCTGAAATTGTCCTTTGTGAAATAATTAGGCCACTGGGAAAACACAATTTTGAAATACAGGCTGTCTTTGTGAAACAGATGTTTTAGAATAAAAATAGATTGAATTAAATAAAAATGGCTAAAACATAACAAATATTTTTAGGGAAAATTAGGGAAAGAGCCACAAGGAAAACCTTTTACAGCTTTCATTATTGATTTTTCTTCCTGTCTCATAATCTGTTCTTAAACTATTTTAGCAGTTAATTCTGATGTTACTTTAACAATTAGGAGATGTATTTATAGCTAACCTCATAATAGTTTTTTTTTTTTTAGTTCTGTGTTTCCTCTTAAATGACTGCTGATATTGTATCTCAACATACCTTTGGATCTGCTCATGCAGAAATTCAACCTATTAACCACAAAGAGTCGGAAAGGTTTCTTTATTCTAGAACTGGAAATTCAGGGATTTCGAAGCACCTAAATCTTTTCCCAGTTGATTTAAAATTACAACTGGACACTGGTAACAGAGTTGTTATCTTTAGGGATTTAAAAAAATTTTATAACACTGTAACTGCAGCAGACATTCTGTCAATAATCTGTGCTAGTTGGCATGAAAAGGAGGAGGAATCCTATGCTCTGACATTGCGCACCAGGATGAGATCCTCAGACCCCTTGTGAGACCATATGCTAGTGCAGTTGGCCATGGGTTTCTCCTAATGCCAGACAATGCTTGACCTCATGTGGCTGGAGTGTGTCAGCAGTTCCTGCAAGATGAAGTCATTGATACTATGGACTGGCCCGTCCGTTTCCCAGACAAATCCAGTTGAGCTCATCTGGAACATCCACCAACGCCACTTTACACCACAGACTGTCGAGGAGTTGGTGGATGTTTTAGCCCAGATCTGGGAGGAGACCATCCGCCACATAATCAGGAGCATGCCCAGGCATTGTGGGGAGGTCACAAAAAAACTGAGCCTCATTTTGACTTTTTTAAGAATATAAAATCAAAGTTGGATCAGCCTTTATTGTGTTTTTCCACTTAAATTTGGAGTGTGACTCCAAATTCAGACCTCTGAGGGTTGATCAATTTGATTTCCATTGATACGTTTGCTATAATTTTGTGGTCAGCACATTAAACTATGTAAAGAACTAAGGTCCTGATTTATCAAGATTCCTGATAATGACCGCAAAATTACGCGCAGGCTTAAAACTTTGGGTTTTCCTTCATTTGCGAGTGATTTACTAAGATTGTGTGAGCAATTCTCAACAGGCGCTAGCAGCAGTATTCAAAGAGGAGTTTGCGGCCACTAATGCGAGCTGCACCACGGCTAGAGAGAAGACGAATAATGCGCATGATTCCATGTCGCGTCTTTGGTACAAAAATTTGGCTAAAATACTTTGAATTCTGTTTTTCGTTTGTCAGTAATAAATGTAATTCATGTGGTGCATATGCGCTGCTCTCTGCTGCATGCACACATCGTGTTGCAGGGTTAGGCTGATTAAAACTGCAGCATGTCTGAATTTAGTTTTAAAAATGTCATATTATGCCAATTATCATTGTGGTATTGCATATGATTACTACTTTTTATTAATTGGAATCCAGGAAGGTTAACCACTACATGAGAAACTAATGAGAATCCACTAGGATCATGTGACCTCAGCCATTCTTCACCAGGTAGAGACGAGATGAGAGCGCAGTGAGTTATATAAATGCGTCTTTGGGGGAAATACAGATCAATATTTACATAACTCTCAGGTTTATAGCCATTAGAGTGTTAATTACTCTTAGTTTATATTGTGTGTGAATTACATTTTTGTTTGTCAATAATAAATTCATGTTGAATGTGCTAGCGCAAAATTAAGACATGCTTTTCAGAAGTGCTAAGAATAAATGCTAAAATAGCTGCCGCAAAGATTTTTATGCTTAGTAAATCACACTGCGCCTGGAATGCCTGTTATTTTATTTGCGTCTTCTTACAGAAATGCCCAGATTGCATATTCATCAAGGGCAAGAGCGCTAAATGGATTGCGTACATCTTGCTCTGGGTTTAACAGGCGCAACGCGCTCTACGCCGTCTTGATACATTGAATAGAATAGAATAAACCTTTAATAGTCCTACAAGAGGGAAATTCAGTTGTAACAGCTGCATCCAAGGACAACAGTATGCAGAGATAACAACATATGTGCAAAAAGTATGCAAAAACAGTGCACAGAAAACAACAAATGCGCAAAAACCTGTTTAGAGAACCCTTTCATAAAGAGATTTCTTGTGTGCAATTATTGCAGTGCTAGGCTTTGAGTAATGCCAAAATACACAACAAAAACGTAGCGTCAATGTAAACAACAATATTGTAAACATTCTATGTTTGTTGGGAGCAGTTTTGATTGTACAGTCTAAAAGCTGCAGAGGGGAAGAACCTGCAGAAATGCTCCTTCATGCATCAATCTGTCACTGGAGAAGCTCAGCAGTTCAGCAACATTATTTCAATCGTTATGATCTAGGATGTGTTATTTTAGTGTTTATTTATCGATGAAATAATTTTCTCTTATAAATAATCAGTATATTTAAATACAAAAAGGTTGCAGAAAGTTTAAGCCATTTGTTAGACTATCATCTTGACTTAAGTAAAGCAATATAGTTTGTAAATCCCGAGAGGAAAACTATTAAAATTGCTGACAAATTAGAAGATCATTTTGAGATCATCCATATTGCAGATGAGTATCATGGCTAATCAGTAAGAAATACAGGGATGCTTTATGTCAGAGATTATCAGTGGCATAGAAAAAAATCCAATAAATTGTACCCATATTTTTTCTATGTATATATGTACTGGAGATAATGATGAAAAGAAGGATTCTTCATAAAATTAAAAAAATGATGTACAACCCTGATCATCCTCTTCATGAGACTATCCTACAGCATCATGCTCTTTACAGGAAGGATCAGAGCAGACTCTCTGCTGAGGCGGCTGAGGTCATTTGTAGTCCAGGGAGCGCTGCTAAAGGCCTTCTATGACTCCGTGGTGGCTTCTGTCATTTTTTTTGCTCTGTTCTAGGATGCACCCTGGATCCAGTGCAGGTGGTGGGAAACAGAAGGACTCTTGCCAAAATATTATCTCTGAAATACAGAGTCTCCAACCCATGCATGGAAATGTTGCTGAACTGCAAAGCTGCTTCAGTGACAGACTGCTGCATCCTAGATACATGAAGGAGCTACTCTGCAGGTCCTTCCTCTCTTAAAAATTTAGATTTTTTTAAATCTGCCTCTTCTCTCCCCTCTCTCTCAAACATAACACCAGCTTTGAGCGTGACCGGCTGATGATTGGCTGTTCTGCCTTAACTTCCGTCTCTCGTGGTGTGTGAACGTATGAGCGGCCAGAGAAACAGAGGAGCGACTGCTGTGCAAAACTGCTGAAAAATTGTGGGTGTTGAACCTCCTCACCAGGAAAAACGTGGGTGTTAAAACACCCATATCCCCCACCGGTATGACACCCCTGGATGTTTACATCAGTGCTGTAAAATGCACTAATCAACCAAACAACACCCCTACAGCTATAACTTGCACATTATTTTTCCCAGTCTATCAGGTTGGATGTTGAACATTTGTGGACAGCCATTTTCAGGTCTCTCCAGGGATGCTCAATTGGCTTTGGGTCATGGTTCTGACTGGGGCAATCAAGAACGGCCACAGAGTTGTTCCAAAGCCACTCCTTTTTTATTTTAGGTGTGTGCTTAGGGTCATTGTTGCGTTGAAAGGTGAACCTTCGGCCCAGTCTGGGGCCCTACGCACTCTGGAAGAGGTTTTCTTCAAGGATATTTCTGTACTTGACCACATTCATCTTTCACAGCCAGCGCATGAAACTTGCTCCAAAGGAAACCAAAGACCACTCCAGGTGAATCTTGAACATTGATAAACAAAGACGTTGTTTATCCCTAGAGCCCGACGAAACCCCTCTGAGTTTCAGGCTGCCAATGCTGAGAAACGGGAGTTGTGAGCCACGTGTGCCGAGAGCCGAACCAAACAGAGTCCACATTTAGCTGTCACCACCGAGACGATAAGATGTGAATTCTGAACTGGAGAGCTCCAAAAAGGTACTGTTAAAAGGTGGACACCGATCGCCACGCAGCCGGCCAGGAGAAGCCAGGAGCTTCCCACCACTGCTAGCCAGATTAGAGATCCTTTGTTAGCCTGCTGGCTAACACTCCCTGGAGAATCCCCCTTTCCTGATTGACGTGCAGCAACTCGGAGGACTTTAAACGTTCATAAGGTCTGTTTGGGCAGAGGCAGATTAGTTAGGATAACTAATTTTATTTTTTTATTTTTTATTATTGTTAACTTTTTAAGTTTTGTCTGCTAACTATGGGTAAACCAGGCCTCGGTCTGAAATTTTAATCAATGTTTTTTAAAGACTTTTCCCAACAATGAGTCGTTTTAAATCCTGTAATTTGAGCTACTCAATCAGACAAGAGTTTTTCCTTTTTGCGTTTAATGTTTAAAAAATGTATTTGAGCCACTCTAAACACCCCACGTGCGTGTGCAGACAGCTAAAGCTAAACAAGCCCACGTGTTGGTTTTGGCCAGCATTTCATAAACTAAGATCGCTAATACCGGTTCAAATGGAACTCGGTTTAAAAATAGATTGTTTAAGAACAGAAACTAAGCTCATTAGCCATGTCTGAATTCGCCTTATTTGATCAAAATACGGGAATTAGATTGTTTTACTGTCGTGATGAAGCCATAAATTAAGTAATACTCCAAAGGTTAATTACTCTTATCCAGATAATTGTTAAACATAACACTTCTTAATGCAAAGAATGTTTTGTGTTTTATTATATTGCTATTGGTTTAGAGGTAAACCAGCGGTGCTAAAATAGTTAAACTAATTAAAATTAGTGAAACTAATTCAGTTTTATTCCAGCAGCTGCAGATCAAGTCTTTGGTTCTTAAAACATCAAAATTATTCTAGAACTGTGACACCACAATCAATGGTTTATCACCTTATTACATGTTCATCTTTTTGTGTTCTTTCATTTGAACTATTTATTTATTTTAATTAGTAGTGTGTTCTATTTTTTTCTAGCTCGGTGATTAAAATGTTTTTCTTATTTTTCTCTTTTGTAAAATACATTTTGAATCATGGAAATTAACTGTTGTCTTTCTTGTTCAACACACATATATTGCAAAGTTTATGGTCAATAGACGGCAAAGAATTCATTTCTTCAGATTATGAGACTGATATAGACATTTGGCTATTAAAATAGTTCCTTATAAAGGTGGTGCCCCGAATAATGATAATTTTCCATAAATTATTAATCTTATTGACTGCCATAAGCAGTCTCTTTAACTCTTAATAGCCAGATAACTACATTCTTGGCAATTTCCCCGAGACAATTATAAAAAATAAAAAAAAAAGATCAAATAAGGAAATGATCCCTACTTTACATATATTGGATAACAACCTCACGCCGATGACTCATCGCAATCTGCTGGGATTCCTTACATAGACAACTGATTGGAATGTTTGTATAATTGTATTGAGATTACTTTTACTGTAAAGTGCCCTTAGATTACATTTGTTGTGAACTGGCGCTTACTTATAAACTAAGTGAATTGAATTGAATTAAATACATCATATCTCACTTTTTTGACAAAGTCAAATATGTTTTCAAGGTTTTAAAAACAAGAAAATTGTTAATGAGATGTTAGAAATCGAACGACTGAATCTGCTGTAGAAATAGGCAACTTGACGCATAAATCATAAAGTTCACCTCAGCAAAACTATTTAATAAACACAGAGTGATAGGTATGATAATCCACTACATTACCCATTATCCTTGAGACCTAAGGTTTCTTTCCATATAGTCAAGGTTCATTTAATATATTCAGTTTCATTGTATTTTTTATTTTTATTTTTTTTTCGTGTCCTGTCTAGCAGTTTGCTACTCAGAATTGATGTCTGAGTACCAAGTACAAGCCCAACAGATTTACTTTCCCAGGCAGAGTATTACAGCTTTGCTGTAATACTCCACTTGATGTATATGTATGAAAAAATCTTTATTAGTGATTACTGTGGGTTCAATATCCTGAAGTCATGGACACAAAACCGAAAAAAGAAGGAAGAAAGGAAGGTGAAAAAAAGAAACGGGACCAGCAGAGGCACGAACCGACGACACAAGACAGGGAGGCAAACAAAGAACACAAGAAAGCATCCAAGTCCTCCGCCTCTGCCGGACGGCAGAGAAGCGTTAAAAAACATCCAAACAAACAAAAACAACAAACTGAAGAGAACCACACCAATAGTTCAGATCCAGTAATATAAACTAAGAATTATACATTCACTACACACAAGCATGGATTAATGAACACAATATTAATGTTTCTGGTAAACTCCTGGCAACAAGCAACTAATGACGATAACCTCACCTCAAGATATGTCCGTCCACACCAAAGTCCCCACACCTATGTGTGTGTGCGATCATGCAGGTCTGAATAAGGTTTCCCCATGCAACTGATTGATAGCATGTGTAAGGAACCGTCAATCCGTCCAACAGGAATCGACACAGACATGAAGGAGGCAGGAGATGCATGCATCCAGAGTCCCACAGAGCGAAGGAGCCGCAGGCGGACCAGCGCAGGGCCGATCACCCACCAGGAGAGGAACAGATGGAAGCCCCAGGGGAACACCCACCAGCCGCAATGCTGGAGCCCGAGAGATCGCAGGGACGAGCCCACGGGCTCTGCCGGAAACCGTCTACGCCAGGGAGGGCCCGGAACAGGACCCGGAGGCCACGGGGCTCAGGGGTATCCCGACCCCGAGCAGGGCCCCGACCAGGGACCCGCCGAGAGGGGTCCCCTGCCGCCGCCGCCGCCAGGCAGGAGGCGCCCGCAGCCGATCGACGGACAACACACACCGCCGCCACCCCGGACCAATACCCACCGCCAACAACCTGGCCCTCCACACACACCCACACGCTGGGGAGCCACAGTAAAAGCCACAGCGGATGTACGCCGTCCCCAGGCCGCGCCCAGCCAGCACCTGGACATCCAGATCTACCAGCTCCCGGGTCCAGATCCCGCCACACGCAGGGCGCCAAGATTTGGGGTCCAGCCAATGCCGGATGAACCGACCAGGCAGTAGAACTCATGGAACTGGCAGGAGGCCTGGGCGCCAGGCACGGTCCCCACCGATCCACCGGACTGCACCAACCTACTTTACAACCCCGGCACCCCCATAAGAGATGCCCCAGTCAATCCAAGGAGGACATCAGCCCAAAACAGCGGCCCCCCGACACACCGGCCCACCAAGGACCAGCCAGGCATGCACAAGGACCAAGCCGGGCCGCAACCGGGACCCCCGGCCCCAGGAATTGAGAGCCATCATTGACCAGCGGGCAGGAGCATCCATCACCGACGGGGAGTGACGGAGGGGAAGAAGATGCACCAGGCCAAAGGGCAGCCAAACACTCAACCTGACAAGTAGACATAGACAGACAGAGACACTCATACGTACCCTCCCTCTCATGCGTACACATTCTTACATGTACAGGACACACGAAAAAAGGACGCTGTACACTCGTTCATACACCCCATACATACTCTATACTCCCAGGCCCAGGGACAGACGCCCCGACAGAGCACCCTGCCCCTGCACCCGGGAGACGGACCCCTTGCCCACCAGGACGGGACAAGCAGACCACCAAGTCCCCCACCCCAGCAAGAGTATAGCCCACCAGCCTAGGTCCCCGACCAGACGGCCTGATAATCCACCCGGGCTCCAACCCCTGATGGTCAAACGAACAGGGATGTGGAAAGACCCCCAGCCTCTCTCCCCCTGCTCAATTGTGGTGTTGTTGCGTGTTGTTCTAATGTGCACTTAAAACAGAGGGGTGGGACATGGGAATAATGCCGGGTACCCCCATCTCCCTTCCTGGGCCCTCAGTGTCTAGATTCATTTAAACAGTGAGTACCGGCCCCACAGGCGAGGCCCCTTATAAGGGGCCCCGCCTCCAGTGCCAAGGCGCACCCACCGCCAGGTCCCTACATGTGCGTGTGTCATGTAAATGTTGCAAGTGTAAGTCTCTAAGTTGCTCAATAAAATTGGGACCCAGGCCGCCACCGGGTAGCGAAGATGGAAACTCCATCCCGCACCCCAGTCCCAAGGCCTTGTGAATGGTAGAATGAAGGAGCAGGTGGACAGAGGCAAATGGGGATGGGGAGGAAATAACTGGGGTGGCACGATGCCATCCCCAGGGAGCCACCGCCGTTCAGCCCGATCCACCAGGAGTGGGAGGCCCCAGCACATCAAGTCGGCCCCTCCGAGCCCCATGGGGGCCCAAGCCATCCGCCCGCCCCTGACCCAGGGGTAGACCTAAATCCATCCCAACATTCAGACTACTAACAAAACACAGGACACTAGACACCCAGGCTGAGTTTAGCGCACCCTCTCCCCGTACAACCTCCCCCCCTACCCAAGCGCACCCCGTTAGAGAGAGCGCCTGTGCTAGATGGTAAAAGCCTCCCCGTCAACAAGAGATGCCCCAAGCACCGCCAGCGTCCCGAGGGCCCCCGCGCTGAGGCCGGAACCCAGCGCAGCACCAACTCGGATACCCCAGACATGCCGCGACGGGCCTTGAGCAGATCGAAGCCCCAGGCGGCCAACCCCCCAGGCCGACACCCTCCAGCCTTGCTACTACCGCCCGATGGCCAGGAGACAACCGAACCCAGCACATTCACCCACCAGCCCACACCCCACCACCCGGTCAGTCCACCGCGGGGGCCGACCAGCACCGGTCAAAGGGCCCCACCCCAGCACCCCGCAGAGTGCTTGGACCAGGACCCAGGAGCCATGTCCAGTGCCGATATGACTGATCGGGCCCAGAGATGCCCCCCAGCTGGCACTGGTGGCAGCGGCCCCCCCACCGGCCAAGGCACGCCGCCCCAGAGCCCCGAGCCCCAGGCCCAGCCCAGACCCCCCAGAGCAGCACACCACCAGGCCAGTAACCACGAACCCCCTAAAGCGCTGCATGCAGCCACTAGGAGTCACCACATAAAGCCCCCAAAGTCCCAGCCCAGGTGGGATCCACTGCACCTACTGCCCCAACTGCAAGCGGACCCAACCCCGAGGACCCCTTGCAGTCACCACCAACCCTCAAACTCCACATCGGCAACCGTGTCCCACAGAACAAAATCAAGGCCCGGTCCCACTAGGTGATGGAGCTGATTGAGACCAGAAAGATTGATCAGATGTGGAGGCAGAAGCCGTTTCTAGACCAATGTATTCCAGAAGGAGATCTCTATATTGATTAATATTCAGAGTATTTTTATTTTTCCAGTTCAAGAGGATATTTTTCTTAGCGATGCATAAGGCAATGTGAACTAATTGCATAGACTTTGTACACATGGTAACTTCCTCTAAATTTCCCAGCAAGTAAACTGTGGGAGAAGGTGTGATATTACATTTCAGACACTTTGATAGGTCTTCACATATCTGGTACCAATATTTCTTGACAGGTGGGCAGAACCCAAGAGCATGAATATAATTGTCTGGTACATTGCTTGTACATTGTAAACAGGTATTAGATGGCGTAAAACCCATCTTGAACACCAGTTGGCCTGTATAATGCACTCTATGAAGGATTTTATATTGTATTAATTGTAGATTAGGATTTTTAAGAAATTTAAAGGTTCTTAAGGAAATCTGAGACCAGAGGTTTCGGTCAAATGAGATGGACAAGTCCATCTCCCATTTTAAAATAGGAAGGGCTATTGATTCATCTATTCTATTTAATGTTTTGTATATTTTAGATAGCAGTTTGGGAGGGTTAAGATTAAGAAAGTCTAAAGCTTTTCCTGGAATTTGTAAATCAACTGTATTGAGCCTAAAATATTTTTTTATAATTGATTTAATTTGTTGATATTCTAAGAATGTATTCTTGTTAATTCCGTATTGTGTAACCAATGTATTAAATGGGATAAAGTCTGTTCCATCAAATATATGCTCCAGGTATTCAATTCCTTTACAACTCCAGTTTGGAAAATTGATCATGCATTTTTTTTGTAAGATATCCGGGGTATTCCAGATGGGTGTACGTCTGCATGAGACTAGTAAGGTCTCTGTCATTTTAAGAAATTCCCACCAAGCTGTCAGAGAGGAGCTGATACTAATACTTTAAAAACATTCATTTTGTTTTACATTTGAGCTAATAAATGGTAGATCTGAAAGTTGTATCTTATTGCATAGTGTCTGTTCAACATCTACCCAGCACTCATCGATATAACTGTCTTTTACCCATCTTGATGTGTATTGGAGCCTGTTGGCTAAGAAATAATGACGAAAGTTTGGCAGGTCTAGACCTCCTTTATCTTTGGACTTCTGCAGTGTTTTAAGCTGATACGTGGGGGTTTACCTTTCCAAAGAAATTTAGAGACAGAAGAGTCCAGAGATCTAAACCAATCAGATGAGTGTTTGCTTGGGATCATTGAGAATAAATAATTGATTCTAGGCAAAACCATTTTTATTGTAGCTACCCTTCCAATAAGTGATATTGGAAGGGATTTCCATCTTGCCAGATCATCTTCCACATTTTTTAAAAGTGGGACGTAGTTTAGCTGTGATAAGTCTGAAAGTCTTTGTGACATATGGATACCTAGATATGTAATATTTCCCGACCGGAGGTGCACAGCAACGGCACCCTGGAAAGAACAGTTGATTGGAAGGACTGTAGATTTAAACCAATTTATGGAATAGTCTGAAACTCTTGAATAAGATTTTATCTACTCAATTACCTGAGAGAAAGAAGTTTGTGAATGCTGTAGAAAGAGTAATACATCATCTGCATACAGACTAATTTTATGTTCTATTTTGTTGCATTGCATAATCGCTCATGTAATGTTTAACTTTATCTATGGATTGCCAGCTGCGCTGAGTCCCTGCTGTACTGAGCCTGTCTATTTCTTCATTTAATCCAAAGTTGAAACCTCCCCCAAGAACAAGTGAGCAATCCATATGATTAGCCAAAACCGAGAAGAAAGTATGAAAGAATGAGGGGTCGTCAACATTTGGACCATATAGACTAACTATACATAACTTTTGGTTATGTATAAATAGTTTTAATATTATAAATCTACCCTCTGGATCTGTAACTGTGTTTATTACTTTAAAATTAGTGTTTTTATTTATTAATATTGCTACTCCTCGTTTTCTAGAGTTTTAGCATGAAGAAAATATATAAGGATACTCCGGTGTTTTTAAATCATTAGCAGTTGAGCTTGATTTATGAGTCTCCTGTAGTAAGACGACATCTGCCTTCAATCTTTTAAGATGGTTGAAAATCTTAATCCTTTTATCTCTGGCGCCAGTTCCGCAAATATTCCATGTTAGAAATTTTACAGGATTCATAGGGCTAAGATAAACATTAGACATTTACTATCGCCAAGGATGAATATAGGTGTAGTCTTGGTTTGTCCATGGAGTTGCCTGATTGAAAATCCAGAAGCAGAGATAAAGCGAGGGAAATAACGTACCATACAGGTGTGTAAAGAATGACAGTATGATGGAAAAACATAAATGTGCTATGACAAAAGTCTGTGTGTGTGAAAGAAAAAGGAAGAAAAGTCATAAAGAGATTTGGTGACACGAATGTGAAAAAAGAAAGAAAAAGGAAAGCAGTCAATCTAGTGCACAGCCTACCCCTACCCACATTTACAAATATAAACACCCTGCTGAGCTGTGCTTCTTTAAACTATAGTTGTCTGATAAAACAACTTCTATCTAGACTCTGTTAAATATGACTAATATAGCCAAGGAGTAACCTGAGGGTCCGTAAACAGCTGACCGTTAACATACAGTTTATCTACCGTAACTGTAGCCTTACAGCCCTCACTAATATGTTTCTTTCTAAGTGGAAATAACACGCGTCTTCTGTCCAGGATTTATTTTGGAAATTGATCATTGACGCTGTAATTCGTCCCCCGCAGAACCTGACGTGTTCTTTCTGTTTAAAATGTTCAATTTGGCAACAATTGGTCGCGGGCGGGTTTTGTTGGGTTTCTTACCTCCGAGCCGGTGAACCCGATGGAAGGTTATGTTTTTAACCGTGTCGCTTGGCAGTTTCAGCTGATGTTGGATGTATTGTCGGACGGTTGTTTCCGCGTCTTCCTCAGCCTGCTCTGGGATCCCAGAAAGGACAAGATTATCTCTCATGGATTGGGCCTGGATGTCTAAGATCGACTCCTTCAATCTTTTATTTTCTCCAGACAGCTGCGTCATCCCCTCGGTGAGTCTTTTAACGTCTTCTTTGAGTCTTTGATTTTCGGTAACGAGCTAAGCTACCTGTTGTTGGCTGAATTCCAGAGATTCCCTCAGAGCCTGAAATTCTTTGTGTAGAACCTCAACCAGCGGGAGACGGGCATCCAGGCTGGTTAACTTCTTATTTATTGAGTCCAGGATGTCGCCGTAGCTTCTATCTGGTGAGTTGGTGGAAGTGCTGGGCTCAGAATGTGTGCGTTTCTGAGATGGAGTACTTGTTGATGCATCCGAAGCAGATTTCCGTGTCTTGCACATAACGATGTGGTCAAATCACTCGTCTAGGTATCACTCCAGCAAATCCAATGTTTCCTCGTCCAGGTTGATTAGATGAAAGAAATAATTTGATGGTTAGTTTAAACGGACAGAAGCTGCGTTTGGTTCAAAGTTATTGCCTTATTTTACCTGACATTGTTTGTTTATTTTACCAGTATACCGCCATATTTACTTACGCACAGCTCTCGCGAGAACTCAGCAGCTTATCCTCCTACGCTCCACAAACTAAAGGTTTTCTCTTCCCCTTCAGTTTCATTGTAAAGTTTCAGTTTAATTTTATATATTCCAAGCTTCCTTCAATATATTCAGAAATTAATTCCATATATTCAGACCTTCATTCCATATATTCAGACTTTAATTCAATATATACGGCTTTCGTTTCATATATTGAGACTTTGATTCCATATATTCAGACCTTCATCCCATATATTAAGACTTTAACACAGTCGATCATAATATTCTCTTAGAAAGGCTTGAACATGTTGTAGGGATCAAGGGAACAGCACTAGGCTGATTTAAATGATATCTCTCCGACAGATTCCAGTTTGTTCATGTCAATTCAATTCACTTTTATTTATATAGTGCCAATTCAAAACAAATGTCATATCAAGGCACTTTACAACTAAAGTAATTTCCATACAATTATACAAACATTCCAATCAGATAAAAGTTTTCTATGTAAGGAATCCCAGCAGATTGCGATGAGTCATTGATGTGAGGTGGTGCCCGTATCAAGCAGACTCCAACAGCATCTATTCTTCAGCAACCCCTCATACTGAGCAAGCATGTAGCGACAGCGGAAAGGAAAAACTCCCCTTTTAACAGGAAGAAACCTCCAGCAGAACCTGACTCAGAACAAACAGTCATCGGTTCCAAACAGAGCACTTCGTTCTTAGAATGCAGGTCTACTGGTAGTTCCCAGGATTTCTAAAAAAAGTAGAATGGGAGGCAGATCTTTTACTTATCAGGCTCCTCTCCTGTGGAACGAGCTCCCAGTTGTAGTCCGTGGGGCAGATACTCTGTCTGTTTTCAAGACTAGGCTTAAAACCTTCCTTTTTGATAAAGCTTATAGTTAGTGGCTCAGGCTATCCTGAGATATTTTTTTTAGTTATGCTGCTATAGGTTTAGATTGTTGGAGGACAGAATGACCACTTTTCTTATCTCTTCTACATTTTTCTTCTACCACTCTCCAGATATATTTTTTCTGCTGTTATTACGATTGTTAACCCAGTTTTCTCTCAGTATATTTGTCTCAATATAAGCTCCACACAGTCTCTTTTCTGTCTTCTCAGACCCCTAGACGGTCGTGGCAGATGACTGCTTGTAACGAGCCAGGTTCTGCCAGAGGTTTCTTCCTGTTAAAGGGGAGTTTTTCCTCTCCACTGTCACTACATGCTTGCTGAGTATGAGGGATTGCTGAGAAATAGCTGTGGTTGGAGTCTGCATGAGCCAGGCACAACCTCACGTTGATGACTCAGCGCAATCTGCTGGGATTCCTTAGATACAAAACGTTTAACTGATTGGAATGTTTATAAAATATTCTTGACGTTTGTTTTAAAGTGCCTTGAGATAACATTTGTTGTGAATTGGCGCTATATAAATAAAAGTGAATTGAATTTTCAATCCATATATTCAAGGTTCCCGGACTCGTTCCCGGTGAGAGTACCACTCCGCCAAGGTTGCCCTCTGTCACTGATCCTGTTCATAACATTTATGGACAGGATTTCTAGGCGCAGACAAGGTGTTGAGGGGCTCCGTTTTGGTGACCTCAGGATCGGGTCTCTGCTTTTTGCAGATGATGTGGTCTTGTTGGCTTCATCTGAACGGGATCTACAGCTCTCGCTAGAGCGGTTCGCAGCTGAGTGTGAAGCGGCTAGGATGAGGATCAGCACCTCCAAGTCCGAGACCATGGTCTTGAGCTGGAAAAGGGTAGGGTGCCTTCTTCAGGTCGGGGATGGAGTCCTTTCTCAAGTGGGGGAGTTCAAGTATCTGGGGGTCTTGTTCACGAATGAGGGAAAAATGGATCGATAGACGGATTGGTAAGGCGTCTGCAGTTATGCGGGCGCTGTACCGGTCTGTCGTGTTGAAGAGAGATTTGAGCTGAAAGGCGAAGCTCTCGATTTACCGGTCGATCTACGTTCCTACCCTTATCTATGATCATGAACTCTCGGTGGTGACTGAAAGAACGAGATTGCGGATACAGGCGGCTGAAATGAGTTTCCTCCGTAGGGTGGCTGGGCTCTCCGTTAGAGATAGGGTGAGAAGCTCGGTCATCTGGAGGGAGCTCAGAGTAGAGCCGCTTCTCCTTCACATCAAGCGGAGACAGTTGAGGTGGCTCGGGCATGTGGTCAGGATGCCTCCTGGACGCCTCCCTGGTGAGGTGTTCTGGGCATGTCTCTCCGGAAGGAGACCCAGGGGAAGACCCAGGACTCACTGGAGGGATTATGTCTCGGGATTCCTCCGAGGACCTGGCCCAAGGGGCCGTGGAGAGGGAAGTCTGGGTCTCTCTGCTTAGGCTACTGCCCCCGCGACCCGACTCTGGATAAGCCGAAGAAGATGGATGGATGGATGGATGGATATTCAAGGTTCATTCCATATATTTAAGGTACATTCAATATATTAAGAGTTTCAATCCATATATTCAATATCATTCCATATATTCAAACTTCATTTCATATATTCAGACTGTCATTCCCTATATTCAAGGTTCATTATATATATATATATATATATATACATACACACAGTATAGGCCAAAATTTTGGACACACCTTCTCATTCAGTGCGTTTTTATTTTCATGACTAAGTACATTTTAGATTCTCAGTGTAGGCAATAAAAATATGAATGAACATATATGAAATTATAAATTAAAATTGTAAAATAACCTGGCCTCCAAAGTCACTGGACCTGAACCCAATCGAGATGACTTGGGGTGAGTTGAACCGCAGAGTGAAGGCAAAAGGGCCAACAAGTACTAAGCATCTCTGGGAACTCCCTCAAGACTGAAAAACATTTCGGGTGACTACTTCTTGAAGCTCAAAAGAATGCAAAGCAGTAATCAGAGCAAAGGGTGGCTACTTTGAGGAATCTAAAATATAACACATGTATTCAGTTATTTCACCCTTTTTGTTTAAGTACATACAGTAATGCCATACATTATGTGTTCATTCATAGTTTTGATGCCCTTAATTGAGAATCTACAATGTAGTCATGAAAAAAACATGCATTGAATGAGAAAGTGTGTCCAAACCTTTGGCTTGTCCTATATATATATATGAGATCAAGTCACCACAGAAGGTGACAAGACTAAATACAGACTAAAGACATAATTGTTGGGTGTAAATAAATTACAAGTATTTATAATTCGTAAAGGATTACCTTATTATTAAATTAAAAGGTTTTTAGAAACAAAATGTATATACGTTAATAACACATAGGCGGTTCGGTTTACAGACAGTACATTTTACATGCATGTCTGAATTAAGCTTATGACTATAATAAAACTAATAGCTAAACCAGAGTGGTAGCCATTCTGTCAGTTTACATGACACTCAGAAAATCAAGTTACTGAACAAAGTGACAGTAGACAAAACCTGGAAGCAGTGAAGCAGATAGAGTAAAAGCAGGATTTGCACAATGACCCAAGAAATGGATGGCAACAACACTGCAGCACAATACATTTAGTGAGTACTTTTCTGTTTGTGTTACACTCATTGTTGCTGCTCATTTGTTGTTGTTGTTGTTGTTCTCGCTTCTGCGGCCACATCACTTCCCAAAGGGGGAGCAGCCAGGCTTCAAAAAGCACGGCTAGTCCTAATTGTTATTTACATACAAAGAAATTCAGTTTCCCAATTGCATTATTTGGGTGCCTTAGCTTAATAAAGAGAATTCTAGTTTGGTTCTACTTCAGCTAAGATTTATACGTATGCTTTTTAAATGTCCAACTTCAGTTGGAACAAGGCAGTAATTTTGTTTTCTCTTGATGCTTGCAAACAGTGAGTTAGTGGAAGGATAAACATATCTTACCCTCTAAAACAGTAAGTCTGGCAGGTGCAGAGATCTCTCCGGCACTGTTGGTGGCTGTGCATTCATAGATGGCCTCGTCACGGTTAGTTCTCAAAGGCTGGATACGCAGAACTGAACCAGACTTGTCATCAAACTCTTTCACCTGACCAGAGCAAAAAAAGATTAAAAGACATTTGTAAGATTAACTTTATTTCAGCCAACCCACAAATTATTCTTGACACTTATAGGAAATGTGTATAAAATTCCTGGTTTTACAATCCATTATTTGGGACAATTTGGGATTAAGTGCCTTACCTAGGGGAACATCGGCATGTCACCAGGAGGAAGCTGAAATTAAACCTAAGACCCTCCGATCGCAAGATATTGAATGTAGTCCATTGCACTTGTTCAACTATTGCTTCATTATTTTAAATGTAGGGCAACGAGCTAACTTGATTTCTTTTAAAAGAAGATTGAGATTGTTCTTTTATTTGTGTGTGTTCTGTCTGGCAGTATCATACTCGGAATTGGTATCTGACAACCAAGTATAAGCCCAACAGTTTTACTTTCTCAAGCAACAAACACTTTCTACCCCAATACCAAAGTTGAGCCCAGTTAACACCCATGAAGAGAAAATGACTGCCAAATAATGAATCAATCGAGCCTTGATTAAATTAACAGCTGAATATACCATAATTTCCTCCATCTGAACAAAAACAAAACTGAAGTGCTTAATTTCAGACACAAACAAAATTGATTAAATGTCAATACCCAACTAAAATTACCGACCAAGCTAGAAATCTAGGTGGATGAATGGACTCAGACCTGAACCTCCAATGTCACATAAAGGCAATAATAACGCTGAAATATGTCTCGATTCCAAAATAGGTAATAGAAAAAAAAAACACATCTCAACATCTAAGCACATATTCAGACATTGACAACAATACAGCGAGACGGTGGGGTTCGTGTGTATGTGTATGTCTTAATTCCAATGTCGATATGTGCATCACTAGCTGCAGGTGGACGGGGTAGGAGACTCTGTTTACATTCCTCTCACAGGCATTTGATTGTGGAGCAGTTGAAGGTCATCTTGAGAGCAAAAATGCTAATTGTTAAGGTTTGCATGAAGAGCAACATGTCTCTCCCTTCAGTCTGTCAGCATTTCCTTTTATGAATGTAATTTGACCAAATTTTAGTTCCGAATCCATTAATTTCCAGTTTCACCAAGCCGCACTGATAGATTTCTCCAAGTCCGATGACATTTCGCGAATGAGTCCCAAAGCGCCAGATCGTTCTACCTGCGCCTCAGCTCACTAAGCACGCTCAGTCCCACCAGCGCGAGTCAGCACTTCAGACTGTTGCTTTAGGCTTCAATCCCTTCCACAACTGTCTTCAATTTTGGTAATTGTTGCTCCCTTTTGCGGCAGATCCAGTAAATGCCCATTCCAATCAGCAGAAACCCAATTCCCATAAATCCAAATAACCAGATATCTTCCACACAGCTCGGAAGTTGAGTAGATTTTATCAGTTGCATTTAGAGACCAGCTGACCATTTTCATCTTTGAGCTTGTTCGGTTTGATTAGATGAAAAATGCAAAAAAATGCTCCAGACAGAAGCACAGAGACAGTCTGTCTCTGTGCTTCTGTCTGGAGCATTACACACAGAAGGAGGAGGGAGAGAAAAAGCGTCCGTCCTCACAGACAGCCGTAAGAAGAGAACACATCCCCCAGTTCTAAAGTCTTTACACTGGCTCCCTGTAGCTCAGAGACTAGACTTCAAAGTGCTTTTATTAGTCTATAAATCATTGAAAGGGTTAGCACCAGAGTACAAAAGAGATCTGCTATCACGATACAAACCTTCCAGATCACTCAGGTCCTCCAGCTCTAGTTTACTGATCATCCCTAGAACCGAACCAAGCGTGGGGAAGCAGCTTTCAGCTTCTATGCTCGTCATATCTGGTACAAACTGCCAGACGAATGCAAAACAGCAGACACTGAACTCTTTTAAATCTATTCAATTCAATTCACTTTTATTTATATAGTGCTAATTCACAACAAATGTCACCTCAAGCTACTTTACAACAAAAGTAATTTCAATACAATTATACAAAAATTCTAATCAGTTAAGTTTTCTATGTAAGGAATCCCAGCAGATTGCGTTGTGGCATTGACATGAAGTTGTCCCCAAATCATGGAGACTCCAACCACAGCAATCCCTCAATAATCGCTTATACTAAGTACAAGAGCTTATCTGCCACGACCGTCTGAGGGTCTGAGAAGACAGAGAAGAGACAGCAATGAGGATGCTTTGAGCATCATCTCGATCAATGCTCCCCATCCAGCAGGGGGCATTATAGTTGAACAGGGTACCAGACCGTGTGGAGCTTCTATGTGGAGAAAAATACTCAGAGAAAACAAGATTAGCAATCACAATAACAGCAGAATAAAACTATATCTGGGGTCTGATTTATAAAATTTTGTGCAGAATCCTCAATAAAACCGTACTTAAGCTCAGCAACTGTTTTTTACCTACTCCTAGTCGGTTTCTGATCTATCAAACTTGGAGTACGCACAGCTGGACGCAATCTCTGCTTTATGAATCAGACTCTTTGTAGAAATATGCTAAGCTGTTTCTGGATCATATTCCCCCTCCTACGAACCCAGTTTCTGCCATTAACAATCAATGCAACGGCTAATACCTGTATGGGACGTTTCAACTATGACAACCGAGAGGCGGAGAAAGACACGGCTGCAGGCATGCTGTGATTATCCCTTGTAGTGACAGTAAGACTGGAATGCATGCAAATTAAAAAAAATAAAATTAAATCACACTAGTGTCATGATCCGTCCCTGTCTGCTTCATTTTTTCCTTCTTGTTTGTTTCTTCCCCGTCTATGTGTTAAGTATCCCTAGTTAGTTTCACCTGTTGTCCTCCCTGTGTCTTCCCTCCAGCTCCCAGATGTTCTCTTTTCCCTGATTATTCTTCCCCAGTATATATACCTCCCTGTGTCTGTCTGTTTTTGCTGGATCCTTCGTCATACCTCCCCTCGTGTTGTTCCTCGTTCTGAGCGCCCAGGATTATATTTGGATTTTTTAATAAAATGGGAACCCCAGAACGTGACAACTAGAAGATAATAAGTTTAAGCATTCCTAGATATTTAAAAGCTGGCTAAAAGGTGCACTTCAAAACTACTTTTCAAAAGTATCATCCATGCCAAATTTTTAATTAGGCATCATAAAAATACATGGAATAGCTGCAGGTGACATAGCATGATTGATGCAGCAGCGTGCCTGACATAAAAAAAGAATCTTCAATGAGTACCAGCGCATCCATCGTACAGAATTTGGCTGGGACGCTGCGGCAAATTTGTTTTTCATACATGCGCCAATATTTCTAATTTTAATTAATTCTAATTTTTATTCTCAGTTCCTATAGAAGAGGCGGGGGAGGGTTTTGTGTGTTCGTGTATATGCAATGCTCTACAAGTCTGAAAATGTGACTTAAATTCACAATTTTGGTATCCGTCCTGCTGTGCTGTCAGTGCCCTCTGTATCCAAAAAGTGCGTAAACAAGATCCTTAGTGTGCTTAAAGCTGCAAACATTTTTCTGCCACGTTTTTTTCTATAAATCACTAACTTTGTATGTAAAGTTGCTAACATAGTTTTCAGACCCTGTTTTGTGCGTGAGCAAACTTTATGTCAGAGCCTGCAAGGCTCTGTCTGGTTATTAGTTCAGTGACTGCACCTGTGAGATCAGACTCACCTGTTCTCCTTTGTTTTCCTTCCACTATTTAAGTTCTGGCATGCGCTTTAGTCCTCGCCAGATCATTAACTTCTTTAGTTCCTCTGTTGTTGTCTGCCCATTAAACCATCCTTTACCTTTATTTAACGTCTGCGCCTGGGTCTGTTCCTTACTGAGACGGCAACAGAATGACAGAATGATCCGGCCACATAAAGACCCAGCAGACGTTCCCGGCCCAGAAACATTGACGGACGTGTTGTGGTGTCATTTTCTGAGGGTGGTTGCCTTTCCTCTCCCCTGGAATCGCCTCGCAGGTACAGAGGAACTCTTCAGCAAGCTAATTCCTCGATTTGCCCTTGCCCTGCCTCGCTCTGACCTGGAGGACCTGGAGATGACTGTGCGGGTCATTCACCAGGCAGTAAGGCAGTGGATTTCTTCAGAGGGGAGGCGATCCATCCTCTCGGCCTCCCACGGCTTCCCGGCTCCAACACTGCCAACTCCGGTGGGTCACGTCCCACAGGCTGTTTCCCTGGTTTCCGCCCCACAGCCTTGTACGGTGAGTCCCGTCCCACTGACCGGCGCTGACTGCTGCGAGCCTGAGTTCAAGACGCCACAGCTTCAGTCCCCGATGCCACAGTGTTACTTCCGGGTTCCCATACCCGCCTGGCGCACACAAGCTCTGCGACCTGAACCTACGGAAGGAACCAGCAAGGTCCCGCCTCTGACACCTGCAAAGAAACTGTTAGAGTTTTCAGATGGGATCTGCAAAACCCAGCCTTTTCAGCCAGCTCCCAGCCTTGTCCTGCTAGTCCCTGTCTTTACCTGCCTGTCAGCTACAGCCGTACCTCCTGCTTCTGCTCACTCAGTTCCTGTCGCAGCTCCGACCTGTAGCTCTGTCCCCGTTGCAGCTCGGTCTATCGGCCCAGTCGCCATCGCAGCTCTGGCATACAGCCCAGATGCCGTCGCAGCTCCTGCCTCTATCAGTCCACCTCCAATTCCTGTTTTCCCAGCTCCTCTCAGCTCCCTCAGGATCAGTTTGTCTGGAGCCCATCAACACGTCTGCTTCAGCCTGGTTTTTTTTGTCCCACGGTTTTTTCCCCCCATTATTTATCACCCAGTGTCACTACCTAATTCCAGTCCTGGGCATTGCTCTCCCTCTGGCAACCCCAGGAGTGCCCTGCACTGAGCTCCAGCCTCCTTCTTGCCTAAGGATTGAGGAAGCCCTTCTTTTCACCTGCATGTGCATGTTTTTGTGGGAGTAGCTCACATTAGCTGCTCAAGGGAACATGGGTAGAACATGCAAACTCCACACAGAAAGGTCCTTTTGCCATCCCCACCCAAGGTGTGGGTGCTGATGATGTGGAGGAACACACACACCCTCAGCACCCACAACGTCCCCAGCAGGAATCGAACCTGGGACCTTCTATCTCTGTTGTTGAAGCTCGCGGAGGAGGGAAAAGACAGCCTTCCTCTGTTCGCTGCAACGGCACCCTTGCTGCCAGTGTCTGTAGTGTCTACTGTCTTCCTGGGTGCCACAGTAGCAGTCCTCCAGCACCTGCCATCTTTTTATGGGCCACCGGAGTCCCCTGTGATGATCAGGAGGTACCCGACATTGGCCTCCAGACATCTAGTTGTAAGCCCCATGGGCTCCAAGCCTTCAGGCCCAGCCCGACCAGCCAAACTCCTCAGCCGTCGTCTCGGTCTCAGTGGAGGACCACTGGGCAGTCTGCCCGACTCGCATCCTGTGAGGGGACGCCATTCTGGCCTTCGTCCGGCCAAAGGCTGCCATCATCCTGCTGAGGGACGTCACTCGGGCCGCCCGCCCGACTCCCGTCTCACGAGAGGACACCACCATCCTGCTGAGGGAAGTCAAACGGGCCGGCCGCCCGACTCCCGTCTCGTGAGAGGATGCCATCATCCTGCTGAGGGACGTCACCCGGGCCACCTGCCAAACTCCTGTCTCGTGAGAGGACTCCACCCTGGTCGACCTCCTGACTCCCATCCTGGAGAAGGATGTCATCCGGGTCGACCTCCTGGTTGTAGTACACTCCGGCGATGTCATTTTGGCCGATCGCCCAATCTCCAGGGGTGTACCTACAAAGACTCAGTAATCATGTAAAGCACATTGAATTGACTTGTATTGAAAGTGTGCTATACAAATAAAATTGCCTTGCCTTTCCTTTCTTCCCTTGGTTCCAAAGAAAGCTACCTCAGAGATGCATGGATCCTTAGGTATCTTCCCTTTGGTAAATAAGTCTATTTTATGCCCCTCTAATTTTAGTGTTCCTGTAGTCACCTTTAATCAGTAGTTATGACCTTCAACTGTGCTGCTGATCCTCAGGTATTTTACCTGATCGATCCTCCACAAATGAATCGATTTCCTAAATTAACCGTGCGTGTGTCAGGTTTTGTCTTACACCTGGATTCTCTGTGTTAATTTTCCATGTTCACGGCTTGTTCCTGACAAGGGGAGGGAGGGCTACAATCTTAGAAAAGATCGTCTTTGTTCTGTTGTAATCCTTTCCAACTGAACATAATGTTATCAAGAGGGATCAGTTTGGTTTTAAACACCTAAACTGCATTATTTTAAAGTTTTTAATGAGTTGTTACTGGCCACTGACTCTGGAGACTCTCCCATTCTTTTCTCCTGATCTGACCGCTGCGTTTGACACTGTTGATCACAGCACCCTGATCTCACAATTTCAGCATTGCATAAAGTAAACCCCACCAGAGTGGTTCAGATCTCCTTTGTCTAACAGGAGTTTTCCCTGCAAACCCTCAGCTGAAATATAGTAACAGATGAATATAACTCCAAACAACAATCACATGCTTTGTTAATGATGATAACACTTTTTTTCTCCTGTGTACAACCTCTGAAAATGTTAACCGTTCAGTGCAGCAGAGCACCAGTGCATGACTGCATGAACCTGGGGGAAGCAGGCGCATTTCCGTGTTTTGGAGGCGTGGCTTAGGGACAGAGCCTGAAGAAAGGGGTTTGGACTTTTTTTCAAAACACAGTTTGCCTAATGACTTCTCCAGAATTACCTACTCTACCGTTAAGTATTGTTGGGTCAGCCACTAAATAGAATGAGTCTCCCAGCAACCCTTGCGCAAGCCGGGCCACTGTTTTCCTCAAAAGCTTCAGCCGCACTCCTTAAAGGGCCTCCAAGCTCATTGGTCCGAGCGTCGAGGCAGACAACACCTCCCTCACAGTGCCAGCCGTCCTCCTCCAAGGTTCTCCAAACTTATTTCCCAGCTGCATCTGGTCAACCCCAAGGCAGAGCTCAATTGCTGCAGCTGAGCCTCCCCTGGATGACCCTGCCAATATAAAAACTCAGAGCGAGAATCTCTCCTTCTTTTCCAGCCTCACTCATGGTTTAAGGAAAGGTCTACGAGCTCCCTCTTTCCCCCAATTTTTTGGATTTTAGCAGCTGGATCATCTCATCTCTTCAAACAAGCCTGGGTCAAAATCCCCTCTTTCCCCATTGCGCACCGTGGATCACAGCTGCTTACAAGCGGTGTACTCTGCAAGCGCTAATCGGCTGTCAGTGTTCTGCTTGCCTCTCCTGCGCAACTCAGCTGAAGGACTATTTTCTCTTTTTTTTCTCTCCCCGGTTTGGATCCAAGACTTCCCCTTTCGACGCCCAGCCTCTGATCATGGACTAAAGAAGGATTATTCCATTCCTTATTCTCAAATCTGGGTTTGAGTTGATTTAGATTGATTGTGCATGCATGCTTCTGTTACGAACTGTTTAATGTGTTGTGTTAAAGTTGTCTGTTTTTATTTGATTTTTAAGCGAAGCAGTGTTTTTGATTTTATGTTATCCACTCCATTTTACTGGACTCTGCGTGTGGCTGTTTCTCTTTCATGTCTGTTTGGAACTTTACTGCCTTTCATATTTTTGAAAAAAATCAGTGTTTCCACAATTAAAAAATCAGGTAACAATATCTATGGGATAAGAAAGATTACCAAGATCAAGGTTAATTTCCACATTTCTCTGCTACTCATCATCCATCCATTTTCTGAACCGCCTAGTCCTCCAGGGGTCACGGCGGGGGGGGGGGGGGGGTGTGGCGGTGCCTATCTCCAGCTTTCAACAGGCGAGAGGCGGGGTCCACCCTGGACAGGTCGCCAGTCCATCACAGTGCTACTTATAAATTGTATTTCGAAATTTTGCTCTCTACATCTTTATTTATCTATAATGCCACAATGGTAAAGACCAGCCGGGGTGTTGCACCATGGGGCGTCTATATTTTAACACCCACACTTTACCCAGTGAGGGGGTTCAACACACACACTTTTTCTGCAGTTTTGCACATACACCATACAGCAGTCGCTCCTCTGTTTCTCTGGCCACTCATAAGTTCCCGCCTCCTCGGCACGAGCTAACCGATAAATCTAACACAAAACAAGAGGTGGGACTTAAGGCAGAACAGCCAATCATCAGACGGTCACACTCAAAGCTGGTGTCATGTTTGAGAGGAGGGGAGAGAGGAGGAAGATTAATCATCTCACTTTTCCAGGTACTTTGAATGAGTGTTTATGCTTCTGAGGTTTTTAAATAGGCTTGATATGTGTTTGGGAAGATGTTCTGTTTATGTTTCGTTCTGTATTATATTTTCTTTTTTGTTCAGGAGTTAAGTTAGCTGAATTTGGTTATGTATGTGGCATGCAGTAAAGTAACCAAAGTAGAAAGGGAACTGACAAGAGGGAGGGACAAACAGTTATTGATAAGCAGTGTATTTATGGGTTTATTGAAAATTTTGAGGATTGTTTGTTGACTAGCTAAATACTTTGTGGATACTTATCTGTTGTTTGATTCTACCTCCATGTCGAGGGGAAAAAAGTGAGAAATAATGTCACAGTTCTTCAACAGGTATGCAAACAATGGAAAAAGTGTATATTTTATTGTTTAAAAGCTGTAATTTCTATATTATTTATACCACTAGAGAAAAAGCTTTGTGTGTTGTTTATTTTTTTTTTCTTGATATCTCCCCTTTTCAAGTAGCAAGTAAGCGATATTTGCAGTCACAGTCCTGTCAGATCCATGATACTATCAAGCTTACCACTGTCTTTTTGTCAAAGAGAATCATTACGATTCAGGAAAAAAACAAGCAGGAACAGATTGACACCCTTTTCAAGAGAAATCCAGTAAGTGAAGTTGAGAGGTCTATGAAGGAAGAGAGATCATGTGCGTGTGTTAGTATTATGGGTGGTGCTTCTTTCCATCCCAGGTGCACAGAAGTGTCTGGTATTTTTAGATCAAATTAACTATTTCATTTCAAATGTTTTGATCAGAGTTCATTTGAGGATGTGGCAAAGAGTCAGTGGCGCCTGCAGAAATTTGTCATAGGGGTGGCCAGATGGGGCCACTTAAAATTTTGGGGTGGCACACCAAAACTATAAACCATAATTTCAGAATTTTATTCTACTGTTGTAGCAAGCTGGAAAGACTTAAACTCTTAAGTCAGAGGCCTTTTTTTTCTTTAGAATTTGGCATACCTACACTCTGTAAGGCTTTTTACAGCTTGTACAATACCTAAAATGTTCAAATTGCTCTCATATAATACGAAGGTCTATGGGGATACTGTGAATGTGAAAATTCTCAAGAAAACAATAATGGGTATGATTAATTGAGGTTGAAAGACAAAAAATATGAAATATGAATTCCGCCTGAAATAAATACACATTAGCTACTTGTTTTCAGTGTAAAGAAGCAAATAAACATCATAAATAGTAACTACTCACTCTTATTGACGTTAGACCTACTGTTGGTGTATGTAATAACAAATAATTGGCAGTTGAAAGTTTAATGTTACTCTGGGAGGCGCACCCCCAAAAACGGGGGCTAGTGAGCTTAAGGGGTTAAGGAAACTTTTACAGATATTCTTTGGTTTATGGTGTTATATTTAATGTTACTATTGATATGATGTGCATAGACTAATCATAGTAGCCCTACAGTTAATATTTTGAGTTATGCAAAAATTCTGTTTTATTTTGCAATTATATTTGCCATAAGATGTACATTTATTGTAAACAAAACAGTTACAGGGAAAAAGCAGATACCAACAACTTTAATGTACAATTTTCATTTAATTATTTATTGTATTCTGAATTTCAGGAGGCTTAGAGAAGCAAAAGCAGATACAGACGTGGACAAAATTGTTGGTACCCTTCATTAAATCAAAGAAAAACTCATAATGGTCACAGAAATAACTTTAATCTGACAAAAGTAATAATAAATAAAAATTATATAAATGTTGACCAATGAAAGTCAGACATTGCTTTTCATCCATGCTTCAACAGAATTATTTAAAAAATAAATGCATGAAACAGGCCTGGACAAAAATGATGGTACCCACAACTTAATATTTGGTTGCACAACCTTTTGAGGCAATCACTGCAATCAAATGATTCCTGTAACTGTCAATGAGACTTCTGCACCTCTCAGCAGGTATTTTGGCCCACTCCTCATGAGCAAACTGTTCTAGTTGTTTCCGGTTTGAAGGGCGCCTTTTCCAGACAGCACGTTTCAGCTCCTTCCAAAGATGCTCAATAGGATTGAGATCAGGGCTCATAGAAGGCCAGTGTTTTCCTCTTAGCCCTTCTTGGGTGTTTTTAGCTGTGTGTTTTGGGTCATTTTCCTGTTGTAAGACCCGTGACCTGCGACTGAGACCATGCTTTCTGACACTGGCCAGCACATTTCTCTCTAGAATCCCCTGATAGTCTTGAGATTTCATTGTACCCTGCACAGATTCAAGACACCCTGTGTCAGATGCAGCAAATCAGCCTCAGATCATAACCGAGCCTCCCCCATGTTTCACAGTAGGGACCGTGTTCTTTTCTAGCTATGCTTCATTTTTCCGTCTGTGAACATATAGCTGATGTGCCTTGGCAAAAAGTTTAATTTTTGCCTCATCTGTCCACAGGACATTCTCCCAGAAGCTTTGTGGCTCGTCAGCATGTAGTTTGGCAGTTCAGCTTGGATCTATTTTGAAGTCTTTCTAGGCTTTTTTGTTACCATTTGGATTATCCGTCTCTTTGATCTGTCATCAATTTTTCTCCTGCAGCCACGTCCAGGGAGGTTGGCTACAGTCCCATGGATCGTACATTACTGAATGACATGTGCAGCTGTAGTCACAGAAACATCTAGCTGCTTGGAGATGGTCTTATAGCCTTTACAGTTAACATGCTTGTCTATGATTTTCTTTCTCATCTCCTGAGACAACTCTTTCCTTTGCTTCCTCTGGTTTATATTGAGTGTGGTACACACCACGTCACCAAACAACACAGTGACTACCTGGAGTCCTATATATAGGCCCACTGAGTGATTACAGGATTGTAGACACCTAGGATGCTGATTAGTGGACATACCTTGGATTAACATGTCCCTTTGGTCACATTATTTTCATTCTTTTCTAGGGGTACCATCATTTTTGTCCAGGCCTGTTTCATGCATTTATTTTTTAAATAATTCTGTTGAAGCATGGATGAAAAGCAATGTCTGACTTTCATTGGTCAATATTTATATAATTTTTATTTATTATTACTTTTGTCAGATTAAAGTTATATCTGTGACCAATATGAGTTTTTCTTTTATTTAATGAAGGGTACCAACCTTTTTTTTGTCCACGTCTGTATTCTGATAATAATAATAATAATAATAATAATAATAATAATAATAATAATAATAATAATAATAATAATAATAATAGCCACGCATAATTATTTATTGTAGCTGTATTAACTGCCTATAGTTATTTCTTTTTAGACTAATAAAACACAGCTAATAATAACCATGAATCACAAAGCTTTAAGTAATTATGTCATTGTTTGAAATTCAATGGAAACACACTAAACAAAACATACATGTCTCCCAATAATGTTACCATCTAGGGTTACCAACAATTTCATTATTGGGGCCGACTGATTGTAACTTCATCTGTTGCTGCAGAACACCTGCTTTTGCAAAGTCCTGCCACACTTATGTGATAAATGTTGCTGACTATCCCTGGTCTGCTGCTATCTGCTTTTCCTCATCATTATTGTATTCTGTCACTAATCCTGGCTATGTTTCCTTGTTAAGCTGCTCTGTCTGTTTCTCTCCTCCATCCTCCACCCTCCTCCTTCTCCTCCTCACTAAGCCTCTGTTGCTCACCTGCCATGTGTTTCACAAAATAAAAAGATATGTCATTGGACTTTCTCTTCATTGTCTGAAAATTGACATAATATATACATGCACCAACTAACGTTGTTAGCTAAGTAACTCTTGTCATAAACACATCAAAAAGCTGCTGTGACAGTATACTTTAACCATTTGGCACATGTTATTACACATACTTCCCCATCTTCTTTGACAAAATAATATTCTTGAAGTAACTATTTACTGGTAGTCTTTTGCATCTTGTTTCGTAACTCTTAACTTTTAAAATTATTGACCCAAGGACACGCGCTGAGCTGTTTCTGTCTGAGCACGCAAAATCAGCAGGGAAGGAGTCAGGGGCGGGGCAGAGGGCTTGGTACTGTGTGCGATTGAAGGTCTAGCATAACTTCCCTGCCTGGCTGTGTATTAGGGATGAAATGCCTAATTGATGCCAATAAAATCTACAATGACCAGTGGGGTGGCCAGGAATGAGGAAGACAGGCAGGAAAAGGCAGAGAAAAAGCAGGTAGACAAGAGGAATAGAATGACAGAGAGGTAGGAGGAAAAGTATGAAGATGAAATGGTTGAGAGGAGCAGAGAGTTCAACCCCAGCTGTTACTGGCCACCAGTCATTGTATTCATCTGATTTATTGTTAACAAAAAACATACATTGCTCTTTTGAAAGGCTTGTTATGCCACTGAAGACCAGCGACAAGGAAGAGACAAGACCAGAGGCCAGCAGTAGGGACGATGGTGCAAGGTCTGCACAGGTAAGGAGAATTACAACCTGCTAATATCTAGAGATCCATTGCTAAGAAAGACCCGAGAGGGTCTTTACAGATATTTTAGAATTACTCTCATTCAGACTCCAAAATATATTTTGTCTATTTTAATAGGTAGCTCATCGGGATTCGGAACCTTGTTTTGTTCATAATTCCTTAGAGACTTTAGCCATCTCCCCTTACACCAGACATTTATTAGATAGTAAATCCACTTAGTGCAAAAACACAGACAGTTTACACACAGAACACAGTTAACTAAATAAATTAACAAAACAATATTCCCATGGGGTATCTGATCACTATCTCAAACCTTGACACGGTACTCAATGTATCTCCTTATCTGCAAGCTAACAGCATGCTGAAGAGTTGCAGAGGCATGGAGCGTAACTGTGACTGGCTGGCAGTGACAGATTGCTGCACTGTGACTACTGATACAAAAATGGAGCAATCAGAGGGAAGTGATAAGAACAGCCCTCATTCAGAGGCTCTTGCTGAGTTCTGTTCTGAGTTCTGCAGCACAGTCTACATTACGCACAGGCAGAGCACATTTCAGCTGTTTGGGGAGTCTTCAAGCGAAAGCAGAAGTAATGTTAATGTAGCTCATTAATCGTCTTGATTTGTGATGGTAGAATGTGGAGTCTCTGATCAGTATGTTCGGATATACTGTATTATTAACTAAAATGGATGAAAACGAACTACTGAATATGTTGTTCAAACAATCGATGGGTATAAATTTGACCCCATCAGTCAGTGATAGACAAGAAAAACTGTAGTGCAACCTCCGGATTACAGTCAGGTTTGGTCTAGGGATTATGGTTTGTCATACCTCAAAGCGCTGAGAGTTGACTTTCTTCCCCTTTTTCATCCAGGTGATGAGAGGTTTAGGATCACCCGTAGCCTGACAAATGAATGATGCAACTCCTCCAGAGATTCCTGTCTGATCATGTGGGAACTTGATGAACTTGGGTATACCTACATGATAGAGAAGTTTTGACAATAAGAAGTAGAAAAAGAGAACATCAGATGAAGGTGAATAAACAGATTTGTATTGTTCCCCCTGACACATATACAGCTGCAGGTTTGTTAAGGACATAATGCAACTTTTAATAACTTAAATCTTTGAAAGTTTTTTTGTCATGTGTAGTCACATCTTTTCAAACCCAGTACAATTAGTTTTTTACTAAATAAGAGACTAAATACATCATTTAAATTTGCAAAAGAAATTGAATTTCTGCAGTTGAAGTCAAATAACTCTTGCTTTGGCTTTAAATACTCGGTTCTCTTCTTGCTCTGCTCCCTCCTCATCTCAGTCTCTGTCTTCTTTGCCTGCCATTTTTGTTTTGTCACTTCTATCTCGAGCACCTCTCTGCATTCTTCCCCCAAAGTTTTTAACCATTTTTATCTTGGATTAGGTCCGTTGGTCTCTAAATGCAATGGATGAAATATTCTTTAATAGAAGAGTAGCTCCTGGGGAGCCACTTGCCCCAGGGGGACACTACCGGCTATATACATTATGGATTCTTGGGGAGAATGGAAGGTTATGTGTTTGTCGCTACTGTCCCTCCAGGATGTGGAGAATGTTTATATAACTGGATTAATCGTGGATTAAGGGTTACTGCTGTTTGGACCGGGAAGGTTCTTGGTATATCACAAACTTCAACTTCAAATTTAGCAAGTGTCGGGGGTATTTGGGAGACTACCTGACCAACACATTGGAATGTGGTGGGGATTTAAAGACTCAGATTCATGCGTTAATGAACTAAGTTGTAGGTTGAACTCTATGTCAGAACTAATACATAGACTGGAAAACAACTTGGAGAAATTTTCAACCCAGCTCGATGCAAACTGACTCCTAATTCAGTGTGGAGACCAGTAAAAATGGTAAGGTAGACAAAACAGAGCTCTGCCTAGAATCAAAAACAAACACGGGGCTGCATTGATAACTACAAGACATTTTGGGCAAAACCTGGTCTGATCCAGAGAGATAGCATCCATCCCACTTTTAATGGAGCAGCTCTTCTTTCTAGGAATCTGGACAGATTTAGTAGTGCTTCAAAACACTGACAAACCAGGGTCCAGACCAGTAAGTAGAGTCGTAGTTTAACCCACCTCTCTGCAGCTTCTGTACTGTTACCCACTCAATACCCCATTGAGACAGTGCCAAAATCAAATAGATTCAAAGTTAACCTAACAAAAAAAAAGTGAAAATCTCTTGACTTAACAAAAAATAAGGCAGTTAGATGTGGTTTGTTGAATATAAGATACCTCACCTATAAGCCTTTACTTGCAAATGACTTGATATGTTATAATAAAATTGATCTATTTTGCCTATGAGAAACCTGGTTGCACCAGGAAGATTTTGTAATTATAAATGAGTCAGCTCCTTCCAATTATCAAAATGTTCACATTCCTACAAGTATTGGGCGAGGAGGAGGAGTTGCAACCATCTTTCATTCAGTTTTACAAATTCATCCTTGACCAATTATTAGCTGTTTGTGGTTTTATATCGTCCACTAGGCCCTTACTATACATTTTTTCATCAGATCTCAGATTTTTTTATCTGATTAAGTTTTAAACACTGATCAGGTAATTATAATAGGGTACTTCAATATTCATATGGACACAGAGTGTTAGCTTAACTGCAGCCTTGTTATGCTCGGTAAAGCCTTGTAATTGGGTTTACTCAGAAAGTGAAGGGACCCACACACTCGGGTCAGCACACTTTAGACGTTAGACTGACATACGACATTGAGCGTGAGGAAGTAACAGTCCTCCTACATACCCCTGTCCTGTCTGACCCTTTTTTGATAACTTTTGAATTTACTTTACCCGATGTTCCCAAATCTGAAAAAAATTTGAACTTTGTCAGACAATGCTGTAACAAATTTGAAAGAATCTATTCTATTCTTGCTTCCCTATGCGTATCAGAATAACACAGTGGATGGCAGCAATTCTATCACTAACCCTTCAGAAATTGATGGTCAGGTTCAAAGTATTACTTCCTCACTGTGTTTGGCGCTAGACAGTGTAAATCAGCCATAGGAGGTTGGCTCCCTGGTTTAATGCGGAGTTGCGTACTATAAAGCAGAATACTGGGAAACTGAAGAGAAAATGGCGCTCTACACACTTAAAATATTCCTTTCTAATCTGAAAAAATTGTTTACTACTGTATAAAAAGACCCTTAGTACAGTGTTCATTTTAGGACTTCCTCTGAACAAGGTGTCAGTCTCAGAAAAACATCCGTCATCTTCAGACAAAAATGCCTCAGCATCAGGCAAACAGCCATCATCTTCAGACATACTGCCTCAACTTCAGAAAATCATCCCTCATCTAGGACTTCCTCAGACTCAGGTGTCATTCTTAGAAAAACATCCGTCATCTTCAGACAAAACTGCCTCAGCATCAGAGAAACAGCCGTCATCTTCAGACAAAACTACCTCAGTGTCAGAAAAACATCCCTCATCTTCAGATAATACTGCTTCAAACGAAACAACCTCAGAAAAACATGTGTCAGAAAAGATGTAGTCAGGTCTCAGGAAAACCTCTGTCAGAAGAAAAAAAAAGTCTCTGCCTTCTTTTTGTGTTTAATGGTGGTTGGCAATAAACTTTTCTGAGCATTACCGCCACCTAGTGGTAAGGGGTGTGGAACGAGACTGTTCTAATCTACTTTGTGATAAGTAAAACATTGCATCCAAGAAACGTCAAAATAAGTGGTTGACAAATATTTTCCCCTAACATTTCTGATAACTTGTATCATGAGATGAAAAGTTATCAGAAGCTGAAACATATGTAGGCGGGGGTCTGAGTATCTGTAAAGATGTTAACAAGAATTAAATGTTACATTGTTTACACTGATGACAAATTACATATATTGTTTACAAAAATTAATTATTGTGCATGTGCAAAGACGGCCGGTACAGATTGAGCCTAACCGATCTGTACTGCGCATGTGCAGAGGTCTTCTTCTTCTTCGGTTTGTATTATGGCAGTTTATATCCCAAGCTCATTTCCAACCACTTGCTGCGGAAACTGAACTTCTGTCACTACAAACCGTGTTTGTTCTTGTTTAGACAATCAAGTTTGTCTATGCTTCTTTATTTAAATTTAAAATGTTTAAATTGATATAAAAATTAAGCTGAGATGAAAATGTGTCAATACTCTCAATATTCACTCCTAATGAAATGTTATATGTTCTTGCACAAAAGCCGTCCAAAACGGGGGTCAGGTGTGTTTGTGAGTGTGGGGGATGATGAACAGAGCAGACATTTTCAATTAATTTCAGTGTACTTTATTTTTATTGCGAGGATTCACCACAGATCTCATCTTAAGGCAAATATGAGAACTGGAAAAAAGAATATTAGAATGTGCAGCAGTTTCATAACTATTACTCTACTCCTAGAGGTGGGTATTAACTCGGGGAGGGGAGAAAACATTTTTTACTTTTTCATACTTAAATATACTTCAGAATAAAGTGAACTTAAACTTTTTTTTTCCAAGCCAGAGCTGCATGTAAAAAAATGTGAATCGATTTTTTTTATTGGCCGTGTTTGCACATGCACATTAAGGATTGGGCAATCCTGATTATGGATGGGCGATATGGCCTAAAATCCGTATTGCGATACACATTGCAGCCTCTTGCGATAATGATATATATTGTGATATATAAATTATAATAGAACCGTTTCAGAACAGGTTACATAGACCCTTAAGAAAGCCAAACTGCTAATTTTTGTTTAACAAACAAAGAACATTTGCATGTTGTTTTGAGAACATTTATTGTAGAAAAGCAAAACTGTAATTAAAGAACACACTGTTTCATATAAATAAACTAAATTTAGTGCCTTTTAGAAAGAAAGACTTTTCTTTTAAGTCCTTGGTTCTTAAATGCCAAGTTGCAGAGAACAAAAAAACTGGTGTCTTTTTAGTTAAGGAACTTCCACTGTACTGAAAATACTTCCAGTATTAATTAGTCAAATAAAATTGGGTAATGCACAGATACTTTAAATAAAAACATATTTCAAACCTGCAGCCTAAGGTAACGCATTTGGTTTTAAACATTTTGTTCTAATGAAATTAAAACTGGTGTCTTGTTAATAAAGGAACGGACACTGTGAATTAAGGATACACTTCCAGTATTAGGCATGGCTATATTAAATAAAGAAAATCACAGATACTTCAAATGAAAACATCATATAGTGCTAAATCAAAGCACAAAATAAATAAATAAAATACTTCCAGTATAAGGGACATATAGGTCAACTAAAAATTTTTTAAGTATAAATTTTTTTTGTGCCATGTCATATATACTATTAAAAGTGCAAATGTAGTTTTACTTATTTTCTTAAGGACACAAAATATGCAAAGAACAGAAAAACTGTCTGGTGTCTTCAGTTAAAATGCAACACAACAACGAATCCTAAAATCAGGCACTCAATGAGATTTTGTTAATACACACCATTTGTCATTTGTTAGGCCCTAAAGATTATTAGCCAGGAACACAAGCTTGTCCACAGTCTCTGGCTTCAACAGAGACCGGTGGCATGTAACAATGTTGCCACCAAAGCTAAATACCCTTTCCGAAGGAGCACTTGTGGCTGGGATACAGAGATATTTCTGGGCCAGTCTAGCCACCCTTGGAAAATTAGCTTGGTGCAGCCGCCACCAGTCCAGTGGGTCAGTCTCTCCATCAACCTGCAATGTCTGCAGGTAACTTTTTAGCTCCACTTCGATGGCCTCTCTGTCAGCGAGAGCAGCTGTGCCATCAGAGGCCTTTTTGAAAAAGATTCCCAGGCTCCGTTTAACCTTCTTCGATTGCCTCTCAACAGCTCCTTCACCACAATCAGCACCAACAGCTGCAGCTTCTGTGCTTGTGCGTGGCAGTGGCTCTCTGACCGTTGCAGCTTGCACCTCCAACAGTGACAGAATTTCTGCTACCGCTGTGGTCTTGATAAACTCCTGGTGGTCATCAGCTATATATGCATCTTTAAACCGTGGGTCGACCAAGGAGGCCATATCCAGCAGGTCAACCGTTTTTGGGTCTGAGTACTTCTCGTTTAAGTACTCTAGGATGACTCTTTTCATGTCCTTGATCAGCTCTGTGTCATCATCAGCTGCAGCTAGAACAGTGTTGTTGAAAAGATGGAGAACAGGTTTGATGTACAACACACTGACATAATCTTCTCCAGACAGCGTGTCTGTGAATTCCAGCAGTGGGCTGAGGGTCCGGCTTATAGATTCCAAGACATCTGTATCTTGCCAAGTGGGTACCAGGTGTTTGGTTTTCCTGTCTGCTTTCAGTACCTGTGATAGGGCCTTCTCTTGTTCAAGCAACCTCTGGATCATCATCTGGCGTGACCTCCACCTTGTTGGTGTTTCTTTGATGAGCCGATGAAAGAAAAGATGGTGCTCTGCCTGGGCTTTCTTCAACTCCTTTCTTCTTTTCCAAGAGTATGAAAAGGCACTCACAATTTTCTTGCATACACCAACAGCACGGTGTGGTAATTCTGTAAACTTTTATCATTCAGAAAGTAAAAGTCTGTTTTAATTAGCTTGCATGATAGTAAAGAAATGTTTTGTCGAGCTTTGTTTATGCAGGAAAGCTTTTAAGTCATAAAACTCTGGGGTGAGTTTAAATTGCAAAGCTGTAAAAGCAGGATGTTTAGATAAGAAACTGGGAGAAAAGTTTTAGAGAAGCAGATAGCCATTTAACCATAAATTTTTATAATGAACCTTTGACCCAGAACACAGACACCCATCTTCGGACTCCAGGATTCTCTGACAGCAAATCATGGCTAAGAGACTGTTTGGAAATGATCTGATTGGAGAGATTAGAAACGCCTAAAGTCCTGGCGAGGGCCGGTTTCTATAAAGTTGTGAAATGAAGATCAGTTAATTGTTCAGATTTCTTTAAGTCTGGACCACAGAGAAACTAGGGCAACTTTCTCTGTAAACTGCAATTTGTTAATCTGTTCAAAATAAATGTTAAACTGGAAATTGGCTCCACATTGTCCCTGCTTGAACATGCATTGAATTACTTATGATAATTATTTAATTCAACAACAATTTGGTGACCTCGACGTGTGCAGGGTTTTTGGACCGAACTCCAGTTATTTTTTAAGTTAATTAACGGACATGTATTTGCTCTATTGACAATCTGCGCAGAGTTGCGTAGTTTTTTTAATTCTATTGATTGGTTAATCTAACATTGGGTAATGTTGTCATGCAAGTTAAATATGTTTTTTTGTTTTTGTTTTGGGCAGATTGACTGTTGCAAGCCCGTGGTTGAAGCGGCTCCATTGTATGTGTCTGTCTTCTGAGCAGGACTGCGACTGCTTTGTGCTCCGCAGAGAGACACCGGTGCCTGCTGGGAGATGGAGTTTGTTACTCTGCAGGACAATGGAGCAGATGGACCGGATGGTGCGGTCCCTTCAACGACTCAAAATCGGAACCAAAGTGCGGATCGGGGCTGGAGAAGTGGCGATCTCAATTACGGAAGGACGCTTTCGTAAGGTTGTTCGAGGCTGGCAAACGGAAAATAGATTACGGAGCGCCTGGGTTGCCCTCTGTCAGTCTGAACGGATTACTTTGAACTGCTTGCGTTTCTTTCAAACGTGCGCGTCAGCACCGCAAATTGAAATGGGAAAATGATCCGGCATTTTTGGTGAGGTCCGATGAGGTTAGTGTTTTAAATTCTGCTTGTACAAGTGTGTGTCTGTATGTGTGTGTGTGAGATGTTTTTTACGCAGGCGCTTGGCGAGAAGTGCTGGTGATGTTGCGTTCTGGGTTAAAATGTTATAGTATAAATAATGAACTCGAGTATAATACATAAATTAACATAGATAAATAAATATATAACTGCATATGATGGATAACTGAAATTAAATATCTATAAGAATTAGTTGTGAACATTTACGACAGGCCATCAGAGCGGCCGCCCTAAGCTAGGAGCTAATTCTGTCGGAGTGGTTTGCTTGATAGCACGGCTAACATACGATAGCTGTGCCTATATGTTTTGATAAATAAATTAGTGGTTATAGGCGGTTTTCTGTCATCTGTTCGAGTCTTTTGAGGGGTTTTCTGGAAGCCGGCGCCAGGAAATTTCTCAAAGCGGACTACGAAACTTGTAACAGACTGGTCTGAAACCTCCGCGATAAAATAATTAATTAGGTCTAAAAGCCACAGCTTATAATGTTGTGTTTTTTTGTTAATGGTTTTGGGCTGTAACGGACGTAGTTGAATTGGTGTTTGCTGTGCGGGACGGCTAGAATTGGAAAAATATGTTTCAGTCCGCGTGGACGAACAGGAGAATGTTTTGTTCGTGCCGAATTAAAGTTTGGTACAGTGGTATAAATTGTGCGGATTAAGTCCTGGTATTGCGGTAAGTCATCTTCTAAAGTGTTTGTTGTGATTTTTTGGAGTTTTTCGCCGTACGTTTTTGTACTGTTTTGCCTTTCGTTTCACAAAGAACGCTAACGGTAGCACGTTGCTATAGGCTGTTGTGCTAAGTTAGCGGTGGTGGCTAACTGCATGTTCTATTTGTTGCAAGCTGAAAGTTGATTTTGGATAGAAAGTGATTACAGACTCCTGCAGACGATTGTCTTGTTAAGACTTAAACGAATTTGGATTTTGTTAAATTTTTCTGGTTAATTAGGATGTAAAACGGCCTCGGGAAAACTGCTCAGATAACTTTTGGTTGCTACTCCCTTTCGGCAATGGTTTAGCACATTTCTACGAAGGGCAAATTTTTAAGGTGTTTCATGTTTAACTGAACTGTTACGGTACGGAGATTACAGATTAACAAGTACATGCTGAATTTGGTTAACTGGTTTTACGAGGAGAGCATGTAAATTTATTTGGGATAATTATGCATGTTACAATTAACCGAAAATGATTACGAACAGTTACTCATGAGTCGATTCTGACTTGGTGTAGTTTTAATTTTTGATTTCATCTTTAAAATTAAAAAGAGGGAGTTTATAGTCAAAATAAAAGATGCATTTTTGAATCTTTAAACAGGTGGATTTTTTTGTTTTTTTTTGATTGATCTAAGCAGGAGTTGTTAAGTTGGCCTAAATAAAGATAAAGCTATAAGTAGTAATTATAAGCATTTAACGAAAAGCAAACGGTATTAATTGGAAAGCAATAAACTGGTTTAAATTATTTTAATAAGCACCGTGTTGAATGGTACAGAAAATGAGTCTTTGAAGTAATTTTTACCATATATTTGAATGCACATTTTGTTTTGACAAATAAGAATCGGTTTTGGTTTTGAAATTTAAGATTAAGCTAGTTTATTTGATGCTGAGAGTAAATTTACAGGTCCTAAAACATTTTGGAATAGATCTGATCCTAGAATAATGACATAATATATCATTTGATTAGTGGGGACTCTGTAACTGACAATTTATTTAGATTTTTGATTTTATTTTCTTTATTTTTTCTTATTTTTATTTTTTGTTTTTTCCTCTTTTTCTCTCAAAATTTATATATTTGGTTCGATTTGGATTATGACCCAGATTTTTGAACTGCGGTCTGTTTATTAATTAGAACTTTGGAAAATGTTAATTTGGGAAGCTGGATTAAAGAAAACGTGATTCAGTGGTAATGTATTTGACATCTCTAGAAGCTTCAATTTAATTTGGTGTTTATCATTGGAGAAAATAAAATAAAAAAGAAGCCTGAGAGGAAAAGAGGGATACTGAAAAGAAAAATGCTGGTTTTTATTTTTTATTTTATTGCGACTAGTTTTTGTTTAGAGAGATTTCATCTCTTGAACCTTTTTATTGAATTTTTTGTTTTGTTTTGTTTGACTGCTGAAGGGAATTAGACTATTGAGTATCCTACGAAAATTTAAGAGGAGTTTTAGTTGCAAAAATCACTTTGACTATGTTTAGTTCCCTTCACAGAATCGGACAGATGTTTTTGAAGTATGAAAAGTTTTCATTGTTTACAATCAAGAATATTTGGGCAAGTGACCACATTTGGGTTTGTTTAAAGAGGAATCATATAAGCAAAAGTACTTTGAATGGATATTGGATTGTGTTAAAAAAAATATATATATATAATTTAGTTTTGGCAATATTGGGGGAAGTTGTTTTGTCAGTGATTTAAATCTTGGATTTTTCTTTAGAAATATAGATAGACTTTGAAGTATAGCAAACTGAAGACTGTTTTTGTAAACTATGTTGTGTTATCAGTGAGTACTCTTCTCTGGTTTTGTTTTAAACATTTGATGTTTTTAACCTTTTTCAACATCAACAACAGTTATCTCAATGTAAGTAGCATACTTGTATTAGCAGAAATTATTCATTGATTAAAGGGACAGAGTCGGGGAAAAGTGGTGTTAAGTCTGATTACAAAGGGGTTTAGTTCAATATGAGCTATTCGTCTCAACCTCAGTGAAGCGAAACCAGGAGAGCCACTTTTCCATAGCGACTTTTAAAAAAAAAAGGGATAGAACCTTTGCAGATGGTTATTGCCTTTATTTTTGTTATTGCAATGTTTTAGTGGTGGATTAGCAATATCTAACAGAAAAATCCAGCCTTTTTGTTTGTTTCTTTTTTGATTTAATTTTGTTTTTCTAAGAACTAAGTGTGTTGATGAGATATTGCGATGCTCCATCTTTATAAATGTTTAATTTACACATGAGATGAAAGAGACATTTATCAAATTGAAAAAATTGAGGAAGGCATTGCATTGATGAAATATTGAATATAAATTGGATGAAAAATGAAGGAATCATTAATTAAAATACGCAGGGGAAGTATTAGAACAACAGTTTAATTAGACGTATAAGGATTGATTATTATTCCTGGTGGAGAGAGCAAACCTGTTGATTGGTATATTTTTACCAGAATTAATATTGAAGAAATTATTACTAGTATAACTGATTGAAGTGAAATTAAAGTAGAGCCCACATAGGCAGTCTGAGTGTGGAAGATATTTAAATTCAGCATTCAAGGAAGGAGACTAATGAATATGAAAGTAAAATGTTTGAATGTAACTTGATTTGAATGAGCTGAAAGGAGGGACTGTCTGTTTTTTTTTCTTACTCTAATTATATATTTTTTCTCTTTTTCTCATCCTGCAGCAGACAAACCCCTCAGATAAACATTCTTGAGATGGAATTTATGATCCTGGGGAGATGAGATGGGTGGGGGTGCGTGGGCTGATGACGGATAGTGCCAGGCGCCCGCCGTAACGGCCACAGAGAGAAACATCTATACGACCAGCGCAGAATTACGACTCTCTTGTGCTCTGCTCCCACACAGGGGGGCACAGGTGACTGTATATTTTCAGGGGTGTGCTGGAGGCCACCCTCAAAAGAGCACGTTTCCTCATGCTGAGCTGAACTTTCAAGGACAATGTGTGAATTCACTTGGCTGGCGTGAGATGGACAGTATCTGCTGAAGAAGTGATGATCAAGACTGTTGATTCAATGTCACTGTTGCTGAATTAACCACAAGAGTTTCTGTTTGTCTGATCGAAGGTGGCCGCGGTTCTACGTATTTTGATAACCCCATGTCTTCCCCAGGATTATCTCCGGGTAAAATACCACCATTTACCGGGAACAAAATTTGGCAGAAAAATTGGGCCGATAGCAGGGGGTTGCTGGCTGGTGAGAGAGAAAAAACATTTTTTTTTCTTTCTTTTACGTTTTCATCCACAGGGATGTACTGAATTTAAGAAAGGATATATTGTAATGGAACAGACATAAGTGTCTTAAACTGGATAAATAAAATAAGTAAATGTAAGAATCAATTTGGGTGAACAAGCAAATGGATAGTAATCAGTTGAACTGTACACAAAAAGTAAATTCTTGAGCCTGCTCTTGTTTTTAAATCCATTAATGAGGGAGGTGTTTTTTGGTTTAGTTTTTAGGAAAACAACGGTGTGTCAAAATAATGTGGATTTGCTCTTTCCCCAGGGATTATTTTTTAGATGGGTGAAATAATTTCTTGGCACAATGCAGTTGAATTAGATTGAAAAGGAGTGATCACAAGACCGGATCAAAAAAAAACTGTCTTTTTTAGATGTTTACAAGCTTATGCCCCCAGGATTATCTCCAGGATTCAGCTGCACGTGAGGAGCACACAGTCTCCTCTGGTCACAGCTGACTACAGCTGCTGAAGGGGTCCAAGGTACAGCTCCAGGTCGAAGGCGTGAGGAGTCCAGTGGTTCAGCAAAGTTCCAGATGACAGCTGGGAACACACACAAAGTGCAGCTCCACGCCAACGACGAACCTGGTCGGATTCTGCCTAAGGAGGGTCGTGAAGGGTTTGACCAAGCTGAATCGGGAGCTGGGGCCACAGGCGGCGGGGCCTAGCTCACCCAGAAGGTTGTTTGGGTGGTGATATTACTCATCCAGTGTGATCTATGTGCCAATGAATGAGATGGGCAATTTGAAATTGCCATCTCAAAAGAGGGATTTACAGAAGAAGATCACAACTCAGCAATCAGCTGCACAGCAGGTTTTGACCAGCCCACATCGGTGGGCTAAGCTATGGGAAGCGGGGCCTGTCTGTGCATTTGTGTATATTGGGGGAAATGCTCAATTAATGAAGTAATTGGCATTTCAGAGAGTGGTTATTTGCAAATTTGGGAGTGAAAACTGGAACACTAAAAAATAGGAGCCCTCCACACTGATCAGCTCTGTATATCGCTCTCCAGCTGCCAGGAGCCATTGAGGGGGATAAAATGAGTGAAGAAAGAGGATCAGAAAACAAATAAAGACTGAACATTTATTAATAATTTTTTGCATTTTACAGGTTGTTTAACTATTTGATTAACTATTTTATTCACAAGTGAAGAGTGATAACACTGCCTAAAAGGGTTCTTAATACCTTCTATTTCACAGGTTTCTAAACACTTTAAGTTTGATTTCTTTCAGAATATAATATAGTAATAATGTCTATGTTCATGGATTTTCTGAGCTTCTTCCACAGTATTAACATGTATCAAGTCAGATTTAATTATCTCTTCACATGTAAGACATTCTTATACATTGTGGGTTTTTGAATTTTGTTTGTGGGAATTGTTAAAATAAATTTTTTGGTTAATGCCAAAAGAGGGTGAATCTATGATTAACAGATTTACATTTTTTAATGGGAGTTAAGGTTAAAAAAGGTACTTTAATAGTTTGTGTTTTGAATTTTAGTCTGGAATACTTCATGTTTTTAAACTGATAAAATTTCTTGGATTTGATTTTTTGCATTCTCAAAAAGCTTTACAGGTTTTGATCTTTAATCAATCCATTTTTAAAAATGGATTGAAAAGAGGGAATTGTGGTAATTCTGAATAAGGTTTAAACTTTTATCATTTAGAAAGTAAAAGTCTGTTTTAATTAGCTTGCATGATAGTAAAGAAATGTTTTGTCAAGTATTGTTTATGCAGGAAAGCTTTTAAGTCATAAAACTCTGGGGTGAGTTTAAATTGTAAAGCTGTAAAAGCAGGATGTTTAGATAAGAACCTGGGAGAAAAGTTTTTAGAGAAGCAGATGGCCATTTAACCATAAATTTTTATAATGAACCTTTGACCCAGAACAGAGACACCCATCTTCGGACTGCATAATTCTCTGACAGCAAATCATGGCTAAGAGACTGTTTGGAAATGATCTGATTGGAGTAAGATTGGAGAGATTAGAAACGCCTAGAGGCCCGGTTGTCTATAAAGCTGTGAAATGAAGATCAGTTAATTGTTCAGATTTCTTTAAGTCTGGACCACAGAGAAACTAGGGCAACTTTCTCATGTAAATTGCAATTGTTAAACTGTTCAAAATAAAATGTTAAACTGGAAATTGGCTCCATTTTGTCCCTGCTTGAACATGCATTGAATTACTTATGATAATTATTTAATTCAACAACAACGGTCAATACGGGGGTCTTTCACACTTTCTTCTGTTGACAAATTTGTAAGATATTATTAGTTAATTTCTTCTATAATCTCTCTCTCTCCCCACACACACTGAACAACTATCAATACAACTACTAAAAAGCTTGATTAAGATTGAATGAACATCACTTAACACAAATGCAACATTAAAATAGCATTGGGTATACAACTAATCAGAGGCAAATTCTACATCTCTAAACGTGAATGCAACATTACTGTGCAGGAATATAGGCAAATATTACAGTATGATGTTAAAATATAATCCTGCACTATTATGTGAATTATTTTTGTGTGTATATATATATTTATTAGGGGTGCAACGGGACAGGGTAAAGTGTCAGTGTCAGTGTGGTCAGATGTGCTCTCGTTTAAAGAACCGGTAAAATACAGAAAACATTCTGTTACTGTGGGCCTGTTTGTGAACCATAATCCCAGAAAGACGTACAGCTTGTTTATGTTGTATTCTCACGGCTTTGACCTAAACAAACCTGTAACTGTTAAGTGGCTGTTCAGTTAACTGTGCTCTTCTGCTTTTGTTCCAAAAAAATAAAATATATGAAAAATAAAAATAATTCATATAATATTCATATAATACCAAGTGGGTTTATATATATAAATATTTATTAAAATATTAGTATTATGCATATGCATAAAATGTTTTAACATACCAATGGCGAGGTGCAGTCTATGTCCAAAACATTTCCGCCTGGTCCAATCATTCAGAGACGCTGCCTTGACCACGTTGGTTCTGTTATCAGTAGTAATGCAAACATGGCGTTCTTCTTTAAACCCCCATGACTCAAGCTCTTCCTTGAGTCCTTGTGCGATCTCCTCGACCGTATGTTCAGCGGGGAAGTACGACGTCTGCAAACACCGGCTGCCAAGATTCCAATCGTCCGTTATATAGTGAATGGTCAGACCGAGGAAAGGTTCCATGGTACGGCTCGACCACAGGTCAGTTGTAGTAGCAAAGTATTTCAAGTCACACAGCCCTTTTTCAACATTTTCACAGAGCTTGGCCAATTTTGGCATCTCTGTTTCTGTGAAGTATTTGCGGCTTGGCACATCATATCGTGGATCAATAGCTCTGATCATGGCTTTAAAGCCGCGTCTCTCTACCGTTTGAAAAGGGACCATGTCCTTACACAAGTAAACAGTTATGGCCCTAGTAATTTCAATCCATCGTGGGCTTTCCCTAATATAAGGAGTACCTTTTGAAAATGACTATTGGATTGAGGTTTGGATCAGATCCTGTTTTTTCTGTCCTGTGTTCTTCGTACTTGATTTTGCGGTTGGCTGCATCGCCTGGCAATGCTGGTATTCGACGACATGTTTAGTTTTGAGGTGGTAGAACAGATTAGTCGTGTTACCTCTCTTAGCTGGAACTTTTGCCCCACACACTCTGCAGGGTATATTTTTCTGCTGTTGGTCAGACGGCTTAAAGCCAAACCACGTCCAAATAACAGATGTTGCACCAGTCTTTTTCACAAGCTCCTCTGTTTTGCTGACGCTTTCAGCCATGTTTATTCAAGATGATGCGTTGCAGCCGGCTGCAACTCGTTTATTTTTTTTATTTTTAGTTTTTTTTAGCCGGCTGCAACTCGTTTTTTTTATTATTTTTTTTTTTTAGCCGGCTGCAACTCGTTGCTCTAAATCTCGCAGGTAGATTGCGTCATCAAACATGCATTATCGCGATAGTGCAATAGAATTAGAATCTTTATCGTAGGCCAATTTTGTCTCGTTTATATTGCATATCGTTTATATCGCCCATTACTAATCCTGATCCATAACTACCTTTTTATTTTCGTAAACAATATATGTACTTTGTCATTATTGTAAACATTTTAACATTTAATTATCGTTAACATCTTTACAGATACTCAGACCCCCACCTACATATTTTTCAGCTTCTGATAACTTTTCATCTTAAGATACAAGTTATCAGAAATATTAGGGGAAAAAATTTGTCAACCACTTATTTTGACATCTCTTTTATGCAATGGTTTATTTTCAAGAAATTAGTAAACTTTATATTATAGAACTTAATATTAAGTGGAGAGTTTTATTTTTTCACAAAGTAGATTAGAACAGTCTCGATCCACACTCCTTACCAGTAGGTGGTGGTAATGCTTATAGAAGTTGATTACCAACCATCATTAAACACAAGAAGAAGACTGAGAGACTTTTTTTTTTGACACAGATCTCCCTGCGACCCGACTACATTTTTTTCTGACACAGGTTTTCCTGAGACCTGACTAAATTTTTTCTGACAGGTTTTCCTGAGACCTGACTAAATTTTTTCTGACACAGGTTTTCCTGACACCTGACTACATTTTTTTCTGACACAGGTTTTCATGAGACCTGACTACATTTTTTTCTGACACAGGTTTTCATGAGACCTGACAAAAAAAAATCTGACACAGGTTTTCCTGACACCTGACTACATTTTTTCTGACAGAGGTTTTCCTGATACCTGACTACATTTTTTCTTACACAGGTTTTCCTGAGACCTGACAAAAAAATTTCTGACACAGGGGGCGTGGTTTGTAGGGGCTGCAGCTACACCTGACTTTACACAGGCGGGTTTTGAAACAAACTGGTGAAATGTTTATATCAAAAGTAGAAGTCGTAGCAAGAGAGTTGTGTGTGCGCAGCAACACGTTCGAGAAGTTGTGTTCACTGACTCGTAGTTGTAGTGGGAAAATTGACATGTGGAAATAGAGTTTTAGGCATTGTATACTTTCTTTTCTACAACTTAAAATGCACAGCAGATTTGTGAGAACATTTTTCACAGGTGAAAATTTTACACACTCAAATTTATTTTGCATGTTTTTGATCAACTTGGTACAAGTGAATATTCAGCTGTACAAGTTCGGATTTAATGTGCAACTTCTCACATCGCAATACACAGATGTACGCATCCAAAATAAAAGCTCATATTTAAAATACAAGCGTGCGGATTCTATTTACAGACGTGCAGATCGATTTACAGACGTGTGGACAAAGCTGCAGCCCGTAAAACACTTTATAAAGCACTCGTTTTTTTTAACATTGAGCTACAGTACATAAAGCAAAGAAAGATAAAACCTTCTCTAACAGCGTTTGTGGGCTCGGGATTTGTCACTCTGTGGAACGTCAACAAGCCGGTATAACCAGCCTAGACTACGCCACTATCATCTTCTTTCGTCAGTAGTTTCTACAATCTAGCTGCATACGCTAGCGCACATTGTTCTTTGTTACGCTTCCCGGACACAGGCAGCCCTGTACGCCGATTATATGTTTTAAGTTTGTCGACTTTCCATCTTTCAAAATCATCAATTTTGCAGCTTTCCCTATCTATATGTATGTTCGCTTATGGCAGTTTGGGGTCCCAAATACCAGAATGCATTGTGTGCAACTCAATACCGAAATGGCTTATACAGAGCAAAGGGTCTGAATACCTATGACCATGTGATATTTCAGTTTAAAATTTTCAATTAATTTGTAAAAATGTCTGTATTTCAGTTGGGTTTTTTTTTTTTTTCAAGGTGGGGTGATGAGAGTACATTAATGACAAATAAAATAAACTTTTTTGATTTGAGCAAATGGCTGCATTGAAATAGAGTGAAATTTGAACGATTTCTGAGTACTGTATGTACCTACTGTGCATCCATACATACAAACAAAAAATTATGAAAACAAAAGTTTGTATATTTTTTATGTTTTTATAAAGTTTTATATCTAAAATAAGACCAAAGTTGATTTAACATATTTTTCCAGTGGATTAACAAGTTATCTTTAAGTATAAGTTGATTTAAAAAAAATCTAAATACTTACTTGTGTGCAGGATCTCTATGAATAAAGTATGGATGCAACGATACCACTTTTTTCAAACTGATAAGATAACAAAACTTGGATCTGAATACTTACAGATACAGAGCAACAATGCCGAAATTTCTACCACACACAAAAATTCAATGAATTTGAAGACAGGTTTTATTTTCCTCTCTACTTGTTACAACAAATTATGGTGAATTATAAAAAATATATATTAATAAAAAATGACAGCAAAAGTAACATTTCAAGTGAAAAATAATCATTTTCTGTGGAAATATTTCAGTTTCGTTAAGTTAAGCATCGGGTTATGGTATTGGTTAACTTTAACCGATACTGATACTTACATAAGAACAGTACATAAGAACAGTATCGGCCCTGATACCAGTACCAGTGCATCCCTAGAGTAAAGCTTTAAAAATATAATGTGATGTGCCTATCTATGTCATGTTTTATTCCTTGTACTTACTCACTGTGCTGGAAGGCAGAAACAAACTAGTCAGCAGTAGTAAATGAAGAACCAGCTTGTGGAAAGGTGACAACCCTCTCAATTTAAGGTCCATTTTCTGATAGTTGGTGCTCCCTCTGTAGTTCATGATCCTGCTTTTATTCTACCGTGTAGTCATCAAAAGACATCTGCAAATATAAATTAGAACATAGTCATTCATACAGTTTCAATTAGTTGTGGACAAAAGACAACACTGACTGTGATGGTCAATCTCGCAACAGTATCACTTTGACAATCCAGAGAGAAAGTAAAATCAACTAGAAAATTTCAGAAAATTTAAAAGGGGCCTGCCACGGTGTGCGTACTCACTACCAACCCCAATAAGAGCTTCTGTTGACAAATTCAGCAAGGGTTTTACCATATAGGACTGTGTATTACTGTATTGTATCATGTAGTACTGTGTAGTACTGTATTGTACAACGTATTACTGCATAGTACTGTATTGTGCCATGTAGTATTGTGTAGTAGTGTATTTTACCATGTAGTACTGTATTGTACCATGTAGTACTGTGTAGTACTGTAATTTACCATGTAGATCTGTGTAGTAATGTATAATAGCGTGTAGTACTGTCTAGTACTGTATTATACCGTGTAGTACTGTCTAGTACTTCTTTGTACCATTTATTACTGTGTAGTACTGTGTATTAACATGTAGTATTCTGTAGAACTGTATTTTACCATATAGTACTGTGTAGTACTTTAGTGTGCCATGCAGTACTGTGTGTTACTCTATTGTACTGTCTTTTCCTGTATTGTACCGTGTAGTACTGTATTGTAACATGTAGTGCTGTGTAGTACTGTATTGTACTGTGTTCTACTATATTGTACCATGTAGTACTGTGTAGTACCTTATTTGACCATGTAGTGCAGTGTAGTAGTGGATTTGATCATGTAGTACTGTGTAGTACAGTTTTGGACCATGTACTACTGTGCAGTACTGCATTATACCATGTTGTACTGTACCGTTTAGTACTGTGTAGTATTGTATCATACATTGTAGTACTCTGTAGTCATGTATTTTACCATGTAGTACTGTGTAGTACTATCTATTATTGTATTGTACCGTGTTGTAATGTATTGAACCATGTACTAATGGGTAGGGCTGAACGATTAATTGCATATGCAATTAAATCGCAATTTGGTAAAATGCGATTTCCCAATCGCAAAGGCTGCGATTTGACTTGATGTAAACATATCTGGTAAAGTCACGTGACTTGCAAACAGCTCAAACAATGCAGTGAGAAAGAAGGAAATGCTGCACTTTAACCCGTTATAAAAGGACCTAAAGCTTAACAGAATCCAACACTACACAATAGTTAATACCAAAGAGGAAAAGTACATCAGTTGTGAAAAATATATCTGCTATGAAAACGTTGATGCTGCGCAACGCCAGGTATTATGCAGAACCCGTCTTGGTATTGTTGCTGCCTCACGAGCTAGGCTACAGTACGAAAATTTATCAACACCTAATGCCCCGTTCTATTTGTCCAACGAACTCGGTTTCCGAGTCGGATTCCGGGATTACAATCCGGAAGTTGCAAATAGAACGCTCCCGAGGTCGTAAATACAAGTCGTCACCTTGTCGAGGGTCAGAGGACCCCGAGTTCAGTTATCAGGATGGCTACCACGAGCATCAGACGTAAGTAAACATTGTGGTTTTCTGTTATTTTAGGCACTTTTGTCTTTGTTGTAACGGAATGCAGAAGTCATACACATAGCAGTGTATACGGTTACCTATATGCATGTTGCTACAGTCTTGTTACAGTCTTATTACGTGCTAAATACCACCCAATAAAGTTATTTTGTAGCTTTGCTACAGACAAAGGAAACCTCATGGCTCATAGGCATTCAGACTATATTTTTATGTGATCAATGTATATCAATGTACGTATGTCTATATTTGATTAACGTTAAAACGTTTGAACACATAAAGATACTATTTTAAAAAGCATATTACACAAAGGACACAAATGAAACATCATAGCTGCTAACACATTACAAAGGCAATCGTTTTTAGTTTGTTTTTTTCAGTACTACATGTTCTTTCAAGCTAACGTGTATGTTTGTGTTTTAGTGTATTTAGAAGAGAACATGAAACTGTTCCTGAACTCCCAGAGGACCCTGCTGTTCCCCGGTCCTCTGTACCAGCGTGCAGATGACCCCGCAGTTTACTATGCGGATGAGGACCTGACCATCAAGGTCAACCTTTTTGAAGCTGGTAAGATAACAAAAATAAACATCATAGCATAATCACTAGAATAACACCAGTAAGGATGTTAATAATGTTGTGCTTACTGATGTATTGCTTTTTATGTGTTATAGGCTGCTGCCCTGAGGCACCCACTGCCGACACCCCTACAGCTTTGCCCATGCAGAAGCATGACTGCTTCACAAAGGAGCACACACTCTTCCTCATAGACCTGATGAGGCTACATCTGGAGAGGGAGGGAGAGGGTCTCCAAAAGTCTCTGAAGGACCTCAACAGCCGACTCAGGTTTGGCCGAAAGAACAAAAAGGAGATGTGGGCAGACATGGCATCCAAACTGACAGAACAGTATAAAGAAACATTCTGCCCTGACAAGGTGGCCAGGAAGTGGTCCACCTTGGTGGACGGCTATAAGAAAGTAAAGGACAATAACACAAGCACAGGGAACGGCACCATGCGTTTCCAGTTTTACAGAGAAATGGATGAGCTGCTTGGGGCCCAACATGATGTCGTGTTCCCTGTTGTGGGAACTAAAGACGGGGTGGATGTCCGAAGACAGGGAGCAGTGGTTTGAAGTGAAACTGCCACTGCCCCCATAGCTGCAGCCACCACCTCCTCACACACATCGTCACCCAGCCCAGCAACAAGCACAGCATCCAGCTCCACACCACCAGAGACACCCTGCACCACCCCAAGAATGCCACGCAAGCGTCCACGGGACAATGACCTCCTTGCTATCCTGCGGGATGCCGAAATTGCCAGCCAGCGGCGCCACCAGGAGGTCATGGACCAGATGCGGTCTTCCCAGCAGGGCTTTGAAAGTCTTATGTCACGATTGATTGATAAATTCTGAGTGTCTTTTCATCCTCCCTCTATTTTTTACATTTATAATTCAAATTTTTCATAGTTTGTTAAGTTGTATATATATTATTTTTTGTATTCAATTTTTTAATTATTTTTCTCATTTTATATTTTTTTTATTGCCAATAAATATTTGCTTGTTTCTTACCAAAACCTTAATTTTTTCTTTTTTTGAAGACAGTATTTTATTTATAGTTCTGCATGTTCAAATTGTACACTACTTCCTCATAAGGCCATTCAAACAAACAACAAAACAAACTAGTAAACAGTATCCTTTTTAGTAGGGAAATCACCCAGTAAGAATAAAATAAATTAAGAAATCAAAGGGGAAAATACTTCAGATGACAAGTGTTAGTTTTAGCCATTTTCACCATAATGTCAGTCTTGGCCTGATAATCTAAAATAAGCAATAACTGGCCCAGCATTTTACGAATAAGTCCATTTACACCTGGAGTTTTACTGCTACTCTTTCCATCGAGTACACTGTCATTAGTCTATCTTTCCATTGATATTATATGGGATTGCAGCCATTTATATATTTGCCTTCATTTTCTCAAAACCATATTGTGGGCTAAAAAAAGATGAAGCCATCAATTAAGGGAAACCACTTTTATGTTTATAACTCAAAGTTTTTATAGTTCGTTAAGTTGTATATATAATATATTTTGCATTAAATTGTTTATTCTGTGTTTCTCATTTGATATTAACAATTGCAAATAAATAAAACAGTGCGCTAGAAAAAGGTGAAGCATTAAATGTAGGGAAACCACTTTTATTTGTACATAGAAAATAAAAAGTAAACATTAATCATGTTAGAAAGAGCAATTGCATTGTAACATGTATTTACAAGCTTTCAACTGTGAAAATGAGTCTATTCGTTGTGATCTTGCTGCCTTGGGCAGCCATGTCGGTGTTCTGCACATACGTCTGTAGCAGCAACACACATGTTGTGTAAGAAACAAGCAGACATAATGATCATGACCACAGTGTCAATGCGGGTGTTCTGTAGGTCACGTAGACGCCTCCATTTGCATTTCATTCTTCCAAAAGCATTCTCTACAATGACCCGCCCCTGGCTGATCTTCGCATTGTGCTCAAGCTCCTCCACCGTTAGAGCCCCATTGTCACGTTTTGTAGTTTTGATGAATGGGAAGGCCTGGCCAGTGTAGGCACTATCTCCCAGCAGATAATGCACCCCCATCTTCTCCTGCCATTGTGTGTAGAAGCTGGAACTCCTCAGCATCCTGGCATCGTGCACCCTGCCTGGTGGTCCAGCAAAGATGTTGATGAAGCGGCCCCGATCATCCACAATCCCCTGAAGGAGTACAGAGTAGTACGCCTTGCGGTTCATGTAATCCCCTCCTCTGATGGGGGGCCTCTGGACCCTGATATGGCAGCCATCAATCGCCCCAATAACCCCGTCAAGGCCACAGGTGCGGTGAAATGCGGCAGCAGAGGCAGCTTTCTCACAAGTATTTGGCCAGGAGATAAAGGTGTTCCCCATGCCTGACATGATGGTCAGAACTTGCAGGATGATTCTGTGCGCTGCTGACTGTGACACATCAAACTTGTCATACATCTCCCTGAAGCTGTTTTGATTGGCCATATACCACAGGAACATTAGCAGCTTCTTGGTATCAGGCACCGGAGGCCTTCCTTGAGTGTGATCAGTGTGTAGGACGTTCTCCTGCAGCTTTGTCAAGAGGTACTCAAACTGGTGTTTTGAGATCCTCAAATGACGAGCAAAGGTGGCATCACTCCAGTTGAGCATGATTTCCCACTCTGTTCCCGTCTTGAGGATGATTTGTTGTCTGGAGCGCAGCACAATTGAGATCAATGCCCTGAGGAAAAGAAAAAACTAAAATGAATAAATGTTGTCTAAAATATTTTGCTCTGTTATATTGTTTCATTTCTTATATAACATATGGCTAGAATCTAACTGAAGAGGGACATTCCAAACATCATTTAATCAGGCACGTCTATCAAAGAACGCAGACTGAGGCACCTTTCCTTGTTTCAGAATAAATTTCCACTAATATCTTTCAGCCTCTTAGGTACATCTAAAAACGTATGTTACACATATATAAAGCATATTAGGCAAACATTTACCAGTGGTGCTAACGTTAGCAGCGGAAGTTTCACTTAAACAGCGGTTAAAACATTCATAGACTACAATCAAATAAGATGAAACATGAACTTACATTCTCCGCTTTCTATCATCTTCTTCCATATTTTGCTGATGAACCACAAACTTTGATTGTAGCTCTCTGTACTCTTTTAGAGCTAGCGCAACAGCAACTTTCCTGGAGGCGTCCATCTTTTCTCCGATCTGCCGTGTTGTGTACAAACAGAACGCAAAACCCGGCTGTACTGGTTTTCCAACACGGATGTGATGTCACTGCCGAGTTGCAAGTCGCGCTTACAAGACAAATAGAACACACCATAAATCCATTACACCACCATATATGAGAGTTGCACGGCTAAACTGACCGCCACCAGTGTTTAAATTTCCAGTGAACAAACTTCCAGCCGACAGGGATCGCTGACCGAGCTGTTGAAAGAATCGCTCCTTACGGACATAAAAAAACGCCACGCGGAAATAATTCGTGCTATAACGGGTTTTATAGCTAAAAGTATGCTTTGTTAAGCATGATGAATAAGCTAGGATTCAATCTCACACACACATTTTATGTATAAAAAAATGCCGACAGAAACTTAAAGCCGCACCGAAAACAGTGGAGTATTTTGCAACAACTGAGCTGAGATCAAACCGCTCTACGGAGCCATACCAGAGTCTGACAGTGCATTAGATCGATGGAGAATTAAAAATCAGAGCTTGTTCCATCAAGCATCCTACTTCCCGGATAACCCAACGGTGGAAAACGTTGCAGCCTGAGGGACTTTCTAGCTGGGATCAAAAGGAAGAAAACCTTGATTGCAGAACGACGCCGATGACCATCGAGTGTGATGATTAAAAGTAGATAAAGTTGTTAATATTTGCCTTTTTCTAAAAATAAGTCTATCTTATGGAATATAATAAATTATGTATAAAAATCTGTTTATAATACAAGATATTTTTGCTTGCATTAATTAATAAATGCATGACAAAAGCCCCACAATAATAATTGCATATTAAATTGCAATCACAATATTGAAGAAAATAAGTCGCAATTAGATTATTTTCCAAAATCGTTCAGCCCTAGTAATGGGTAGTACTGTATTCCACCATGTAAGGCAAGGGCAAGGCAAGGCAATTTTATTTATATAGTACACTTTCAACAGAAGGCAATTCAAGGTGCTTTACATGATTCAGTGATAATGATACCAAATACATGATTACAGAAGCATGATTAGAGAAAAACAGAAACATATAGGTTTAACAGATAGACACAATCAATCAATAAGAAAGATGATGTAAGGTAAAAATGTATGCAATATAGATTAAAAACGGATAAAACACAATAAGTTACAAAGGGAATATATAAAAAAAAAGAATAAAACTTAAACCACGAGAATCATAGTGATCAGAAAGCGCAATTTAGGGCTCAAAGGCAGCTCTGAATAGTAGTTTTAATCTTTGATTTAAAAGAGCCTAATGATTCAGCATTTTTGCATGTAGTACTGTGTAGTACTGTACTGTACCGTGTAGCACTGTACTGTACCATGTAATACTGTGTAGTACTGTATTTGACCATGTAGTACTGTGTAGTACTGTACCGTGTAATACTCTATTTTACCATTTAGTACTGTGTAGTACTGTATCGTACCGTGTAGTACTGTATATTAACATGTAGTACTCTGTCGTACTGTATTGTACCATATACTACTCTGTAGTATGGCATTTTAGGCTGTAGTACTGTGTAGTATTTTATTTTTCAATGTAGTAGTGTGTAGTACTTTATAGTACCATGTAGTACTCTGTAGTACTGCATCGTACAATGTTGTACTGTGTACTACTGTATTGTAGAGAGACGGTGGTGGAGACGTATCGCGTTGGTAAGACGTATCGCGTCATTTCCTGTTTTGTGACTAACTCGTTTGTAGCAAGTCGGTGTTTCTCTCTCTCTTGAACTGATCTAACTTTCTCTGTCAATAAGTTTTTTCTGAGTTGCTTAACACACAAACACATTAAAACGTTAAGTTTCTTCACGGTTTAGGACTCTTTAAGCGTTTTACTGGGTTAATTACTTTGTTTTTAGGTAAGGTAAGGTACCGCTTGGTTAGCTTAGCTTTACGGCTAGCATGGCTTCGGCAGCTTTCTCTCTTGTCCCTCCATCTCTCTCTACACCTCCTCCTCTTTCCTGCTCTCTCTGTCAGATGTTTAGTTACTCCTCCGCCTCATTTAGTGAAGTTGGTAGGTGTAATAAGTGCAGCATTTTTGTAGCTTTGGAGGCGAGGGTTTCTGAGCTAGAGGCCCGGCTCCGCGCTGTAGAACAGCCAGGCCCAGCAGTAGCTAGCGCGGAGTCAACTAGGACAGGACCTAGCCGTCCTCCAACAGCTCCCGTGCAGCCGGGACCTCAGGCGAGCTGGGTGACTGTTCGTAGGAAGATTAGCGCCAGACCCCAGTCCGCGGCCAACCTCCAGCCCCTTTCTCTGAACAATAGGTTCGCCCCGCTCAGCGACGCACCCGCCGAGCAGGAGAGGCCGATTCTTGTAATTGGCAGCTCCATAGTTAGGAATGTGGCTCCAGAGACACGAAAGACCACCGTCAAATGCCTTCCAGGGGCCAGGGCTGCGGACATTAGGTCCCATCTGAAGCTTTTGGCCAAGGACAAACGGCGGTATAGCAGGATCGTTATCCATGCTGGTGGCAATGACACCCGGCGACGGCAGTCGGAGGTCACTAAAATTAGCGTAGCTTCGGTGTGTAGGGCTGCCAAAAAGATGTCTGACTCTGTAATTTTTTCTGGTCCCCTGCCTGATCGTACTAGCGATGACATGTACAGCCGTATGCTTTCGTTCCACCTTTGGTTGTCAAGGTGGTGTCCAGAAAACGATGTGGGCTACATTGATAACTGGGGGGCCTTCTGGGGAAAACCTGGACTGTTACGTAGAGACGGCATCCATCCCACCGAGGACGGAGCTTCGCTTCTTTCCAGGAACATTGATAGGGTTATCTCTAGTTCCCCAAAGCCGTGACAACCCAGAGTCCAGCTCAGGGAACCCAGAGTCCAGGTCAAGGAACAGGGACTGCCACCCACCCACTACCCTATAGAGATAGTTTCCCGTCCACTACCCAAAACTAATGAATTAAAAGTTAATGCTACTAGAGCAAAGTATAAAAATCTCATAAAGATAAATAAAACTCGGACTGAACATAAAAACAAATCAATTAAATGTGGTTTACTAAACATAAGATCTCTCCCCTCAAAAACACTCTTGGTAAATGACTTAATTTGTGAAAATAATATTGATTTGTTTTGTCTTGCAGAGACATGGTTGCAGGAAGAGGACCATGTCACAATAAATGAGTCAACTCCCCCTAGCTACTTAAACTTTAGTGTCCCTCGAAGTACTGGTCGAGGAGGTGGAGTAGCAACTATCTTTCATTCCGATTTACTAATTAATCTCCAAAAAAATAATAGTTACAGTTCCTTTGAGCATCTAGTTTTTAGCTTTCCTCATACACATAACAAAGCAGTAAAGCCACTTTTGTTTGTGGTCTTATATCGTCCACCAGGACCTTATTCTCAATTTTTAGATCAGATTTCAGATTTTCTATCTGACTTAGTTTTAAACACTGATAAAGTCATTATAGTCGGAGACTTCAATATTCATGTTGATAATGAAAGTGATAGTCTAAATACAGCTTTTAACACTATCCTAGACTCAATAGGCTTTACTCAAAATGTGCAGGGACCAACACATTCTTGTCACCACACTTTAGATCTTGTGCTGACTTATGGCATTGACTGTGAAGAAATAACAGTCTTTCCACATAACCCTATCCTGTCTGATCATTTCCTTATCACTTTTAAACTTACTCTAATGGATCATATCAAACCTGAAAGAAAACTTCATTATACCAGAACGTTATCAGACAACGCTGTAGCAAATTTTAAAGAAGCTCTTCCAACTTTAATTTCCTCAGTTTATAAATGCAGAACAGAAAACAGTGATTTAACTCGTGACCCCTCACAACTTGACATTTTAGTTCATAGCGTTAATTCCTCCCTGCGTCGGGCAATAGACAAAGTTGCCCCCTTGAAAAGGAAGGTGGCTAGCCATAGAAGATTAACTCCCTGGTTTAATTTAGAGCTACGTACCCTAAAGCAGAATGTTAGAAAACTAGAGAGAAAATGGCGCTCCACGCATTTACATGATTCCTTTTTAATATGGAAAAATAGTTTATTGCTATATAAAAAGAGCCTTCACACAGCTAGAACAGCATATTATTCATCTTTAATCGAGGAGAATAAAAATAATCCTAGGTTTCTTTTTAATACAGTTGCCAAACTCACACAGGATCATAGCTCTATCGAGCCAACCATTCCCCAAGCTCTAAGCAGTGACGACTTCATGCAATTCTTTATAAATAAAATAGACTCCATAAAGAATAAGATAATTGGGAACCTTCCCAATATGCTTGCTTCCTCCTTAGTTAATGAGGCAGCCTCAAAAATGGTGGAACCTAATATATGCTTAAACTGCTTTAATGCAGCCGAACTTTGTGATGTACTAAAATTATTAGCTTCATCTAAACCTTCAACTTGCGTTTTAGACCCAATCCCAACTAAACTCTTAAAAGAAGTTTTCCCTCTGATCGCTGCTCCAATTTTAAATATAATGAATCTATCCTTAGTCAATGGATATGTACCACAGGAGTTTAAGATTGCTGTAATTAAACCTCTACTTAAGAAACCCTCTCTTGATCAAAACGACTTAATTAACTATAGACCGATATCTAATCTTCCCTTCTTATCTAAAATTCTTGAGAAAATAGTTGCACACCAGATATGTGAGCATTTAAACAATAATGAGCTGTTTGAGAAGTTTCAGTCAGGCTTTAGAGCTCATCACAGCACTGAAACAGCTCTGGTGAAGGTTACTAATGATATTCTCATAGCCTCAGACAATGGACTGGTGACCATTCTGGTCCTGTTAGATCTCAGTGCTGCCTTTGACACTGTTGACCACAATATTCTCATAGAAAGGCTTCAAAGTGTCGGTATAATAGGAACAGCACTAGGTTGGTTTAAATCTTATTTGTCTAACAGATTTCAGTTTGTTCAGGTAAACAATAGATCTTCCTCAACCTCAATAGTTACTTGCGGAGTACCACAGGGTTCAGTGCTTGGGCCGATTCTCTTTACTATATATATGCTTCCTATTGGTAAAATAATTAGGCAGCATGGGATAAAATTCCATAGTTACGCAGATGATACACAGCTATATCTATCCATAAATCCTGATGAATCCAATCAGTTAGGTAGACTACAGGCATGTCTGGAAGACATAAAAACTTGGATGACTCTAAACTTCTTGCTTCTAAATTCTGATAAAACAGAAGTTGTCGTCTTTGGACCAGAAGCTCTGAAAAAGAAACTACTTAGTCAGCCCCTTCACCTGGACGGCATTAAATTAGCCTCCAGTAATAAAGCAAAAAACCTCGGTGTCATTTTTGACCAAGATATGTCGTTTAGAACTTACATTAAAGAAGTCTGTAGGATTTCCTTTTTTCACCTTAGGAATATTGCAAAAATTAGAACCATCCTGTCCAGGAATGATGCTGAAAAACTAGTCCATGCCTTTGTTACTTCAAGGCTGGATTACTGTAACTGTCTATTATCAGGTAGTCCACAGAATACAATTAAAAGTCTTCAGTTAGTTCAAAATGCTGCTGCTAGGATTCTGATGAATATTAAAAGAAGAGATCACATTTCCCCTGTTTTAGCTTCTCTTCACTGGCTCCCAGTAAAATCTAGAATAGAATTCAAGATCCTCCTTCTGACATATAAAGCCCTTAATAATCTAGCTCCATCATACATAAGAGACCTGATTGTTCCATATGTTCCTAACAGAGACCTTCGCTCTCAGACTGCAGGTTTACTGGTAGTTCCTAGGATTTCTAAAAGTAGAATGGGTGGCAGATCTTTCAGCTATCAGGCTCCCCTCCTATGGAACCGGCTCCCAGGGTTGGTTCGTGAAGCAGACAATTTGTCTATCTTTAAAACTAGGCTAAAAACTTTCCTCTTTGACAAAGCTTACAGTTAGAGATATGTTTATAGGTAGTTAGAGTCAGGTCAGACAGGTAGATAGGAAGAGACAGGTTAATGTTAGTAGTCAGGCAGAGTGTCAAAAGTTAGGAAGAGATAGGAAGAGGTAGAGTAGCTAGGTAGAGATAGATTAATGTAAGCCAGGTAAAGATCCGGAGCCGGTCGCGGCTTACCGCCGCGGAAGAAATGTGCCCCACAGGGGCCAGCCAGCGCCGGAGAGAGGTCCCTCAAGGGGATCCTCCCGCACAGTGCGGCCGCCCATTACCTGCCGGGTTGAATCCCCTGGGCAGACTGTGCGGACCCCACCCGTTTATCTCTTAAACGTTTCTCGCCCTCTTCAACTCTGTCCTCTCAGTTCTGTCTATTTTTCCTTAAGATAGTTGTCGACTATCGGTCTCGTGCCGGTATTTAGCCTTAGATGGAGTTTACCACCCACTTTGGGCTGCATTCTCAAACAACCCGACTCCGAGAAGACCCCGGCATGACGGGGGCCGTTACCGGCCCTACACCGTCCACGGGTCAGGAGGACTCAGACAGAGTGTTGGTAGCCAGGTCTCCTAGTAGCTAGGAGACAGGTTAATGTTAGTAGCTATGCTGCTTTAGGCTAGGCTGTTGGAGGACATTATTAGGGTCTGTTCCTACTTTCTCTCCTACTTCTCCCCAACTGCATGATGTGCTGTCAATTCAAGCACTAACCTGTTTTCTATTATAGTAGGTGCTCCGGATTAGCCCTGCTTGACGACCCTGACTAAGATGGCATTGCAGTGACGGAAAATTCTCCACGTCCTGCAACAAACTTGTGCATCGGTTCTGTTGCTCTTTCTGTGTCTCTGTTGTGTATTCTCCAAGCCACAGACGGTCGCGGCAGATAACCGCTTGTGCTGAGCCTGGTTCTGCCGGAGGTTTCTTCCTGTTAAAAGGGAGTTTTTCCTTCCCACTGTCGCTGCATGCTTGCTCAGTATGAGGGATTGCTGAGAATTCCACGACGCAATCTTCTGTGGTTCTGTAATTTCTACACTAAACATTGTATTGTAATAACTCTTTTTGTAAAGTGCCTTGAGATGACATCTGTTGTGAAATGGCGCTATATAAATAAACTGAATTGAATTGAATTGTACCGTGTAGTAGTGCATTTTACCATGTAGTACTCTCTAGTACTATATACTGTGTTTTATTAGGCCTTTAATGTATAGACTGTGGGATGAACTTTAGTGACCTCTGATCAAAGGTGCTCTGTTTCACCGGCAACAAGGGTGAGTGAAAGCTGCTGCAGGTGTCAGATACTTTGATGATTAACAGCTTCTTTTCCAGCTTTAAGCGAAAAAGTGCTCTGAACAAGTCGTTCCCATTCTAAAACCGTGCAAGGTATCGGAAAAATTCTCAAAGTTAAACTGGGGCAGCAATTTTAAAAAGTGACCATCCGGTGTCCCTGATATAACTTATCATTGGGACAGATAAATGCCTCCCCCACATTGTGACTGTGTAGAGGGAGCAGGCTGTTGAACAGAATAAGCCTAAGGTTGCAGGGGCTCCCCCGCATTAGAGGTCGGCTGTATGGTCAGGTATGAATCGCGCCCATTATGTGGTTGTGGTATGACTGTATGACTGCATGTGACTATTAATTACCCGGGAATTATAATTGTCCTAGAGTCCCAGAGGTGCAAATCCATTCAAAAATCCCTATAGAGTCCAATAAGGTATGTTTGGAACTCTGTACACACGTATATATATAGGCAAATATATATATATATATATATATATATATATATATATATATATATATATATATATATATATATATATATATATATAGGAGCCTGAGTGCTGCGGAGGAAAATAAGACAAAGGAGAGTAAGACGCAAGGGAAAAGGCCGAAGTACTTTGCGACTTGAGTGGTCAGCGTGGGGCAGAGAGAGACCGGTTTAGTAACAGAGGAATCTTGGGTGGTTACTTCCATCTACAAGGGGTAAAGCTTGGTTTATGCTTGCCGCATGAACATTCAGCGCGGAAACGAGACGTGCGGAACTGGCCGAGACGCCCTCGAGCAGCATTTATACTTTTTGCTGCTTGTCCCTGCTGAGAGCCAATATTCTTGACGACTGTAGGGGGCGGCGTAGGGCTCTACGGCATGCATACAACACTATACCAAAATTGAAGTAGTAATCACTGTTGTTTACAAGATGGTTATACCCGTGAGCTTAAATAAAGCAGAACTTTTATGCTGTTTACTTAGGGAAAAAAGACGAAAAAGGAGACTGTCCTCTCGTCCATTAAAACACAGTTGATCACAGTGATCTCTATCGGCCGAATCATAAAGATGTCTTTTTACGAACCTCCGGATATATGAGGTCTTGCCAGTCCATGATGTTTTTCCGCATAGTTTCAAATTTTTCTAGGTGCGCGGTGCGGAAATTTTGGGGCGGGAGGAGGCCGCGCGGAGAGGCGCGGTTACTGAAATGACGTAATTTGGCCGCGTGGAGCCGTGCGGACCTCGCGGACGCGGCAAGCATAAACCAAGCTTTGGACGGCGAACAGCCACAGGGCTCTGACCCATCATATGGGCGGAGAGGAACGTAAGTTCGTGGTATAACTGAAGTGCTCCGTATTAGTCTAAATTAATTGAACCTCAGGCTGCGCGGCGGTGACGGTTAAGACCTCAAAATAAACTGATTATTGAAGGGGCGGTCATTCGAAGCAGTTCGAACATGGCGCCGGAAATGGAAACTCTAGGCCAAAATTAGTACGTCGCAGCTACTGGCATAAGAGAGGATCAGGGTCACCATACAGAAAATCAATGAGAGCTTGAAAGAGTACGTTGCTTGATTTGTCTAATTAACCAGAAAAGAGGGTTACATTAGCTCTAGCCGGGTTTACGGGTCACATAATGGCTTCGCCAGTCATCGGGGACTCTGAAGATGAATTGGTAAATGAGTATGAAAATTTAAGCCGATGGAGAACAGATTGCGCATTTGCGCAGGGGAGAAAACCTATCTCCCCTGAAAACATTAAAGCAATAATCCTGATTGAAGGTGAACTGTCTCACATCACAGCTATAGGTCAGCGCCCAGTATGTTTGATAGTCTCCTGTAATTGTGATTTTCAGAACAATGGGGGGGATCGTGTTGGCTGCAAGGAGTTAATCAGGAGTTCTAATTCCCTGTCCCAAAAGATGAAATAATTAAAACAGAAACTGAGGATAAAGCCTTTTCAGAAGTGTTATGGGTTCTATGGGACCTATCCGAGTCTACGTCATTATCCGAACGCAGCCACTGTTTACGCTGCGCCTTGCCCGCGCATCGAACCGGAGAGGGAGATCCAAAGGGATCCGGGGGATGATTATATGGAAAAAAAGCATGGATCTAACAAATTTGTCATCCACACTACCGGCAGTAAGATCAACTCAAACCGAAACTGCCCCGGCAAAATACTCAAAGTGCGGCGCGTGTGGTAGCTCCGATCCGAGCACTAAATGAAGATGAGGAGGAAGCTGAGGAGCCCTGCGATACAGTAATCAACGGTCTGAGAGTCAGGTTTGAAGGAAAATCTCTAGGCGATATTCTGCCGAAGCGTAAGCAGACCGAGCGCACTGTATCTCAATGTGGCTGATAAGGAAATTGTGTTTGAAACCCCACCAGGGGGGGACAGCGCTCGGGGAATTAAGACCATTGCTCAGAAAACAAAATCTCAATAACGTCCTATTTGAAGAATGGGAGGAGGATTTCTCGGGGAACTTTCCACAATACATTACGGTTAATTCAGACCAATTAGACCAAATGATATCAAACACATCTTTTCCAAAACTAATTATCCAGCAAATGTGGCAGGTTTATCTAACAAAGCTCTCCTCCAGAGCATTGCTTTCTGAAGACCCTGGAAATATATTTTTAATCAGACAGAACTAGTACTGTTATCTAGAAAAGGGATGGAGCAGCACATAAAAGAGCTGTTCGAAGCAGCAGTTACCGAGCTGTCATCCGCTCCCAGAGACCATTTAAAGATTCCTATATAGGAAAGGGTTTTGGGATCAAAGTGTTATTTTCCGATATAGGCTCCAAACAAATCCAGTACATTCTGACTACTGTGAGGAATATGAGAGTGAACCAGAGCAAGAGATCCTAGAGGAGTCAGTGGAGCCAACCCACAGGCTTCCAGAACACAACGAGAAACAGACATTATGCACAGGAACAGAATCCGAGCGCAGCTCTGAGCTCAGCCGGTCAGATGGGGATCAGTGCACTGAGCCGCAGCTCGTTATCGTCTGTATTGCTAGCACCTGAAATCGTACTTCCTAGGAGGAATGAGTCAGACATGGAATAACTTACAAATCTGGTCGATAAAGGTATTCCTACTAACATACTCATGACCCAGATTTTACGACGATGTTATTTCTAACGAAAAATGTTAATATTCCAAATGGATTAACAGCAGGAGAACTTTAAGCGGTACGTGCACTGGCACCAGGAGAAAACCCTCATGATAGCGTGCTCAAAAAGGCGCGTTCAGGAATAGCGAACGGTCAAATGAATTTAACACAGGCCAACAAAATCCTTCAAGGAAAAGGGGTAGCAGATGAAGGAATTGAGAAGTTTCTCTGTAATGTCCCGAGGGGCTATGACTTAGCAGCAAAGTGGGGAAATTCCTCTAATGAGGAGAAGGAAAGGAATATATTATGGTATATGAACGTGTAAGTCTACCCATCAGAGAAAAAATGAGAAAAAGCCTCCTTCCATGGAGGGAGGCAAAAATAGCGAGCAGGTCAGCCAGACACTGAGCGACGGGCGCAGAGCGGATCCTCAGAGAGATCAAAGGTATCAGAATCCAGCGAACAATCAGGCAGAACGTGCAAAGTTTCAAAACGCGAAAAAAATGAAACCCCAGCAGAAAACGGGAGATGCGCCTCCACGACCAGGGCTGATATCCGACAAGGAGTGGAGGAACATGACACCGGAACAGAGGGCCGATTATATGCAGAAAAAGAAAGCCTGGGATCGGAAATGGAAGCAGGACTAAAAGAGGCTAAGTTAAAAGAAGGGTGGCTCACTGCTAAAATTAACAATCAGGAATTTATATTGGACACTGGAGCAGATATAACCGGCAAATTTGATGTTCATGAACAATTGGAGAAATAAAAATTCAGTACGCAATGGGACAATTAAAAATGCGCATTTCTACAGAGATAAAGATGGAATTAATTACATAAAATCAGCAACGACTTTGTTAAGCCTGTTTGATGTGTTAAAAATTAAGAAATCACAATCTAACTTTATGAAGGTTGTGAATGTGGACGAGGAGCTGGAACTGCAGGTAGAAAAATCATGTGTGCAAAACAAAGACAGGCTGCGAGAAATTCTGAAACAAGCGAATTTTGCAAGGTTTAAAAATGATTGCGGATTACTGAAGACAGATCCATATGAAATCAGAGGAGTGATGCCCGGAAAACAAAAACAATACAGTATTGGACCTGGTAAAGCTGAGATTCTGCAGACTATTGATGAATTATTGAACAGGCATCCTGAAACCGATAGCCAGAGCACCTTGCAGTTTGTCTGTCCAGGCGGTCAAAAAACCAGACGAAACATTCCGTCTCATGCAAAATTTAAAAGAACTGAACAGAGTCAAACTCAAAGTGTGTGCGCAACCTTATTGATCCGGGCCGAACGCTTCAACAATTAGGCCTCAAGAAATACAAAACCTGTCTCGATTTGGCGAATTGGTTCTGGAGCATCCCGTTAACTGAAGAATCACAACTCAAAACATTTTCAGAATCGATTATAAATCATTCCAGTAGTGCCGTTTACCCCAAGGTTTTGCCAACTCCCCCGATGTATTCCAAGATAGAGTTGCAAAACTCCTAAAAGGAGAGAATTTTGTCCAATACATTGATGATATTTTCTTCTCATCGGATGATGAGGAAGAGCATCTTAATCAGCTGGAAAGGATTATCAGAAAACTAACTGAAGCAAAATAGGAATAAAAAAATCCCAGGTTGCATGTTTTAAAGTAACATTTTTGGGATTTAAAATTGATGAATCTGGCTTCAGCTGACAGACGATATCTGTCCAGTATCACCCCTCCGAAAGATCTGCTGGAGCTTGAAAGAGTGCTGGGAAAATTTCAATTTTTTGCAGGGAACGTTCCAGACTATGCAGTGCATGTGTCAAAATTGTTGGAAAAGAAAAAGGCCTCAGGCAGGGAAGCCCAGGCCACAAGCTTCAAGTGTTTAACCGGTCGCTGACGAACGAAGAGTTAGGTGAATATGAGAAGATATATAGAACTGAAGGGAAAATGCCCCAGGAACAAGCACGAACTGAAGACTGTTGCAGTAAAGGCCTGGCAGAGCATCACCAGGGATAAAACCCAACGTCTGGCGATGCCTATGTGTTCCAGACTTCAGGTTGTAATTGACTGCAAAGAATTTGCAACCAAGTATTGAAATGTATAAGTTTCATTTATGGTTCTTATTCTGTCCCATTACTTTTGGTCCCTTAACAAGTGGGAGGCACATATGCAAACTGTTGTAATTCCTATACCGTTCACCTGATTTGGATGTAAATACCCTCAAATAAAAGCTGACAGTCTGCAGTTAAAGCACGTCTTGTTCGTTTCATTTGACATCCATTGTGGTGGTGTATAGAGCCAAAAATGTTAGCATTGTGTCGATGTCCCAATATTTATGGACCTGACTGTATGTGTGTGTGTGTTTGCGCTGTCAAAATTAACTTGTTAACGTAAATTGATTATCCTATAACTGATACAAAATATAATGCAAGTAACACCTGCAGTATGACGCGCCCTGTTTAGCACATGCAGTCAAAGATACGTTACTCGGGTAAAAAAGATGGCAGATGCTAAGACGATGGGGGAGCCCAAAGAATTTGTTAGCCTTCTGGATGGAAAGTTTCAGTTAAAAAAAAAACATAGATGGGACAGTCAACGAAAATGTTGAATTTTGCTAATATTGCAGGAAGGAATTTTTATTTCACGGTAGTACGACAAGCCTTAAGTTAAACCCTAACGCCAAGCAGTCCTTCACTGCCGGACCCTTGAGTGCCTCAGATTCAAATGCAGCACCTGGCATGCTGGAGACCACTCTAACTCCTCAATTCCACTACATGCGTTCCGCTCCGCCCTGCACGCAGCGGTCCTCTGCCGTCGTTACATTATACTGCATGCGCCCCACCTCCACTCTGCTCCGCTTCGGAGCCCAGAGGTGCTCAACGAAGCATGCGCGGGAATTGCGATACCTCGCGATGAAGAGCAGTGATATATACACGGAAGTCAGACCAGAATAATTCATTACGTGGAAAACAAACAGAAAATAACAGCTGATCTACTTCTCTTTGCTATTATTCTTTGTCAAGATATCTCCACTGACTTTCTTAAACAATGGGTGAGTACATTTATAGCAGATAAGCTGTATTTATTGCGTATTTTAGTGCATTTAATTTGCAATTGTTTTATTTGGATTAGCTGGGTTAATATTATATTAAATTGTTCCAGATTAGAAAAAGTTTTGTAATTTATATAAACTTTTATGGAATATGTGAGCAGAAGAAGAGTGCTTGCATTGGCGTTGCTGCTAGATTTAGACAGACAGAAACGAAGCAGCGCATTTTGGGTGCTCAACCAACAAAGAAGGAGACAAGGGGACTTTCATTATGTGGTTGCTGAGCTACGACTGGACGGTCAAAGGCATCATAAATATTTCCGCATGTCAGCAGAGCAGATGGATGAACTTCTGTCCCTTGTTGGCCCTGAATTGAGAAGACAGTCCACAACATACAGAGCAGCGATTGAACCAAAACAACCACTTGCTGTTGGACTACGGTAAGAAACCAAACTTATTTACACTCCAGGTTTTATTGCACATAAAACACACAGCAATACCATTTACAAAAAGTAAAGATAAAAATATAATCTAAACAAATTACAGGAATAAAACAATTAGGGGATATCTCAATACTGTCCCTGTGGCCCCTCTCCTTCCCAAGGTGTGTGAATTGAGTCTGAGGACAGTTTATGCATTAAAGGTCCAAATTCTCTTGAGATAGAGGTGGGGGGTGCAGAGGCCGTTGGAACTGGGGTGGGTGATGGTGTGTGTTGATTGGGTTGTTAATGTAAATGATGGGGGATTGTCTGCTCGCCATATGATGCTGCTGCTGATTGTGATGTGCACATAGCATATTTATGATGTCCACCTTGGCCTGCTGCCTCCTGCTGATCTCTAGCCTGCTTAGTAATGGCAGAATACTGAGGGCAAAGTAATATGCCTCATCAACATCCCCCTCAGGCATGTAGGGTCGTGGTGCTGGCTCCTGCAGTAGGGAAATCAGTCTGTCCCCCAAGTCTCCCCCTCTAGAAGTCCTTCTGGCCTGGCTTGTTGGTTTGGGGGCTGCTGGGCCTTTGTTTGGCTCCTTTGGGCTGCGTGACCGTGAGGGCCTTTCTCTTTCTGGGCCTGCCTGTAGGAAGACAAATGGAGCAGAAGATGGAGCAGGAGATGGGGTGGCCCTTGCAGAGGAACCTGCAGCCTCATCCATTCCAGAAATTGACAGAGGAGTAGTAGGCTGGGTATCATCTGTATCATATATATATATATATATATATATATATATATATACAGTGCATGCCAGAAGTTTGGACACACCTTCTCATTCAGTGGGTTTTCTTTATTTTCATGACTATTTACATTGTAGATTCTCACTGAAGGCATCAAAACTGTGAATTAAACAAATATGGAATTATGTAGTACTTTTACAAAACAGTGTGAAATAACCTGGCCTCCAAAGTCACCGGACCTGAACCCAATCGAGATGAAATGGGTTGAGCTGAACCGCAGAGTGAAGGCAAAAGGGCCAACAAGTGCTAAGCAGCTCTGGGAACTCAAGACTGTTTGAAAACCATTACAGGTGACTACCTCTTGAAGCTCAAGAGAATGCAAAGCAGTAATCAGAACAAAGGGTGGCTACATTGAGGAATCTAAAATATAACACGTGTATTCAGTTATTTTACCCTTTTTGTTTAAGTACATACCGAAATTACATACATTATGTGTTCATTCATAGTTTTGATGCCCTTAATGGAGAATCTATAATGCAGTCATGAAAATAAAGAAAACTCTTTGAATGAGAAGTTGAGTCCAAACTTTTGGCTTGTACTGTATATATATTCTACTAATTATACTCTACCACCTTTCGAGACCAGAAACCGAACCCATGAAAAAAATACATCGAGTTACTAACCGCTGGTATCATTCGTTACTATATCTCATCCTTGAGAGCAGGAATTTTCTTTTTGAGCAAAAAAGATGGTTTCGCTCATCCTTGCATTGATTCCTGACGCTTAAATAAAGTTACAGTCAAAAAGAATAACCCCTCCTTTCATCCGCTTTTGAACCAGTTCAAGGAACCACCATTACAAAAAACTAGACTTCCACAATGCCTACCACCTCATTAGAATTTGCCAGGGGACGAATGGAAGACGGCCTTTAAAACCCCCTGGGGGACTTCGAATATCTGGTCAAGCCCTGCGGCTTAACCAATCCCCCAGCAGTCTTCCAAGGCTTGTTAATGATGTCCTGTGAGGTATCCTGAATGATTTTGTCTTTGTCTATCTCAATAATATAATAATATATTTATTGCTATTATTTGTCACTGTAAACAAGTTCTGGCTCGGCTCATCTCCGTTGACGCTCGGCTCTGTCCGTACAAAGTGGGGAATTTTGTCAGATTTACAAAAATATGAACCCTACAGAGTTGCTTACTCAGTATTTGATTGGCAACAGTTAACGTGTTTTGTCTAAAATTTCATATCAGTACAGAAAAAAAGGAACTTTAAAAAATCTTATTAACGTCGTGACATACCTTTACTTATAAATGAAGTCCATGCGCCGCTCCTTCTGAAGAAAAGCATCAATAACTTGTTTGTAGAAGTCTTCCTTATCTTTCCTCAGTTTTAAAAGTCTGTCTGTCTCAATGGAGATCACTGCCGGTGAAGAAAGCCGTCCTTCATCAGTCCTGTTCCGACTGTATGTTTTCAGTCTTTTTAGGGCAGAGAAGGACACTCCACCGATGCTGTAGTACCGGGAGCAGTGAGCACGAGCTGGAGCAACTTTGTCGCCTTTGTCTGGACCAGTTTCAATGAGATCCTTCTGGGCTAAAAAGCTGATAAGCTGGGATCACCAGCGACCCCTGCCATGAGGCAGGAGAACTGCGTGCCTTACCTAGTGCCTCTTAGTAGCAGTTTTATGATCACTCAGCACAATAATACACACAAATACAGGAATTGTTGATAACAAAGAAAACACCATGTGTTATATACACCAGCTAAAATATAGAAATTTAGTTCAAATAGTAAAAGTTTTCAAACATTTTAATAGCGACATGTAGAGTAACAGCAATATGTCTCACTGCTAGCATGCCAGCACTGTTAGCATAGTCATTGCGCAATCCATGGTGAGGCTCAGCGGGGTGCTGCCTCACCGCTCGTCTCTTCTTAGTATTTAAACATATTTGAATGGTAAATGTGAAAATTCAGCGATTTTGAAAAAAAAAATCGAAAAATGGGGAAGCTAAATGGAAAAGAACTTTAAAATACAAATCATTAAATAAATATAAAAATTTGATTTATTTTTCAATGTTATATTTCCATGATGACAGGTGAGGCTTTGCCTCACCTGCCTCCCCTGAGTGCACGTCACTGGTTATGACGTTGGAGACTCCTCGCTTGCCCTGTAAGAGTGGCGTAACTGGTTGGAGGGTACAGTCCATCTGGTGATGCTTTGGACTGACAATAAAAATTTGGCCTATCTCCAAACAGCTAAACATCAGAATCCACGACAGTCCCGATGGTCTCTTTCCTGCTTCAGACTATTTCTTACCAACCAGGATCCAAGAACACCAAACCCGCCCCCTGTAGGATTATTACAACCTCTCTCCACCCTGTCACGACCATAGTCCCACATTGCCCTGGACCTTGTGACTGGACTGCCGTCATCTAAAAGAACGACCATTAACCATAATAGACTGTTTTTCTGAAGCCTGTCATCTAATCCCTCTAGGAAAACTTCCTTCAGCACTTCAGACTGCCCAACTCCTGGTTAAACATGTTTTCCAACTATATTGCATCCCTAAGGACATTCTCTCCGACTGAGGTCCCCAGTTCATTTCTCAAGTCTTGAAACATTTCTGCAAAATTCTTAGAGCCAAGGTTTGTGTCACTTCTGGTTATCAGCCTCAATCTAATGGCATTACAGAACTCGAGTCTACCCTCCGCTGTGTTGCTACCGATAATCCAATTGACTCGTCTATGTACCATGGGAAGAATCTGCTCACAATTCTCATGTCTCCACAACAACCAGGTTATCTCCATTTGAGAGCATCACTTGGCTATCAACCTCTATTTTTCTCAGACAAAAAAGAAAACAGTGACCCCTCGGTTCAACATCACATTCGCCATTGTAAGAAAATCTGGAATTCCATAGTTAACACTCCATCAACCAGCTGAGCAAAACTGCCACTAATCACAAATGGCAACCCACTTCTACGCATCTCCCAGTTCAGAAGGTTTGCCTATCCTCCTGTTACATTCCTCTCAAAGCCATGTCCTGCAAACTGTCCACCCAGGTTTATGGGCCCATATGAGATCCAGTCCCTAATCAACCCCACCATTGTCAACCTCAAATTACCACCATCCTTTCGCATTCATCCTACATTCCACATTTCTCAAATCAAACAGGTCCTTTCCAACACCATGTCTTGGAGTCTGGAGTTTGTCTTACTGTCCATTTCCTGCCAGAATTTCATTCATTTTTTTATGGTATTAGACTATTTAATTTATCTATTACATTATAAAAAATATCCACCTCTACTCTCATCATTCCACCTTTTCTGCCACTCTTCCATAATTTCATTGCAAACAACTGCTTTTCCTTCTTTTTCCCCCCAACTTATATCTATTTCAATGTTGTCCATCCTCATAGCTTGCTTTGCATATCGATCAGCTTCTTCATTTCCTCTTATATCCATATAGCCTGGAACCCACATGAACACTACTGACCTACCTTGTTGATTAATTCTTAAATTTGCTTGCTTGCTCTAAAATTAACTTGATCTGTTGACCCATCTGTATATATACTTGTATAGTTTAAATAATTTGTTTTAATATTCTCTAAAAACACTGGCTGTAAATTTATTTTATCTTTATTCCTATTCTAAAATCTAAAAGTTTTAAATCAATATTAAGAGATTTTAAAGTTCACTGAGGCGTTTCTGGAATACAATCTCCTGAGCATATATCAACCTTGCTAATTCCCAATTCCTGTGTAACCTTGGTTAGATTTAACCAAGAATTAGCTATTAATTGCTTTCTCCTCAACTCCAAAGGTATTTCTTTAGTCATCACTTGTAATGCCGGAATAGGTGTAGTTTTAGTTGCTCCATAACATAATCTTAATGTTTGATTTTGTATTTTGTCTAGCTGGGATGTTGAAGCTGAATTAAACATTATACAACCATAGTCTAATATTGCTCTTATCTTCATTAAATATTTTTTTTAAAGACACTTGAGTAGCTCCCCATTTAATTCCACTAAGAAATCTCATAAGATTAATGACCTTTTGACATTTTTCCACAATTTTATCTAAATATTTACACCAATTCAACTTTGAATCAAAAATTACTCCAAAAAATTTAAAACATTTTACTGTTTCTATCTCTTTCTTATATATTTGCAACTTCATATCTGATCATTTTATTTTCTTTGTAAGAACTACTGATTTTGTTATGTCAATTGAAAATCTAATACCCCATTCAGATCCCCATTTCTCCACTAGGTTTATAGCTTCTTGCACCTTCTTTTGATATAAACTAGGTTTCTCCCCCTCTTTTCCACAATGCTCCGTCATCTGCAAAAAGCGATTTCCCCAAATCATTTTGAACATTGGAGAAAATATCATCAATCATTATAGAGAAAACTAAAGGACTAACTATACTTCCTTGTGGAGTGCAATTCTCAGTTTTAGGATAACTTGATCAAACATTACCAATTTTAACTTGAATTATTCGACCCATTAAAAAACTTTTAAACCAAAAATATATTTTTCCACTCACTCCTATCTTCCTTAATTTAATTAAGAATCCCTCTATCCACATCATATCATAGGCCTTCTCTATATCAAAAAAGACAGCTAACACTGTTTCCTTATTTCTTTTAACTTTCCTAATTTCATTTTCTAAAAATACTACTGAATGAAGCCCCTCCTTGGGCTGCCCCTCCTTGGGCTGCCACCTTACCGCGGTGGAGGGGTTTGAGTGTCCCAGTGATCCTAGGAGCTATGTTGTCTGGGGATTTATGCCCCTGGTAGGGTCATCCATGGCAAACTGGTCCTAGGTGAGGGATCAGACAAAGCGCAGCTCAAAGACCCCTATGATGAATGACAGCGTGGGACCAAGTGTTCCCTCGCCCGGACGCGGGTCACCGGGGCCCTACTCTGGAGCCAGGCCTGGAGGTGGGGCACGTTGGCGAGCGCCTGGTGGCCAGGCCTTTACCCATGGGGCCCGGCCGGGCTTATCCCGAATAGGAAACATGGGCCCCCCTTCCCATGAGCTCACCACCTGTGGGAGGGGCCATAGGGGTCGGGTTCAGTGCAAGATGGGCGGTGGCCCAAGGCTGGGACCTTGACGGTCCGATCCTTGGCTGCAGAAGATGGCTCTTGGGACGTGGAACGTCACCTCTCTGGTGGGGAAGGAACCGGAGCTGGTGTGCGGGGATGAGAGGTTCCGACTGGACATCGTATGCCGTGCCTCGACGCATGGCTCTGTCTCTGGAACCCGTCTCCTCGAGAGGGGTTGGACTCTCTTCCACTCTGGCGTTGCCCCCGGTGAGAGGTGCCGAGCTGGGGTGCGCATACTTGTTGCCCCCCCATCTCCGCGCCTATACGTTGGGGTTTACCCCGGTGAATGAGAGGGTAGCCTCCCTCCACCTACGGGTGGGGGGACGGGTTCTGACTATTGTTTGTGCTTATGCACCGAAAGGTAGCTCAGATTACCCACCCTTCTTGGAGTCCTTGGAGGGGATGCTGGAGAGTGCTCCTTCTGGGGACTCACTCATTCTGCTGGGGGATTTCAAAGCTCACGTGGGCAGTGACAATGAGACCTGGAGAGGCGTGGTTGGGCGGTATGGCCCCCCAGATCTGAACCCGAGCGGTGTTTTGTTGTTGGACTTCTGTGCTCGTCATGGATTGTCCATAACGAACACCATGTTCATGCATAAGCGTGTTCATGTGTGCACTTGGCACCGGGACACCCTAGGCCGCAGCTCGATGATCGACCTGGTTGTCGTGTTTTGGACACTCGGGTGAAGAGAGGGGTGGAGCTATCCACCGACCACTACCTGGTGGTGAGTCGTCTGGCGGAGTCTCCTGTCAGAAGGGGTTTCAACTCTCACCTCCGGCAGAACTTCAAACACGTCCCGGGGGAGGCGGGGGACATTGAGTCCGAATGGGCCATGTTCCGTGCCTCCATTGTCGAAGCGGCTGACCGTAGTTGTGGCCGTAAGGTAGTCGGTGCCTGTCGCGGCGGCAACCCTCGAACCCGCTGGTGGACACCAGCAGTGAGGGAGGCTGTCAAGCTCGGCGGCTCGGATGGTCGCTGAGGCAAAAACTCGGCCGTGGGAGGAGTTTGGAGAGACCATGGAGAACTACTTCCGTACGGCTTTGAAGCAATTCTGGTCCAACATCCGGCGTCTCAGGGGGGGGAAACGGTGTGTCACCAACACTGTTTACAGCGGGGGCGGTGTGCTGCTGACCTCAACGCAGGACGTTTTGGGTCGGTGGATGGAATACTTCGAAGACCTCCTCAATCCCACGACACGCCTTCCTGTTTGGAAGCAGAGTCTGAGGACTCTGGGACGGGCTCTCCAATCTCTGGTGCTGAAGTCACCGGTGTTGTTAAAAAGCTCCTTGGTGGCAAGGCACCGGGGGTGGATGAGATTCGGTCGGAGTTCCTCAAGGCTCTGGATGTTGTAGGGCTGTGTTGGTTGACGCGGGTCTGCAATATTGCGTAGACATCGGGGGCAGTTCCCTTGGATTGGCCCTTTAAAAAGGGGGACCACAGAGTGTGTTCCAACTATAGGGGGATCACACTTCTGAGCCTCCGTGGTAAGGTCTATTCTGTGATTCTGGAGAGGAGGGTCCGACGAATAGTCGAACCTCGGATTTAGGAGGAACAATGCGGTTTTTGTCCTGGCCGTGGAATACTGGACCAGCTCTACACCCCTCGGCAGGGTCCTGGAGGGTGCGTGGGAGTTCGCCCAACCGGTCTACATGTGCTTTGTGGACTTGGAGAAGGCGTTCGACCGTGTCCCTCGGGATGTCCTGTGGGGGGTACTCCGGGAGTATGGGGTACCAGGCCCTTTGATACGGGGTGTTAGGTCCCTATATGAACGGTGTCAGAGTCTGGTTCACATTGCCGGCAGTAAGTCGGACTCATTTCCAGTGAGAGCTGGAGTCCGCGAAGTTTGCCCTCTGTCACCGGTCCTGTTCACAACGTTTATGGACAGGATTTCTAGGCGCAGCCAAGGTGTTGAGGCGATCCGTTTTGTTGACCTCAGGATCGGGTCTTTGCTTTTCGCAGATGATGTGGTCTTGTTGGCTTCATCTGAACGTGATCTACAGCTCTTGTTGGAGCAGTTTGCAGCCGAGTGGGAAGCGGCTGCGATGAGGATCAGCACCTCCAAATCTGGGACCATGGTCTTGAGCCGGAAAAGGGTCGGGGAGTTTAGGTATCCGGGGGTCTTGTTCACGAATGAGGGAAAAATGGAGCGGGAGATCGATAGATGGATTGGTAAGGCGTCTGCCGTTATGTGGGCGCTGTACCGGTCTGTCGTGGTGAAGAGAGAGCTGAGCCGAAAGGCAAAGCTCTCAATTTACCGGTCGATCTACGTTCCTACCCTCATCTATGGTCACGAACGCTGGGTGGTGACCGAAAGAACGAGATCGCGGATATCAGAATCAGCTTCATGTGTCAGAATCATGTGTCAAGTATGACACATACAAGTATGATGCATACATGGGCATATATGGGCGGCTGAAATGAGTTTCCTCCGTAGGGTGGCTGGGCTCTCCCTTAGAGACAGGGTGAGAAGCTCGGTCATCCAAAGGGGGCTCAGAGTAGAGCCGCTGCTCCTCCACATCGAGAGGTGCCAGTTGAGGTGGCTTGGGCATCTGGTCAGGATGCCTCCTGGACGCCTCCCTGGTGAGGTGTTCTGGGCACGTCCCACCGAGAGGAGACCCAGGGGAACACCCAGGACTCGCTGGAGGGATTATGTCTCCCAGCTGGCCTGGGAATGCCTCGGGATTCCTCCCGAGGAGCTGGCCCAAGTAGCCGGGGAGAGGGAAGTCTGGGTCTCTCTGCTTAGGCTACTGCCCCCGCGACCCGACCCCGGATAAGCGGAAGATGATGGATGGATGGATGGATGGATGGAAAAATACTACTGAATGCATAGTTCCTCTCCCTCTCCTAAATCCATCTTGAAATTTATTTAGAAAACCATTTTTTTCAACAAAATATTTCAATCGTTGATTAACCATTTTCTCCATAATTTTACATATTACAGACGTTAATGCTATATGCCTATAATTTCCTGGTTTTGAAGGGTCTTTCCCTGGTTTCCTAATGGGAATAATAATTGCTTCTTTCCAAGCATCTGGTATCTTCCCCATCTCCCATACTTTCTTATACAGACTCAAAAGCTCCTTAAGAGTCTTGGATCCTGAATGTCTTAATATAATATAGCAAATTTGGTCTTTCCCAGGAGAACTATTTCCTGAATTATTTATTGCACTCTGAAGCTCTTCTATTGTGAACTGGTTATTAATTGGCTGATCATCTGTAAAACTAACATTTTCAATAAGATGTGAGAACTGTTTATAATTATTATGCCTGAATCTTTCCTCTTCCTCAGACAAATTCCCAGACCCATGTACCTTAGCAAACGTTTTAACCATCATTTCTGCCTTATCTCAATCTGAAACAACTTTTTTCCCCTCAGCCTCTAACACTGGGTATCTTCCTTCTCTTTTTTGTCCTCCCATTCTTTTAATCCTACCCCATAAATTTCCTAATGGAGTTAATCTCCCTATCTTCTCGCAAAAATTGCTCCAACTTGCCCTCTTTGCTTGTCTTACAGTTTTCCTAACTATGGCTTGTGCTCTTTGATATTTCAACAAATTATCAAAATTGTGTGTTTTCTTTTACACTTTAAACACTTTCTTTCTTTCTTTAACAGCTTTAGAGCACTCCTTTGACCACCACGGCACAGCTACTCTATTCATTTTTCCTTAACTTTTTGGAATTGTTAAACTAACTACCCTAATTATTTTATTACATAACTTTGTATTTAATTCATCTACTGTATATCTTGTTCTGTATCCATCTCTATCCTTATTAGTTCATTCATTTCTTTGAACTTAGTCCAATCAGCCTTCCCAAACAACCATCTTCCTCCTCTTTGAATACCACCTTTTTCTTTCTCAGCTTGAATTGTTATCACGATTGGATAATGATCACTTCCCAAGGTAACCTCTTCCAATACCACCCATCTGCTTTTCTCTGCTGAAACCAGTGTGAGATCCAGACAAGATTATTTTCCTGAATGGGCATCATATCTTGTACTTTTTTCATCATTGATACAAACTAATTCTTTTTCCTCTAGTAGTTCTTCTACCACTTGTCCATTTATGTCCAGTTTTTCACCTTCCCATAATGTGCTATGAGCATTAAAATCCCCACACCATATAACCTCTTTTTCTTGCCCCTGAATATCCAATAGCATTTCTAAACTCAACCTCCTACATGGGTTATAAAAATGTATAATTACTAATTATTTGTCATTACTCCATATCCCTATTACTATGGCTTCTTGGCATCCACCTTTCTTCAATACTCCATATGGGAAACCTTCTTTAATAAAAGTAACACAATCTCCTCCAGTCTCTTCTTGTCTATCTTGTCTGACACTTTCATATCCTAATATCACAAAATCTAAATGAGGTTTTAACCAGGTTTCTTGTATACAAATAATATCTGGTTTTGTTTCTAATCTGTCTATATAAAATTTAAATTCCTGTCCATTTGATACAAGTGACCTTGCATTCCATTGCAGGATCAGTATCATTAATATGATTACCCACATGTCTCTTGTCATGTTTGAACTTCATCTCTAACTTCCTCCCAAGATAACCCCAACAATCCAAGATGACAAACAGCTGCTTTCACTATGATTTGTATTTTCTGAGTTTTGGACTCAACCCCTGCTGTACTATTGATAACCCCTGCAATGAAAATAACAATGTTCTTTTTTTCATCTTTAAGCTGCCCCTTTGTGATTCCATTTTCCTTGACTTCTTTCCTATCTTGATATTTAGTGTTTCTTGTCTCCTTCCCTGTCGAGCTGAGGGCATTGCCTACCTTTCTGGTGCTCCACCAGGTGCAGCTCATCAAACTCATTACCACAGTGTATATCTAGGCTGGCAGCCAGAATTTCTGTCACTAGAGTGTTTTCCGCCTTTTGGTACACCTCCAGTCCTATTTGTCCTTCTCTGTGTTCCTGTGGAGTATTCCAGCGCTTACCTCTGCATGTAACATTCATACATTTTCTATGCCGCTTATCTTCTTGGGGTAATTGTGAGAGGTGGAGTCCACCCAGGACAGGTTGCCAGTTCATTGCAGGGAAACATAGAGACAGGCAGGACAAACAACCTCGGACACAGATACTCATACCTAAGGACAATTCAAGGACTAGTTAACCTAACAGACAAGTTTTTGGACTGTGGGAGGAAGCCAGAGTACCTGGAGGGAACCCACATGGAGAACATGCTAAATCCACATACAGAAAGACCCCAGGCCAGGATTTAAACCCAGGACCTTCTTGTTGCAAGGCAGCGATGCTACCAACTACCCCACTGTGCAGCCTGTGTAACAACACCTAATTCACCTTATTTGACAATCCAGAATCACACGTTTTTATGTATCTGGTGTTACCCTTATTGATCATTTAATTGTGATGTCGATAGGCTGCATTAAGTCTTTATCAGACTGGGAGAAGAATGTGGCTCTTTCCTTCTATTCTCACTTATCTAGCATCAATTTACAGGGCTGCCTTCAAGGTAGGGTTGACCCACATGAGCCTGGCTTGTTAAGCCTCACTTGAATTAGCGGGGAGTGAATCTCCCTGAGCTTCATTAGTGGAACCAAATAAGCCTGGAGGGAACTTTTACTCTAATTCAAGTGAGGATATTTCAAATGAGCCTCGTTTTTTTTTTTTAACTTGCTTGATGTAACAGTCGTCAGGTTTTAGAAATTGACCATCTAATTTACCAAGAGAACTCAAAGTAGTACTTGGTGGAACAAAAAGTTCTACCTACAGCAGCAAGCACAAATACCAACAGCTGGTTTGACTTGAAATACTAATGTTTGTACAACTAGTTTAATCTGCACAGAATATTACCTGATTTCATCCACAATTTTGAACTCTTCACAGTGGTCCATCTTGAATTAAGATATAGGATAACTCACAGATGTTACTTTGGTAGAGAATTTTATTGTCTGGATGAGACCAAGAGGGGGATCCTGATTTTGATGGCGCTCTTTCTGTAAATGACAGTAGGACCTATTTCAGGAATTGCTGGGCTAGGCTGATGTGGAATCTGAGAGCAGATGGAGCATGGCCATAAGTCTGTGTGAGGGCCTGATTAAATGGAGAGCAGTCGGGCTTAAAGAGAATGAATACTGATATTGATATTGCTTGGAGACTTTTCAGTTTTTCTAACAATTTAAAACAGATCCTGTGTTGTGAAAGGTTTGGTGAAACACTTTGGTCAAGGCATTTTATGTTTATGTTATAAACATATTTATTTATTATGCCAATGATATTTATTCATTGGCATGATCTTTTCCTACAGCAGTGAAGTATATGATAATGCCCCATCCATCTCTTAGTCACCAGGAGAGTAGCAGATTGGCAGGGCCATGGGCATTGCCAGCCACAGTGGGTCACATCCTCTCAAAGCCTGTACCATCCTGCCATGAATTCAGCAGCCAAGTTTCTTATCCCAGAGTATGTCACGCTCCCAGAGAAACACGCTCACCATCCTGACTGTCCACTCTTTATTCACATAACAGCTGACTGTGTACAAACAACAAATATTAAATCTTTAGTCATGATTTACATCCATCAGCAGCTGATGGATGTGAATCAGTAATTAGCTAACTTTATTGTTTTAGCTGTAAAAGTTAGTAACTACAGAAAGAAATCAATACACAGATAAATTTCTAATTCAAATTCACCTTTTTAATATCATGATTATTTTCATTTACTATTTCAGTGTCTTCTAGTCTACCGTTTTACCCAGCAGGGAGATGACATTTTTAAGTTTATATATTTTCCTAAACAATAGCTGAATTGTCCTTTACTTAGGGTTTTGCCTGGAATATAGGAAGTTAAAATATTGACTTAATTTTCTCTAAAGTGAAGGAACCATATTCCTTCAAAATAATTTGGCACAGTATTGAAAATCATTGTTTATTTTTCTTAGTATTGAGTTGATAATGTTGGTATTGTGGCAACCATACCTAAATACTACAGTTACACTGTACAGAGAATATAAAATCCTCCAGAAATGTATTAGTTTATAGCTTACTTAAAGCACATTATAATACTGTTTTAATCAGATACTCCAACACAGCTGCTTACAGCCAAACAAACTTCTAGTTTCTTTAACCTTTGATAAATTTGCACAGTATATTCACAAAGCTTTCTACTGGGATACTTTGCTGCTGTAAAAAGATTATTTGAAATATATGTAACAAATGAAAATAATTATGTTAGTAGTGAAGTGTAAAACCTTAGGAAAAGCAAAGCCAAGAGGATCATACATACTTAGTGCATGTTAAGGGATGTCCTGGCTGACTATATCCATCCATCCATATTCTATACCACTTATCCTCAAGTGGTCACGAAGGGGGCTGGTGCCTATCTGGCTGACTATATATTTACCTATATTCTCTGTCTTTCCATATGTCTTTATATGACTGTATTCCCTCTCCATCTTACTTAATTCCTTAATTTTCCACTCACTAAATCCTTAAAGCCGCTCTCCGGATTATTTTCGGGGTGTGTGTTTTTTTTAAACCAACATATGAAGGCCCCTCCTAAAACATCCCTTCTCCCACCCCCTCCTGCGAGCTTTCCGCTCCCTCTACCCCCCCACCCCACATACAATTGGGCACACGCATCTCCTGTGATTTTGCAGCATATCATTGTGTATTTTATCAATAAAATATTATATAATATATATATGGTGGCAAGTGGTAAACTCATTTGACAGCATGGGATAAATTTCCAGTTAGGCCGAAGATACACAAATATATTAGAAGTTGTTGTCTTTGGACCACAAGCTTTAAAAAAGAATCTGCTAAGTCAATCACTTTCTCTGGATGGCATTAAATTGGCATCTAGTAATAGTGTAAAAAACATAGGTACAATTTTTGGCCAAGACATGACATTTAAATCCCATTATAAACAGGTTTCTAGGATTTCCTTCTTTCAGCTCCGGAATATTGCTTAAATTAGAAACATCCATTCCAGAAGTGATGCTGAGAACCACACCATGCATTTCTTACTTCAAGGCTGGACTACAGCAATTCTTTATTATCAGGAAGTCCACAAAATGCAATTAAAAGCTTCAGTTGATCCTAAATGCTACAGCAAGAGTTCTGATGAATATTAAAAAGAGAGATCACATTTCTCCTGTTTTAGCTTCTCTCCACTGGCTCCCTGTTAAGTCTACAATAGAGTTTAGATCCTCCTGTTGTATCTACTGGGGTGTGTGCAGTGTAGTATTTCTGGCAGGTGTGGTCCCAGCTGATCCTCATCATCAGCAATCAGGAGGATTCTCTGAGACAGCGTAAAAAATCAACAGACTTCATGAAGGCGCTGCGACCAAAGTTAGAAAAAAATACTTTCTCACTCTCTCCTGTCAAAGGGACACCTGTGAGTGTTCAGAATGATTAATAAGTGACTATTCCTAAATGTACAGTGAGCAGGGGCATATCCAGGAGGTGAACAAAGAGGGGCTAAAGTGTTCTTCTAGTGGGGAGCCAATCTGAGCTGGTCACATTTGAGAGTTTTCAGCCGTTACAAGGACATTTAAAGTCATTTTGTTTTACTAAGGTTTATGTGACAATATCGTCTCAAACTCTGCTTGCTTTTCAAACAATATAAGTGATTGGCTAAGAAAAAAAATCACAAAAACATTGCAACTTTTCACAAAAGCTTTTTCACAAAAAAGTGGATGGACTGTTAAATGTATTAACTTATATTATGCTGTTGACTGTTATTGTGTAAAATAAATAAATATATAAATGGGCTTAGTTTTGCAGCCAAATGTTGGAGTTCTGTTTTTTGAGAGATAAAAGGAAAATGCTTGATCAATTTACAGCCACAAAATTTTCATTATGCAGGATTTGTTTTGGTTATTTAAACATGTAAAAAAAAAATCAGATTAATCAATTAATCGAATCGATAAACAGCTAGATTAATCAATTAGCAAAAGAATCCATAGCTGCAGCCCTACACAATCGCTGCACCCGTTATCCATTTCTATTTCCATATCAACGCAACCAAGACCCAAACACTAACACCATACAGTAATATGTACAGTGGGGCAAAAAAAGTATTTATTCAGCCACCGATTGTGCACTTCAACTGTCTCTCACAGTTGAAGTGTACCTATGATGAAAATTACTGACCTCTATCATTATTTTAAATGGGAGAACTTGCACAATCGGTGGCTGACTAAATACTTTTTTGCCCCACTGTAACTGTAGTGGCTTTCATGCCTGTGATCCGCTTCATGTTAAAATGCAAGATATCTTATTTTATTCATATTCATACTGGAGGCAAATGTGCATCAAATCTGACATTTCTGTCCGTTTCTTAAATTTTTTTATGCCTGCCTGAACAGCAGAATTAAAAATGTTTTAAACCTGAACAAAGTCATTTTTACATGTTGTACTAATTCAAAAACATTTTCAGTGTTTTAAAAAGCGACTGTAGTCGGAACTCATCCAACTGAGCAACTACAGCAGTTCTGCAGAATATTTTCCTTCTTTCTTCACACTTTTTATTACTTGTTTGTACATTTTTGGCAGTTCAACAGAATATATTTACTACTGAATAACACATGTTGATATGTCTAATTCTAATTTACTATTTTTGATAAAGGATTGGACAAAGCAGGAGCTGAAGCTCTACTTGTTAAGATATGGAGGTGAATTTCTTTATTTTTTTCAATGGGAAACGTCATACTCATTGTTCTGACTGATCCCTGTTTTTCTATGCATCTATGGACTGCACTCAAGTGAGCTGACACTTAAAAATGACAATAGATGTTTCAAAGGTGCATCAGCACATTTCTTCCTGTGAGCTCGCTTTCTTTCTTTTTTTTACGTGTCCTGTCTAGCAGTTTGCTACTCAGAATTGGTGTCTGAGTACCAAGTACAAGCTCAACAGATTTACTTTCCCAAGCAGAGTATTACAGCTTCTCTGTAATACTCCACTTGATGTATATGTATGAAAAATCTTTATCAGTGATTACTGAGGGTTCAATTTCCTGAAGTCATGGACACGAAACCGAGACAAGAAGGAAGAAAGGAAGAAGGTGAAGAAAAGAAACCGGACCAACAGAGGGGCGAACCGACGACACAAGACAGGGAGGCAAATAAAGAACATAATAAAACATCCCAGTCCTCCACCTCTGCCGGACGGCAGAGAAACAGTAATACAAAACAAAAACAACAAACTGTACAGAACCAAACCAATAGTTCGGATCTAGTAGAATAAACTAAGAATTACACATTCACTACACACAAGCATGGATTGATGAACACAATACTAATGTTTCCTGTAAACTCATCGTAACAACTAACTAATGATGATAACCTCAGCTCAAGATATGTCCGTCCTCACCAATATAGACATAGAGGAGGCAAGAGATGTATGCATCCAGGGTCCCACAGAGTACAGAGTCCACAGGCGGATCAGCGCAGGGTCGATCACCCACCAAGAGAGGAACAGATGGAAGTGGTAAGTCCAGTGGCAAGCCAAGCCCTTAGTTTGTGCATACTATATGCCTATATCTAATTCACATTGTCTCTCTAGCATTACATATTAAAGTAGTATCTGTAAGTTCTTGTTATCAGATTTGTGTTGAAAGAGTACTAGCTCAACAAATAAACCATGGAAACTTATATGGATGCATTACATGTGTTTTGATTTTTTTTAGCCATTTACAAAAGCAGTTCATGAAAAATCCATATTCGCGGGATTTTGGTCATGTATGAATTCTGCAACTACTACACTGTTTTGCTGGCTGTCAGCTAAAAGGCTGACAAACATCGAACAGGAGTTCGATGTTTGTCTTGCAATAGGAGGGTTGGTCGTTTGAACCCCAGCTCTGGCTAACCTCATCACTGTGTCCTATGCTACCACTGACAGGAGCTGGTAAGAATTTTACTAGGTCTCTATTAATTTTTCCCGGCATTTAAAACAAATATCTTACCCATTTTGTTGGGTTAAAATGCACAATCCATTTTGTTGGGTCAAATTAACTACTGCTAGGTTGGTCCAATAGTTACCCAGTTGTTGGGTTGATTTTAATCTAGGACTTTTTAGGGAGTTTTTAAATCCTGTTTCAACCGACCTCAAGTCTATTTTCCTTTTATTTCGGCTTTGCGATAGTAACTTCACCAGTGTATCATGGCTTTTTTTCCAGCTCTTCGAGCCCGAGAGCACACCTGATCATGCTTTTAGGCAAAGTTACAGCATCAAATTCAAAAGACTTAATGCTGTGCTGCGACCAAAGTAAGAAAAAATACTTTCTTACTCTCTCCTGACACAGACTCCTGTGAGTTTTTAGATTAATGAGCAACTATTTCTAAACATTCAGTCCTGCTTAGCAGGGGCGTATCCAGGACTTTAATAAGATGGGCTAAAAGGGCCCAAGGTGTGTCTTGGACTGTAGCACCAAAATAAAAGCAAAGACGTTTAGTGGGGACCCAGTCTCAGCTAATCACATTCTTGAGTTTTTATCTGTTAATATGACATTTAAAGTCATTTTATTTTTGCAAAGGTTTATGTGACAATATAAAAGAAAGTGACAAATAAAAACATTGCAAATTTTTTTCACAAAAGCTTTTCCACAAAAAAGTGGATGGACTGTTTAGTTTGTTAACTTACGTTATTGCTGTAGACTGTTACTTTGTTAAATAAATAAATTCAGTAAAATTAAAATATTTAATTTTTCTTTTTAAAATATTTCTAAAATATTTCTAAAAAATAAAACCTGACCAAATTGTTGTTTTTCTTATTAACAATTTTGAAGTTATCACTCCTTTCTATTTGACTCCAACATAACATCATATAATAGAATGTGTTTTGGGTATCGCTGTGTAATAATTATTTATAATTTCAGCCGGAAAAAATATGCCTGGCCGGTAAATATTTTTCATCTACCCACCAACTTGGCCGGTGAGTTACAAATTTTGTTTTGGACCCTGCCTATTTTGAACTTTACCCGTAGCTAACAGCTTCAGAGAAATGTTGCATAATGTACTGCAGGGAATGCCTGTTACTTACAACCGATCAATTTGGTGTTTCGAACTACAATTAACTTCTTTCACAAGGGCAGCAACGAAACACCAGCACAGATGGGCACTTACAAGTTACTGTGCTTTTAAAAACCTTTGGGGACACCTGAGTGGATCTGCAGCCCAGCGAGAAGGCCCACAAGGACACGGAGTTCCGCAACGGAGTCTGCTATGCTGACTGCTGAAGGAGGAACAGCTCTCTTCGAGCTCTCCGATTTTTGCTTTATTGTCCCCTATTAAGTTCTTTTTTTAGATTTCCTCTTAATTAATTTATGTGCCCTAACTCTAGAATTACGCTATTACACTGGATCGCTTCTCTTTTGCGGATTACTTCTGAAGGATCCTTGTAAGACAGTGGATTAACAAAATGGCATTTTGCTCAGATGAAAACTTTGATAAACTGCTCCTGAGACAGGATGCCTTAGAAAAAACAGCTACTAATTATGGAAGCCAAATTAAGGCTTCTGGAAATGCACCGGGAAATTAATGCTGGATATAGAAATAAGATAACGCTACCGGTGATGCAGAAGGAACAACAATCTGGCAGTCCCGTGCTCATTTGGTCCAGTCTCACTCAAGCAGAACAACACTATTCCATCACCAAGGCGCAAAACGGAAAGGCTCCTAAATCAAACTACGAAGAAAACTGGCCAGCTATAAAAAGAAAGGCTACTCCTCCACACCTGCTCCGAGAAGGAATAAACTTAACAAATTCCACCACTCTCCTGTGATTCCCCTGAATGACAGATTTGCAGGTCCCTGAATCATGACATAGCCCCGGCAGCCAGCCAAGGTTACGACGAGGAATCCAAGTACAATAATCAACCAAACAAATTGAGGAAGCCTTTAGCAGAGGAATCGAGCCACAATAAACTACAGTTTTCCTTAGCTGCTAGTGTGTTGGCCTCTATACGAAGTTGAAAGCTCTAAATGGAAAAAGAGGAACTTTGGAAATAAAGCATATCTAAAATAATGAAATGGATTTCATAGGGTTGGAGAGTTGAAAAGAAAAACAGTGAAATTGATACACTGATGAGGCAAGACAGGTAACTAATGTTCATAGTTTAAAAAAGCTTTGAATGTTAAATTTTAGTTTAAAAATGCACATCCCGGTGAATCATTGAACTGTTTCTGCTTTGAGCATCACACAGACTGAGTATACTTTATTATGTTACCAAGTGAGTTAATAAACTGAACGTGGAAATAATGTTAAGACCTAAAAAAACAAATAAAACATTTGAAGTAGTTGCAGCTTATTTAATTCATCTTTTTGGTAATCAGTATATTTTAAATGCAGTTTGCTGGTGCCATATTGTATCAATAAATAATTAAATATTTTTCAGATATCATTCTGGCAGGGCGTTGGGGTGGGGGCAAGAAAAAAATTCTGTTATCTAGGAGGGGTATGGCAGAAAATATTTGAGATCCACTGCTGTAAGCAGAGGATCAGGAGCAAGCTGAGACTTGATGCATTTGCTTCATTCACCTGGCTCACCCTATTTACCTGGCTCTACACCAAACGCCTCACCCTTTTGGACCTTCTCTGAAAAAATGAGGTCACTCATCATGATCGAAACATAACTAACACCAAAACTTGGATTAAGTTAACTTCCAGGTACGGATATCCTGCTCATCTCCCAACTGGCAGTAACAGACATTTGAAATCTCCCTGAACAAAATAGTACTATCCCAGTACTTATGAGTAGCAGAAAACAAAAAGCTAAATCCAAACATTTGTGTACTAACCTAAATCTTTGATTTATCCCCTGTCAGAAAACTCAGTTACCCTTCATGAAACCACTTAAACTAGCTCTATTAAACATTAAGTCCTTATCAAACAAGACGGTTCTAATGAATGACTTGATCACTGAGCATAATGTACAGGCCCTATTCTTATCGGGAACCTGGTTAAATGTAAATAATGAATAATGAAAGATCTGCATTGACAGAATTACCCCCCAAATTATCATTTCCTAAGCGAGAGCAGGAAATTATAACATTATATAAACCACCAAAACCTAAATCTAATTTCATCAACGAGTTTAATGACCTTCTCTCTGTGATATGTATTGAGTAAGACCAACTAATCATTGTCGGTGATTTCAATATCCATATTGACAACCAACAAGATAGACAGCAAACACATTAAGTGACACTCTTTATAACTTCGGCCTGACCCAGCATGTCAAACAGCAAACACAATCGAGGACGCATTTCTCCTCTCCTAACGCTCAGTTTGAACAGAAAAAAACATCTCTCAGACAGAACAAAACAGACAACAGCTATTTACAAATAGCTGTTGTCTGATCTTCGTCGGTCTTCTTATATCCATGTGGGATCGATAACCATAACTTGGCTATTTTCCTAATCCTACTATTTGGGAACAAGTGCTTAAACCTAACGTGATCCATCTTATTAATATTTACGAGCAGCAGCTGCCTCGCGTGTGGGAGGAGCCGTAACATATCTTTAGGGGGGAACGCATATCGACAAAACACCCTTCTTTTATATAGGAGACACGCAGATAGTGAAAAAAATCAAAATGAGAGGGTGCAAGAGGAGAAAGGGTAAAAACATTAGTGACAGGAGGTATCGCGGCAAAATTCGGATGCTTTTCAAACATTGTGTTTAATTCATAGGAAGAGTGTAGAGCTGAGCCACTCTCCTAAAAGATCCCTGATACTGATAGCTCCCGCAGATGGAAGATCACTATAGATGGGTCTGGGTGGTGTTATTGTCATCTGTCATTTAAAATTGCCTTTCCATGTTGTAAATTTTTATAAATTATTCATGAAATATATTAACAGAAAAATTGCTATATCGTGAAGTATATCATTATCGGGATATAAACTGAGCTCTATCGCGATATACAAATTTGGCCATATCGCCCAGCCTTAGTATTGGTTAAAGTTAACCGATGCCATTAGCCGATATTTAAAATGTGGAAACTCTGCAATAATTTCACAGAAAATGTTCATTTTTAACTTGAAATTTTAGTTTTTGGGTCATTGTTATTGATGTTTTTATTTAATTGAACCTCATTTGTGTAACAAGCACAGAAGAAAATAAAACCTGACTTCCAATTCTTTTTTTTTTGGTAGAAGTATCGTATTGGTACTCAGTATTGTATCTGCTTGAAAAAAGGGGTATCGTTGCATCCCTACATAAAAGTATTAATACTAATGAGGTTTCTCTGCCCGTGTGCCGCTGGGGTGCGTCTTTTTCATCTGAAAGTCTCAGCGCAGGTGTCTTTATCCAGGTAAGGAGCACTAGTTATAGGTGTGAGGATCAATAGTTATTGGTTGTTGTTTGAGCTGTTTTGTCTTCTGGACGAGAAGATTTTTATAACCAGACATTATAAATTTGGCAACCGCAGGAGAGACGACACGGAGGAAATCGACAATTGCCTCCAATCAATCAAGAGGCAGAACACAATATTAAATTGTACCATGAAACATCAAGAAAACAGCGAGACCTAGAAAGGTAAACCGCGTTATAGTGAGGGATCACTGTATTTAGTTTGGACTAATTAGTATGTAAGGAATTTCCAGGCTACTACTGCTAAATTCTTGGAAGGTTAGGTAAGCACCTACTGACGTACATGTACATCGGCGCCCCTGGGGGGAATTATGTAATTGTGACCCGTAATCTGTATGGTCAAATAGTGGCTCTGGCGAATATCTATGAGCCAAACTGGGGCAACCCTCAGTTTTTCTCTTTCACGAGGATGCTACCAGATCTCACAGACTCATATAAGGGGGTGATTTGAACGGTGTGCTGAGCACACCGTATAGTAAAGTTTCAAATGCAGGAGTTGTCCTTCAGAATTTTATTAAATCATATGCACTTTATCATCCTTTGACACATATAAATTAGGGCTGAACGATTAATTGCATATGCAATTAAATCGCGATTTGGTAAAATGTGATTTCCTAATCACAAAGGCTGCGATTTGACTGGATGTAAACATATCTGCTAAAGTCACGTGACTTGCAAACAACGCAGGGAGAGAAGGAAACGCTGCACTTTAACCAGTTATAAAATGACCAAAAGCTTAACAGAATCTAACGCTGCACAATATTTGGTACCAAAGAGGAACAGTACATCAGTTGTGAGAAATTATATCGGCTATGAAAACGTTGATGCTGCGCAACGCCAGGTATTATGCAGAACCCATCTTGGTATTGTTGCTGCCTCACGAGGTAGGCTACAGTACGAACCTTTATCAACACCTAAAAACATCACACCACCATAGATGAGAGTTGCACGGCTAAACTGACCGCCACCAGTGTTTCAATTTCCAGTAAACAAACTTTGAGGCGACAGGGATCGCTGACCGAGCTGTTTGAAAGAATCGCTCCTTACGAACATAAAAAAACGGCACACTGAAATAATTCGTGCATTAACGGGTTTTATAGCTAAAAGTATGCTTTGTTAACCATGATGAATAAGCTATGGATTCAATCTCACACACACATTTTAGCCACATTTTACCTGCGCTGTATAAAAAATGCCAACAGAAAGTTAAAGTTGCACCGAAAACAGCGGAGTGTTTAGCAACAACTGACCTGAGATCAAACGCTCTACGGAGCCATACCAGAGTCTGAAAGTGAATTAGATCGATGGAGAATTAAAAATCAGAGCTTGTTGCTTCAAGCATCCTACTTCTTGGATAACCACATGGAGGAAAACATTGCAGCCGGAGGGAATTATTAGCTGGGATCAAAAGGAAGAAAACCTTGATTGCAGAACGACACCGATGACCATCGAGTGTGATGATTAAAAGTAGATAAAGTTGTTAATATTTGCCTTTTTTCTTAAAATAAGTAAATAATCTTATGGAATAGAATTAATTATGTATAAAAATCTGTTTATAATACACAATATTTTTGATTGCATTAATTAAAAAATGCATGACAAAAGCCCCACAAAATAATTTCACATTAAATCGCAATATTGAAGAAAAAAAATCGCAATTAGATTATTTTCCAAAATCGTTCAGCCCTTATATAAATACCACAGCTAAACAATTCTTTTTTGTTTTCCCCTGTTCACCACTTTTACTAGAAGATAGATTATTACCTTTGGGACATTGTAATCCTCCCCTAAGTAATAGGGTGCCAGTGTAATAGTTTAGTCATTAATGCAACCACAAGCAGTTACAAGCCAGTGTCAATGTCAGTGTCAGTGCCAGTGGAAGAATGCAAAGGGCTATGTCTGGAAGGGCATCAAACGTAAAAAACTAAGTCAAATCAAATATGCGAATCACAAACATGAACTCAATCTGCTGGGATTCCTTACGTAGAAAACTTAACTGATTGGAATGTTTTCATAGCTGTTTTCATAACCCGCTGCCGCCTCCGGCCGCCCCTTATACTGGACCATGGCGCTCCGAGAAAGGGGCATACCTTTCAGCCGTTCAGCTAATAAATCCTGCCTTTTGAGGCTTCTTTTTCCTTCTCTCCGTCTCCCATCGATTATTTCCTGGTTCTGTTGGGGTCCCCTCTGTTTCTGGGGGCGGATCCTTCACCAACGTACCCCAGCTCCCTTGCTCAGGTCCAGCGCCCACAGCGCCGTCTGCCGGGAGCCAAACATCATGTCCACCTACATCTGCTCCCTCTTTTTCAGATTTTGCAGCTTCTATGGCTTCTTTTCAACCTTATCAAGGCAGAGCATACGTCCCTCAAGCTCTCATTTCTCCATTCCTTCTTTCCTCAAGCTCCGTTCCATTCCCCCCTTCTATTTCTGCTCCCCCCGGTTCCTTTGCTGCGCCAAGCGCTTCAGCTGCCCAGCAGGTGGTTCCGGCATCTTTAAATCAACCTTCTTCCTGCTCGTCTCATCTTCCCCATTCCAACCCCACCTTACCCCCCCCCCCCCCCCCCCCCCCCCCAATACCTCCCCCATTTAACTGTGGTTCTAACTATTCTTTTTTCACAGCCATTCCCCCCTCCGGCCCTCTTCCACTATTCATCGCCCTTCTCCTCTATCCCTTCACGGCTTGCGCCGGAGTTCAGCACCTCGTGCCCGGGCATCCCGTCGTGCTCGCCGCTTCTCCGTTGCTGGTCCGACATTAACGGCTGGACAGTGGCACGACACTGCATACTTTGTGGCTCAGGGGGATTCCCTTCAGCCGCTCCGCTTACAACGCTATCTTTTCAGGCTTCTCTTTTTGTCTCCACTGCCCAGTGAAACCCCCGTTTCCTCCATACTTCCCGCTTCCACCTTTCAAGCTTCCTCATCGGGCAGTTCTTCCGGGGACACCGTTCCCTTCTCCGTGGCTTGGGCCCAGCACCCACGGCACCCCCTACTGGGGGAGAGCTGTCACGTCTCCCTGCACCGGGGAATTTGGTGGGACGGAAAACCCATCAGTCCTCGGTGTCAAGAAATTGCATTAAAAGCCTGAATGCTCAATGTAAACATGCCATTCAGATTACTCTGAACCAATCAAATTAATTCGGATCGAATTTCCTTCTGATCGAGAGGTTACTTATTCCGATAGTTAATTCGTTCATGGTGCATTTAAACTCCCATTTCAAATGTAGGTCTTTCCTACAGAAGTCTGTTAAGTCATGCATAGAAATCTATGTCATCTTAATTAAAGGGATTTAGTTCATAATTCGATTACATACATAAGAATGAAGGCTCAAGTATAAAAAAAATAAAAAAAGTCCAAATCAACTTCAAATTATGTTTTATGTCCAGGTTTAGGCATTTTTTATTAGGCAAGTATCTTTGCCGCTCTGTGACCTTGGGGTCAGGGCATAGAACTTGTGGGTTAAGATAGGTTGGGTAACTCATCCTGCGGTGAGCATTTTGAAAGGGTGCGCTATTTCGTTAGAACACCAGCTACCTCTTTGTATACTTCTCCAGAGTCCCTGGGCTTTGCTCTCGCCGTCAGTATTATTCTCTAGATACGTTCTTTGTGTCTCCCTCAGTCCTATGCCACCATCGTGGCATAGGACTGAGCTTCAGTCCTATGCCAGTCCGCTTCAGGCTGGACCCCGAGTTTGTCTCCCAGTCTGCCCTCCCTTCCTCCGCTCTCCATGGGCTTTACCCCCTCGTAATCACAGCCCTTATTCGGGACACAAATGGTCGTAAAACTCAATTCTCATCCATTCAGACCTTTATCTGTTAATTTCCATAATGGCTGCATTGTCTATATCATCCACCCACCATCAGGCAGCTCATCCACACTCTCTCTCCCCATCAGCCCAACATCAGTTCATACGCAATGCAGCTCCTGTCCCTGGTCACCGTAACCAAATTGCTGATTATCTTTTCAGAAATTCAGAGCCTTGGCGCGACCTCACCACCGCATCTCAGAAATCCATCTTCAACAGTCTCTCATCTAAATTCGGATCATAGGCTCCGACTGCAGATCTCAACCAAACTCCAGTCCTAACAGTTTTAGCTACAATCTTTAATTTCCTCCTCAGCGTCACGACCCCACCGCATTTTGGACGTCCATCTCAAACAGTCTTTCACCTGGTACCCTCTCTGTCTACCTGTCCGCCTGGAACGTCTTCAAGGCCTCTCACGTAACGTATGGTGTTTCATTTTTATTGTTCTGTCAACCTGCCAGTTCGTCTCACTCCAGTTCAATAATATTTATACTATATATATTTGTATAAATAATAATCTGCGTAGCTACCATCAAATCTTATGACTCAGATCAGCATCTTCATTAAGCTGGCAACAGGTAGCCCTGTCCAGCCCTCGATCATAGCCACATATGTAATCTCCCTCAGCTACACATCGCTTACGCTCACCGCAAACTTTTCACCCGTTGCATTCTTATGCTATGCTGTGCTTTGCACAGATAAAGAGAAGGTCCAAGGGAGTTGCACTGTGTCTTTGTAGATTTAGAGAAAGCATATGACCAGGTGCCAAGAGAAGAACTGTGGTTTTGCATGAGACGGTCTGGAGTGGCAGAGAAGTATATTAGATTTATGCAGGACATGTATAAGAGCTGTGAGACAACAGTGAGGTGTGCTGTAGGAGTGACAGAGATGTTCAAGGTATAGCTGTGACTCCATCAAGGATTGGCTCTAAGCTCATTCTTGTTTAATTTGGTGATTAACAATATAAAAAATGAGGTTAGACAGGAGTCTTCATGAACTATGATGGTTGCAGATGGATATTATGATTTGTATTGAGAGCATGGCAGAGGTAGAGTAAAAAAGCTAGACCGATGGAAGAATGCATTGGAAAAGAGAGGAATGAAGATTAGTCGCAGCAAGACAGAACACATGGATATAAATGAGAGAGACCCAAGTGGAATGGTGAAGTTATTGGGAATGGAAGTGAAGAAGGTAGAGAACTTAAAGTAATTAGGGTAAACAGTCCAAGGCAATGGAGAGTGCGGAAAAAAGGTGAAGAAGCATGTGCACGCATTTAGGAATGGGTGGGGAAAAGTGTCAGGTGTGACATGTGATAAGAGTTTCAGCATGAATAAAGGGAAAGGTGTAGAATACAGTAGTGAGAACAGCGATGTACGGTCTAGATACCATATCCGTGAGGAAAAGACAGGAAGCAGAAATGGAGGTTGCATAATTCAAGATTTTGAGATTCCCTTGAGAAGTAATGAGGATGAAAGAGATGAGGAATGAGTACATCAGAGGGACAGCTCATGTTTGACGTTTTGGAGATAAAGTCAGGGAGGTGAGACTGAGAGGGTTTGGACATGAGAGGAGAGATGAGGATTCTATTGACAGAAGGGTTTGCATAGGTTGGACTGACAAGGCAAGAGGAAGACAAAACAGGAGTTTTATGGATGTGTTGAAATGTGACATGAAGTTAATTGGTGTAATGGCAGAGGATAGGACTAAGATGATTTGCTGTGGTGACCCCTGGAGGTTAAAAGCCAAAACGAGAAGAGGATAATAGTGTAATCATTTCTGACCACAGCCTTGTAGAAATATATATTAGCTTTTTTGTATGCACTAAGCCCAGGAGTACCTGGCAGCTTGACCCACTGCTTCTTTCCAAATACACCTTCAAGAGACTGATCTCTGAGCAGATGGATAATTGTATTGACTTCAACCAAACCCCAGGTGTGTATATGGCAGTGGTCTGGAAGGCCCTAAAGGCATATATTCTTTGTCAAATAATCTCATACACAGCATATATGATGAAGTCATACAGACAGCAAATCAAGATTTTGGCCCATCAAATTGACGCTGTTCTTCCTTGGGTCATTGGTCCTGATCAAACAGGTTTTATATTGGGGAGGCCATCATTTTATATTATGCAGGTTCACTTACTCAATATACTATATATGGCAAAGCCTGCAGGAGAGTCAAAAGTGATTATTTTTGAGGACACAGAAAAAGCATGACCATGTTGAATGGCAATACCTTTTTGTGGTCCTGGAAAATTTTAATTTGGCCCTTCGTTTCAGAAATGTATAATGATATAGTGTGCAGATGAACTGTGTGGTATTTTAGGATATCTGTTCAACCGGAGTCTGATGCTGTGGAAAGTACCACAGCTGTGAAAGACCTCCTGTGTGGTACCAGTACCAAACACACCCACCCCAAGGACCTCAGCAGCTACAGGCCGGTAGCACTGACATCACATCTGATGAAGACCCTCGAGAGGTTGGTTCGGAACCATCTCCGGCCCCTGGTGAGGTCTTCGTTGGATCCCTTGCAGTTTGCCAACCAACCTGGGGTGGAGGATGCCATCTACCTGCTACACCGAGCTCCTCACTTGGAGAAGCCTGGAAACTCTGTGAGGATCATGTTCTTTTCATTAAAGACAACAAAGAATCAGAGTACAGACGGAGGACTCTGGACTTTGTGGACTGGTGCGAGGAGTTGGTGGTAGACTTCCGGAGACGCAGACCCACCACACAGACACCGGTGAACATCCATAGGTACCTGGGTGCTAACCTGAACAATACACTGGACTGGAGCCACAACACTTACAGGAAGGGTCAGAGGTCAGGGCAGACTCTCCCTGGTGAGGCGGCTGAGATCATTTGGAGTCCAGGGAGCGCTGTTAAAGACCTTCTATGACTCTGTGGTGGCTTCCATCATATTTTACAGTGTTGTATGTTGGCGCAGCAGTTTATCGACAGATGAGGGGAAGAGGTTGGAAAAACGCATCAGGAAGGCCACGTCTGTTGTAGGATGCACCTTGGATCCAGTGCAGGTGGTGGAAAACAGAAGGACTCTGGCAAAAATAACATCTCTGATGGAGAGAGTCTCCCACCTCATACATGGAAATGTTGATGAACTGCAGAGCTCCTTCAGTGACTGACTAATGGATCCTAGATGCACAAAGGTCCTTCCTCCCTGCAGCTGTTAGACGGTACAAACAAAATTGCTCCCAACAGACATAGATGACATAGAAGTCAGCACTGTAATTTTCACTAATCAACGAAACCATTATGGTTATAACTTGCATATTATTTTTACAGACTATACATGGTAATTTATTGGAAATTTTTCTTTTAATATTTACTTTTTAATGCACAATCTTTACTTTCTAACCTTCTAAATATTCTAATTACCTTAACTGTACAGTACATTATTTTCATAACTAATGTACATAATGTATTTTTTTTTCTTTTTCTTCTGTAAAACTCATGTGTGTTTCTGTTCTGTTTGTACATATGTTTTTTGGCTGCTTTTATGACCAAATTTCCCCTCGTGGGATTATTAAAGGATTATTCTAAATTTCAGACTTGGCAACATGCATCATATAACCAGCTAATGATGAGAATATATACTTGTATGGAGTGTTATGTACACAACTGAATGCTAAACACTGGGGCGAAGCTTAGGTCTTAGTAGAAAACAACTAATATTGAAGAAAACAGTAGTCATGACTATTTAAAGAAACATTATTATTATCAAATGATAATTGCAAGCAGCTTCAATTTATTATACCAAACATTTTTAGACATTATTTAGAGGTAACCAAGCACATGATTAACATAAAAACACACAACTTCATATATACCTGTTGCCTTTTTAATGTGCAAATTTAAAATTGCAGGGTTAAAATAACAGCAATAAATGACCTTAAATAAAATCCACTATAGTTTTTCAGTGTATGGCCGCTCATTTGCATATTGACACAGCTGTCCAGGGTTTTATTCCCAACGCAGATAACCCTGTTGGGTGTCTGTTCCCCTTCCTTCACTGCACATTTCCGGTCTAAACTGCTTTAATAAATGCTAGTAATGCCAAAAAAAAAAAAGCTGTCGAGTTCAATTATATTTTTTCTTGAAAAAGCATGTTTGTTAGAATATGGTCTACAAATTGAGGAAGGGTAGTAATTAGTTAAATTAATTCAATTAGATTTACTTGAGTAACAATTTTGGAAAAATATGTATATTTTCAGGACTTGTTTCACTACCTCGTACTTTTTACTTTGACTTGAATGATATTAATATTAAAACTATCATGGGTAATATTTCTGGCTACTTTACCCACTGTGAGAAACATCACTAAATGAAGAACAGATTGACTATCTTGTTTGTACACTGGCGTTGCTGTTCATGGTTTGTCTATTTATCTGCTGAGTAGGCCTATTTTGTTCAATTTGGAGGTTCAAGTAGTCTAAACATACAGTAAACAGTAGATGGTGTCCCTGGTAGTACTGTAGGCCTACTCTTAATATGTAGTTAAATACTGTAAGTATTTAAGTTTATATTTCAAAAACTCTGTTCTGCCTACATGTATTTTTAAATTGTTAATTATATTCATTATTTTCCTTTGAGTCCTTAAAATTCCCCACATTTGCCCATAATGTTATTTTTTATGTCTGATGACATAACTTTTTAAAAATACACCTTATTTTATGATCAATTGGCTACGCATTATTTATACGTGGGCTTTTTTTCAGAATATTATTTTCCACTTGAGTAATGTATCACTCTGTCACTCCGAATTTTTGTAAATGTTATTTAACATACATCTGAATAAATCTGATATTCTAATTGCACATATTAATAAAAAGGGTTTATTTTCCTTGGACAACTGACTGAACGCATTTCCATCGTTGTCCTTATTTTGTAGGTAGGTAAGGCTGCTCTGCACATTTGTAAATTATCTCATGCGTATTACTTCCTTAGGGCGCTACTCCAAAATGTCAACATGCGCGTTTGACATCTAACTGTGTAAGAACAACGAAAAATGTTTTTGACTCACCATTTCTCGGCGTACTTGATCCGTGTTAATTCCAAAAATAATTAAAAGAAGGACTTGAATTTCCCCAGAGTCCTCCCAGTTCGGGAACGTTTTCACTGATCACTGTAAATAAATTGGGACGAGAATAAGAAACGCACTCCCTAGAAAGTCAGGCATGTCCTGTGTTCGGCTTTGAAGCTGACGGGCTTCTGCTGATCTTTGTTTAATGAACCCGCTCTAAATTCATCCACTCCCATGATGACTTTTCGGCTAACTCCGGCTTCTTCCGGAATCATTAATTAAAATGAGGCAGTGAGTTTAAACGTGCAAGTAAAATAGCAAATTTTAGGATAGATAGATAGATAGATAGATAGATAGATAGATAGATAGATAGATAGATAGATAGATAGATAGATAGATAGATAGATAGATAGATAGATAGATAGATAGATAGATAGAGTTTAATGATACGGTTTACATTCAAATAAAGCAGCCATATAAAAATAATTTCATTAAGATATTACAATTATGCATTATGACATGTTTGTATTTCATGCAATATTAAACTATTTTCATGTAACCAGACCCAAGCATGCAGAAGCAGCTTTCAGTTTCTATGCTCCTCACATCTGGAACAAACTGCTGGACGAATTCAAAACTGCAGAGACACTGAACTCTTTTAAATCTAAAATAAAAACATACCTATTTAGACATGCTTGTGTGTAACTGATACTATTATTGGCAATGCTATTATTAAATGTTTTTATCGTAAATTTTTGTTTTTAATTAAATGCTTTTTTTTTGTTTTAGAAATGTTTGTTTATATATCTCTGACTGATTCCTTGTTTTTATTTTTACATTTCTGTAATCATGTAAAGCACCTTGAATATGCCTTATGTTGAAAGTGTTCTATACAAATAAAATTGCCTTACCTTTCATGAAAAATTGTTAGAACATTTCGTCACTGACTTGCTATTAGAAATGCAATGCTAGTGAAGTTTTACAAAACTATACATCAAGTTAAATAATTTATTCAAATTATTCCAAGAAGCTGATATTTCGATTTCTACTTTTTAATATCTGCTTTTGCTAGACACCAACAGAGGTTTGTAGAAAACATGCTTTTCCTCTTCCTGACTTCTCATTTGTTTTGAATGTTTGTCTCACTTAATGTTTCAGATTATACTCAATTAAATATTAGTCAAAGACAACATAATTAAACACAAAATATAGTTTTTAAATAATGGTTTTAATTATTATGGGAGTGATAAAATCCAAACCTACATGCTCCTGTGTGGCAAAGTAATTGCCCCCTAAACTAAATAACTGTTGCTGTCACCCTTAGCAGCAACAACTGCAATCAAGCGTTTGTGATAACTTGGTACTTTTATGACAAATTTAATAGGACACACAACTTCCAAAAAATTCCACTCTTGCCTCATCAGTCTATTTTCCAAAAGTCTTGTGCATCATTAATATGTCCATCCAACCATCCATCCATCTATACCGCTTATCCTAAAAGGGTTGCAGGGGGGAGGGTGGGACTGGTGCCTATCTCCAGCGTTCAACGAGCGAATGGCGGGGGACACCCTGAACAGGTCAGCAGTCTTTTTTTTTTTTTTTTTAAACTTTATTTGTGTTCAAAGTTTTTCTTAAACAAACAAAAATACAAACAATACAAATAAATACAAACAAGGTGGGGTAATGAAGTGTCAAGTGTACAATAATATAAAAGTAAGATATAAACAACGCCAGGCATCAAAAACATTGATTCAATTATTGCCCCTTAACATGAGGTAGGTGTTCCATTTCTCCCAGAGAGCATCACCCTTTTGTCTTTGGAGCCTCAATACAAACGTTAAGCGCTCCATGGACCGAATACCTTCCACGATGGCGAGCCACTGTGTGACCGTCGGGGGATGTCTTATAAGCCAGCGTTTAGTGATTGCTTTTTTGCTCGCAACCATAAATACCTTCAGGAGGTACTTGTCTGCCTCAGACAAATTCGAATCAAGATTTCCTAAGTAAAATGAAACACATGTAAAGTCAAAATCAAAGCCCAGAATCTCCCTTGCTGTGTGATGTATGTCTTCCCAGTAAGAGTCCAACGCAGTGCAGGCCCAGAAGATGTGTGTGTGGTCTGCAGAGGTATGACCACACTCACGCCAGCATTCAGGTGGTTGTCCCGTTTGTCTGTGTTTTTGTTTTGGCGTTATAAAGTATCTAATCGTATTTTTCCAGGAGAAGTCTCTCCACATTTGTGAATTAGTAGTCTTAATTTGAGTATCTATAATTGTTTCCCAGTCCTCTGTCGAAATTGAGACCCCCAGTTCCTGTTCCCATTTGTCCCTGATGTAGAGTGTTGTATGTCCCTTTAATTTTATAATACAACCGTATAGTTCACCAATAATTTTTCTGGATAATTCTGATTTGTAAGCTTTTATAAACATTTGTGTGATGCCAGATATACCATCAAACTGCAAAGTTTTTATATTTTTAATGTAGTAATGCCTCAGCTGAAGATATTTATAGAAGTCATGACGGCCCAGGTCATATTTTGTTGACATAGTTTTGAAATCTATGAGGTCATGTTGTTTATCCGTCAAAAGACAGAGTGAGGTAACCCCCTGTCTTTCCCATTGAATAAAGCTCCTGTCAAGCACAGCTGGTTCAAAGTGGGCATCGTGTACTGGCCACATTAACATTTTTATCTCTCTCTGAAGTTTAAATTGCTTCACTATATCTAACCAAATATTAATGGAGAGTCTAACCCATTGATTCTGAACATCATATTTCTTAGCCTGGACTGGATTTGCTAATAAACTTTGGACTGGAATAGTTAACAGAGACAACTCTATGGCCTTCCATTTAGCTATGTAGTCTTGATTACATAAGAGAATGAGTGGTCTTATCTGGGCTGCTGTGTAATAGTCTCTCAGACAGGGCAGACCCATCCCCCCTTTAAGTTTAGGTAGTTGAAGCGTCTTGTATCTTATTCTTGGTGCTTTGCCACTCCAAATAAAGCGTGAGATGATTTTATCCCATTCTCTGAACTGGGAGTCTGGGATTTGAATTGGTAAGGATTGGAAAAGGTACAACAGTCTGGGCAGGATATTACTCTTTATCACCATTATCCTGTTGCCCAAATCCAAAGTCAAAGTAGACCACCTGTCCAGATCATCCTTAATTAGAGTATTGATGGGCAGGTAATTTTCGGCATAAAGGTTAGATACATCTTTCGTCAGTCTTACTCCCAAGTACTTCACACAATTAGAATCCCAATTGAATGTGTATTTCAATTTGAGTTCAGATGATGGTGTAAAGTTAAAAACCAGCGCTTGTGTCTTCTCTATATTGAGAGTATAACCTGACAGGTCACCATATTGCTGCAGTAAATCCATTAATCTTGGGACTCCAGTATCTGGATTTTCCAAGCTAACCAGGACATCGTCTGCATGAAGGCATATCCTGTATTCAGAGCCCCTCATACATATACCTTTTAAATTTGGGTTCTGTCGTATGATTTGTGCGAGCGGTTCTATGAAGAGATTAAATAGGGTTGGGCTTGCCGGGCAGCCCTGACGACAGCCACGGCGCAGTTGAATGGGTTTGGACAAGCTCCCGTTTACTTTGATTCTGGCAGTGGGACATGTATACAATGTTTTTATAGTGTGAATAAAATCCTGATGATAGCCAAATTTCGCCATAACTTTATAAAGAAAGTCCCACCCAACAGAATCAAAGGCCTTCTCTGCATCCAAACTAAGCAAGATAGCCTGTGATTTGTGTTTTTGTATGTGTTCTATAATGTGTAAGGTCCTCCTTATATTATCCTGTGTCTGCCTTCCCTGAATAAACCCAGTTTGGTCCTCCTCAATTAGGAAGGTCATGCTCTCTTCCATCCTCTTTGCCAATATAGTGGCAAAAATTTTGTAATCCTGATTCAGGACACTAATAGGTCTATAAGATCCGCACTGGGTCAGATCCTTTCCGTCTTTTGGAATTACTGAGATGATGGCCTCCCTCCAAGACGGAGGGAGGAAACCCTCCTTGAAAATATAATTGAAGCTTTCTGCCAAAATTGGAATCAGTTGCTCTCTCATCGATTTATACCACTCCCCAGGAAACCCATCAGGGCCAGGAGACTTACTAGACTTTAAAGAGGAGATAACTTTATCAATTTCTTTAGCAGTGATAGGTTTGGTTAATTTTTCATTGTGTAGTTTGCCGAGTGAGGGCAAATCCAATTGATTCAAGAAACTGTCCACTGCACAACTGTCAACTGTATTAGATTGATCATATAAATTCTGGTAAAAAGTCTCGAAAGCTCTTTGTATTCCATCTACATCATAAACCGTTTGTTTTGTTATTGGGTCCTTTATTTTATGGACACCTACATCTGATTGTTGTTTACGAAGCCTCCATGCAAGAATTTTGGAGGCCTTAGGGCCTGCTTCATAATATCTTTGCTTTGTAAATCTTAGTTTTTTCTCTACTTCCTCGCTATAAAATTTGTCAATTTCTTGCCTGAGAGGCCTCATTTGTATGAGTAGTTGTTGGTTCTTTGTTTCGCTATGCTGCTTTTCGAGTTCCAAAAGTTGGGTCTGTGCATGTAACAGCTTCGCCAGTTTTTCTTTTTTAGAAAAAGCCGTTTCTGATATTATAAAGCCTTGCAAAACTGCCTTGGATGCGTCCCACAGTATTGCAGGATTTACACTACCATCATTATTGTTTTCTAAGTAATTTAGTAAGTGTTGTTTCATTCTCTCCTTAAATCCAGGGTCATTTAACAAACCAACATTGAGTCTCCACAATGTTGATTTGGGACTACTTTCCAAATGCATTTTTAAATATACAGTAGAGTGGTCCGACAAATCTCTCTGACTGATTTCACATTCCTGTACTCTATGTCTCTCAGTTTTATACATAAAAAGGTAATCTATTCTAGAATGAACATTATGTCTGTGTGAGTAAAATGTATACTGTTTGTTCTGTTTGTGTAAGTCTCTCCAAACATCTAATATGCCTAAATCATAAATTCTTCTTTTGAACCACCTTTCAATGTTTGTAAGTTTCCTCTTTCTATTTGTAGTGTCTAACTTAGGATCCAAAACTACATTGAAGTCGCCCGCACAAATCAAAATACCTGAGGGCTGGGACGTCATTAGGTCCAATATATTCTTAAAAAATGCCTTTTTACTACCAGGCGGTGCGTAAATATTCAGCAAAGCTACCTCCTTACCATCAATCTTACCATTAATCATGATGTACCTGCCATCATGATCTTTGGTTTCTGTCTGAAATTCAAAGTGAACAGAGTTAGGTATCATAATGGCTACTCCTCTTTTACGACCCAATTTTGGTGAAGAATAATAGGTGTGTTTAAAGCCCATTTTCTTTAATTTCTCATGCTCTAGACTACACAAGTGAGTTTCCTGCCAGAAAATTATTTCAGCCTTTTCCTTTTTTGCCTTTGATATTAACTTGCTTCTCTTGATGGGGCTAGTCAAACCATTTACATTAAGGGTAATAATTTTGTATTGTTTGTGTGACATAAAGAAAAACAGAACGTATCAAGTACACTCTCCATACCCCGTAACAGTGAACAATGTGTGTAGAACAAAACAGTAAAAAACAGAACTGAGATAAAAATAAAAGAAATAAGAAAGTGAACTTCCAGGTTAGAGGCTGTCCCTTGGCCTCTTGGGTAGGGAGGTGAACCGCCCACTAGGTGGCAGGGCTCCCTCAAAAAAGTTTTCACAGTGGTGGCCGTCATGTTAACTCTGAAAACAAACGAACTACTTTGCATAATGACAAAATTGGTCAAATAAATAGAAGGGGGTCCAGACAACAGTCTCGTATAATATAAACATGAATCAGGCTAATTAAACATAAAAAGTCGGGGCGTTTGTATTACTACAGTAAAGGAATAATGGACCGAGTTTAGAACAGTACTTGCTTACCGCAGGTGACGCAAATTACACATGCGTATCAAAAGAAAGTTGTTTATATCTGAGCGGGGGGAGGTGGTGTATCCTCCGCGCTGGGCTCAGCTGCTCGATGGTGAAACTCCTGAAGTTTGTCTCTAATTCTCTGGCGGTAGTCATCCCCGGTCCCGTTCCTCTTCTCTCTCACTCGTTCCCAGGGAAAGGTGGACTGCTCCGGTGAGGTCCGTTTCGGCATAGGTTGGATAGGGAAGCCCTTCGCACGTAGATCTTCCGCGGCTTGGCTGGCACTTTCGTAGGTAACTGTCCCAGAATCCAAAAACACGCGCATCTTCGTCATAGGCGTATGAAATCGTATCCCTCTTTGTTTCAGTGCTTTTTTAACAGGCAGGTACTCTCGTCTTTTGTCCATCACTGCAGTGGCGTAATCATGGTCAAAAAACACTCTCTGTCCATCAACGCTGATCTTCTTTTTCCAGGCGGCGCTTATGATTTTCTCTTTCGAGGTGTATTGAAGGAACTTCACCACTGTAGATCGCGGGGGTGCACCTTCGCGTGGCCTCGGGCCCAGGGCTCTATGCGCTCGCTCTATCCCCAGCTCAGTCAGACCTGCACTCTCTGCCAGTTCATTTTTCAGAAAATTTTCTATAAAGTGAATCATGGAAGTTCCCTCAATGCCTTCTTTCAAAAGATAGATTCGAATATTATTTCGACGCGAGTGCCCCTCGAGCTCCGTGACTTTTGACTGCAAGTCTTGTTGGGTTTTCTTCATATAATCCAGATATTCCTTCATCTCCATACAGGATGTTTCCGCGCTGTCAATGCGCTGCTCAGCACCGTCGAGTCTTAGCGATGTAGCTTCAATTTTCCCTGCAGTATCCTCCATCATTTGCCGAAATTCAGTCCGTACCTCGCCGAGTTGCCTTTTAACGTCTTCTGAAAAGAAGCTCTGGAGCTGCTGCAGTTGCTGAGATAGTTTAACATCCCATTCAGACATGGACTTGGCCATAGTGTCGTTAATGGCCATTCGGATAGAGGCTAGCGATAGCTGTGGCTCTGTTAGCATAGCTTCCTCCTGGCTCGCCTCTTCGGAGTCAACCACGGTGTCCACATTGCCCTTTTTGCTTCTCAGTCCCTTTCTTGGGCCCCCCTCTTCTCCCCCCGGCATAGTAATGCACTCAAATACCTTAAAACAGATTCCTGGTTTTAAAAAATGGGGGTTATCTCGTAGTTCGGTCGAGAGCACACGTTTTAAGCTGCCATGATGTTTGCAGCGCCACCGGAAGTCCAACAGGTCAGCAGTCTATTGCAGATCATAAAGATTTTTTTCTGGCAAAGATGAGACAGTGTTCATGTTCTGTTCATGTAGATTGAGTTACTTTCTTTCTCATTTGTTCCTGAATTTCTTTGGATTCTCAGCATAATGCATAGGTTTTGAGGATATTTTGGTCTGCTTCACCGTGCCAGTAAGATGATAGCTATGACAGAAATTAGAATGGGTGTGGCTGGAGAAATTGAACTCAGGTGAGATGAACCACTGTTCATGTATGGTTACATGGAAGGGTGCAGTCCCTTTGTCACACAAGGCATGTGTATGTTTGATGTTTTTTCTCTCACATACAAATGAAATCTTTTAGATTTAAAAAAAGTCTAATTTAGTATTAAATACTGATAAGGTAATTATAGTAGGGGATTTACATATTCATGTTGACACTGAAAGTGAAAGGATGAAATGCAGGATTTAATGTTATCTTAGACTCAACTGGCTCTACTAAGAAGGTGCAGGGACCCATCCACTCGGGTCAGCACACTTTGGATCTTGTACTGACATAGGACATTGAGTGTAACGAAGTACCAAGCGAGTAGTCTGACCTTTTTTTGATAATTTTTGAATTTACTTTAAATCACCTTCCCGAATCTGAAGAAAATGTAATTATAGTAGAACTTTATCAGAAAATTATGTTACAAATTTTAAAGAATCTGTTCCATTCAGGTTTACTTGTAGGTCCTAGGATTTCTAAAAGTAGCATGGGAGGCAGGTCTTTTAGTTATCAGGCTCCTCTCCTGTGAAGCCAGCTCCCAGTTTTAGTCTGTGAGGCAGACACTGTTTACTTTTAAAACCAGACTTAAAACCTTCCTTTTTGATAAAGCTTATACTTACAATGGCTTAGGTTATCCTGAGCTATCTCTGTAATAAGCCATATCGGTATTGCGAGTGTGCATGCTTACGAATGCGGCTTGGACTCCCGGTCACCGCTTTGGAACCCAAACAAATCCCCTGGCTCGACTAAACATCAAGTGCATGCCTGTGTTTTCATTAATACAGAGCCTATTAAAGCCTCTTAAAGGCTGTTTATGGCAGATTTTTCAAGTATACCCGGTTCTCATTGTGTTGTGGTTGGCTGTGGAAACGGCAGTTACTAAATTAAACGGTGGAGAATGCAAAACAAACCAGTGTATGAATACCTACCCTTGTAATGAACAACCATTTATTTTATATACATTACATACAGAAAAGAAGGCTCCGAATGTACGTGTGAAGGTGGATAAAAAAGGTAAATATGTGATTAAATATGTTGATTGTTCTATATTTCTGTTGATCGTCTAGATCTAACATTTTGTTAGCATAGTCATTAGCACACAGGCTTTCACATAGCCTACTGCTGGAAGTTGATGTAAAGGAGCAATGTATAAAACGTCACAGCCTTATCCGGGCTCTTACTGCTTGTAACGAGTAAAAATTCCATTCAAAAATACAAATAGTAAGAGTTTAAAAGTACGTCGGACACTAATAAGCTTCATGCTAACTGCTAGCCATAGCAGTCAAGAAATACCTGCAATAGGATGATACAGCACGTCTTGATTCCATGAGCTCTTGGATGAAAAGTAGCTGAGGCCACTTCTGCATGGCAACATTCCCTTCTTCCCAGCCATCTAACAGCGTTTGTTGGTCCGGGACTGTCACTCCATGGAATGTCAACAAGCCCGGTATATTCAGCCTTAAACACGCCACTTCCCTTTTCTTGCATCAAAAAGATCAGTAGTTTCTGCACTGTAGCTGCACACACTGGTAAACACGTAGTTCTTTCTTATGCTTCGTGGACACCGACAGCCCTCAGCGGCAAATATATGTTACTTTGTATGTATGTATGCTTTGACTTCGTCAACTTTTCATGCTTTTCCTGCGTTTCAAGCTTCAAAGCGCATAACCCTAGCAACGCAGGAGTTCAGCTAGTTGAACGTTTGATGGTCTTAATGCTCTTGACGCAGCATGGCAACCAATCAGAGTGTCTCACTGTAGTGACGTTGCCCAATGTCGACGCTGCCTAGCCAATCACGATCCCCGAGTGTTTAAAACATCCAGCAGAGAAAGGCCCACCTACAAGTTTGCAAGCTTCAGCGTAAAAATGTATCTTCTGTGTATATGCGCCGAATTAGTCGCTTTGTTGGCATTGCTTGACACTCACAAAGCTTAAAGTCTGAACACACCATTAAACTGTTGGAGGACAGATGGACCATCTTTCTCAAACGGCTCATGCACGTGAATGAGGCAAAAAAGCTTTTTGCCTCATTCAAATCTAGTTGAATGAGGCAAAAATCTATTTCTGACACAAATCTATTTGTGACGTGATGCGGGACCATTTGACACACGTCAGCGCACTTCTCCACAAAGCGTCAAATGTGTTTGGTGTGAATGCACCATTCAGACTGACCACTTTTCTATATTCTGCTATTTTTCTGTATTACTACGCTTCAGATGTATATTTTGCTGTTGTTCTGGCGGTTAACCTTGTTTTCGCTCAGATTCTTTCTCTCTATAGAAGCTACACCTGGTGTGGTATCCTGCCCAGCTACAATGCCCTGCTGGATGTGGAGTATCGATTCAGATTATGCTCCCAGTGACCGAACATCCTCCACGTCCTGTTGTCAACTTTTTACTTTAAATAGAAAGTACCCTTACACCAGTTCCTTTATTTCTTTCTGTCTCTTCTCTGTCTTCTCAAACCCCCGGATGGTCGTGCCAGCCAGTCGTTCTGAGGTAGGCTATGGTTCTGCTCGAGGTTTCTTCCTGTTAAAGGGGAGTTTTTCCTCTCAACTCTTGATACACTTTAGTTGAAAAGTCTGCATCAATGGGCCTAACCTCACGTCAATGACTTGATGCAATCTGCTGGGATTCCTTAAATAGAAATCTTTTTAACTGTATAATTGTAATGAGATGATTTGGTAAAGTGACTTGAGATGACATCTGTTGTGAATTGGCACTATATAAATGACGTGAATTGAATTGAATACCACTATGTAGGTAGGAGTGTGGGTGACATCACTGCACTGGACCAACAGTCCATAGGTGGGCGTGTTGAGCTGTCTCAGCCCACTTTGAAAAGAGTCAGAGAAAAAAGCAATTGAAACACACTAAATATGGGCTGGAGACAGAGAAGGAGGAAATTCAAACCATCTCTTCCATCAATCATAATGGGAAACGTGACATCTATAGCTAACAAAATGGATGAACTCTAAGCCCTGACAAGGTCTCAGCCTGAGTATCGTCAATGCAGTGTTATGTGCTTCACTGAGACCTGAATACAGGATCATATGCCCGACTCCAACGTCTCTCTGATTGGCTTTCTGACTGTACGAGCAGACAGAGATCTGAAGAGAAGTGGAAAAAGAAAAGGAGGTGGAGTAGCAGTGCTTGTCAACAATAGATGATGTCATCCAGGACATGTTGCTGTGAAGGTTAGTCTCTGCAGCCCAGATATTGAACTCTTGGTAGTTAATTTACGTCCATATAATTTACCAAGAGAGTTGACCAGTGTCATTTTGGCAGTTGTTTATATTCCACCTTCAGCCGTTGCCGACCATGCATGTGATGTCATCAGTTCTGTTGTTGCTAAGCTACAGACCCAGCAACCCAATGCATTTGTGGCAATATCTGGTGATTTTAATCATGCCTCACTCTCTTCTACACTTCCAACATTTCAACAGTTTGTCAGTTGCTCCACAAGAGAAAACAAGACCTTGGATTTGTTTTATGCAAATGTAAAGGGTACTTATATGTCCAAACCAAGACCTCTGCTAGGACAATCAGATCACAATCTTGTCTTTCTCTGCTCAGAATATAAACCACTTGTTCAAAGGCAACCTCTGAGAACTGTTAAAAATGGTCAAATGAAGCTGGAGAAGCCCTGCAGGGTTGCTTTGAGTCCACAGACTGGAGGACTCTTTGCCAGCCACATGGAGAGGACATAAATGCCATGACTGGGTGTGTGACTGAATACATAAACATCTGTGTGGACAACATTGTCCCCTCCAGAACAGTGACATGCTTCCCTAATAACAAACCATGGATCACCAGTGAGCTGAAGTAACTGCTGAACAAGAAAAAAAGAGCCTTCAGGGAGGGAGATAGGGAGTTATTAAGAAGTATACAGAAGCAACTAAAAGTCAAGATCAGATACAGCAAGGAGGATTACAGGAAGAAGCTGGAGTACAAACTACAGAACATTATAAGAGATTTCTGGTCTGGAATGAAAAAGATCACAGGCTTTAAGCACAGGAAGGACTGGAGAGATGGAAGTGTGGATAGTGCCAATGAACTGAACACATTCTTCAATAGGTTCAGTTCAGTAACAAGCTCAGCATTCTCGTAACCTGTTTCCATCCAGAGAGACATCTGACTCTCCTCTGACCCACACCTGTCCTGTCACAACTCAGATGTTTTATCTTCCACCTCAGTCATGAACTCTTCTTCTTCCACAACCTTGTCTTCGACCAAGTCAGGAGATTCCGTTACCCCCTTTACCTCACCTTCCCACCTATCTTTTTCTAAAAGTCAGGTGAAGAGGCAGTTGGAGAAACTGAACTGGAACAAGGCTGCAGGTCCAGATGGTGTCAGCCCCAGAGTCCTGAAGACCGGTGCACAGCAGCTCTGTGGGATTCTGCAGCACCTATTCAACCTTAGCCTGAACCAAGAGAAGGTTCCAGTGTTGTGGAAGACATCCTGCATTGTTCCAGTACCAAAGAAAACTCACCCATCAGTCATCAATGACTACAGACCTGTTGCCCTGACATCCCACATCATGAAGGTCCTGGAGAGACTCTTGTTGCCCCACCTGAGTAAGCAAACTAGAACTTATCAGGACCCCCTGCAGTTTGCTTATCGCCATGGTGTTGGTGTTGAAGATGCCATCATCAACCTGCTTCAACCAACCCACTGTCATCTGGACAAAGCAGGCAGCACTGTGAGAATCATGTTCTTTTATTTCTCCAGTGCATTTAACACAATTCAGCCTGATTTACTTTGTCAGAAACTCCTGAATACACAGGTGGAGGCCTCAACAATCAGCTGGATCAATGACTACCTGACAAACAGACCACAGTTTGTGAGACTGAAGGATTGTATGTCAAACCAGCTGATCAGCAGCACATGAGCACCACAAGGGACTGTACTCTCACCATTCCTTTTCACTCTGTACACCTCAGACTTTCAGTATAAGATAGAGATCTGTCATCTGCAGAAATACTCAGACGACTCTGCAATTGTCGGGTGTATCAGAGATGGAGACGAAGCTGAATACAGAGAGCTGGTGAGAAGCTTTGTGGCATGGTGTGGAGACAATCATCTTACCTTGAATGTGAAAAAAACAAAGGAGATGATAGTAGATTTCAGAAGAAACAGAGACAAGTCAAAGACTGTCTCCATCATGGGAGAAGAAGTGGAGGTGGTTGAGAAGTACAAATACCTCGGAGTTCACCTGGACAATAGACTGGACTGGAGAATCAACAGTGAAGCCGTCTACAAAAAGGGACAGAGCAGACTGTACTTTCTGAGGAAGCTGAGGTCCTTCAAGATTAGCAGCAAGATGCTGCAAATCTTCTACAAGTCTGTGGTGGAGAGTGTCATCTCTTCGTCCATCATCTGTTGGGGTAACAGCATCAGAGCCAGGGACTTAAAACGGCTCAATAACCTGATACAAAAGGCTGGTTCTGTTCTGGGGACGACTGTGGAACAACTGGAGATAATGATGCAAAGAAGGATTCTTCATAAAATTAAAAAGATCATGGACAACCCTGAGCATCCTCTCCATGAGACAGTCCTACAGCAACAGAGTATCTTCAGTCGGAGGCTTTACAACAATTCCTTGAAAAATTAATTAATGAGCTACAACAACAATTAATTTCCCTCTGGGATCAATAAAGTATTTTTGAATTTAATTGAATTGAACCCTATGCCGGGCGAGCTGACCCTAATGTAGAAGGGATAGAAGAATTAGTTTATTTCATACTGAATACAGTTAGTGCTTTGGTAGGGAATTATTTCACTGGTTCCAATAGGCCACAGAATCAATCTACATATTTTTGGTAAGCTTTGTTAATTAATTATGCTCTCACATCTGTGAATGATCTGGTACATAGATAAATAAAAGGACGCGGAGCTGCTGCTGCTACCGGTTCACATCGAAGAGTTCCTCCATAGTGTTTGTTCTTTCAAGCCTTTGTCAGGATTACCAGGCCGTCGGTTATCCTTTCTTTAAATGGAGACTTCAGCAGGTTTACATGCTGTCTGGGGTACAATTTGGTGGTGCGGACTTAACGCCCCCAACAAACACACACTCGTATTGTACTATTAGCACTGAGCATCTTCATTGACTTCCATTCTTCTTAGTGACTGTATAATGCCTAGGCTCGGGGCTCTGGGGCGCCGTGCCCCCTGGCCTGTGGTCCTGGTCGGGGCTTGGCCGGCTGGGGGGGGTTGTGGGGGGAGGCCTGTTGCTGCCTTTTCCATCTCCCTGGGGTGGTTCTTGTCGCTGGCTCCCCAATGGCCCCTTGCCGTGCCTGCGTGTCGGGTTTTCGGCGGGTGGCCGCGGCGGGTGGCCGTGGCGGGTGGCCGCGGCAGGTGGGCGGCGTCTCTGGGCCCGGTCAATCATATTGGCACTGGACATGGCTCCTGGGTCTTGGTCCAAGCACTCTGCGGGGTGCTGGGGTGGGGCCCTTTGACCGGTGTCGGTCGGCCTCCACGGTGGGCTGGCCAGGTGGTGGGGTGTGGGCTGGTGGATGGAGGTGCTGGGTTCGGTTGCCTCCCGGCCATCGGGCGATATTAGCAAGGCTGGAGGATGTCGGCTTGGGGGATATGCCGCCTGGGGCTTCGATCTGCTCAGAGGCCTGGCACGGCATGTCCGGGGTATCCGAGTTGGTGGTGCGCTGGGATCCGGCCTCAGCACGGGGGCCCTTGGTGCGCTGGCGGTGCTTGGGGCCTCTCTTGTTGGCAGGGAGGTGTTTACCATCTAGCACAGGCACCCTCCTTAACTGCTTGGGACGGGAGGGAGGGTGTACGGGGAGAGGGTGGGCTAAACTCAGCCTGGGTGTCTAGTGTCCTGTGTTTTGTTAGTAGTCTGAATGTTTGGATGGATTTAAGCCTCCCCCTGGGATGGGGGCGGGCGGATGGCCTGGGCCCCCATGGGGCTTTGTGGTGCCGCTGCCGTGGGCCCCGACTTGACATGCTGGGGCCTCCCACCCTTGGTGTATCGTGCTGAACGGGGGTGCCTATTGGAGTCAGCAGGGGAGCTGGTTCCCTGGGGATGGCATTGTGTCACCCCAGTTATTTCCTCCCCATCCCCAAATGCCTTTGTCCACCTGCTCCTTCATTCTACCATTCACAAAGGCCTTGGAACGTGGATATGTCACTGGGGTGCAGGATGGATTTTCCGTTTTCGCTACCCGGTGGCGGCCTGGGTCCCAATTTTACTGTACAACTTAGACACTTACACTTGCAACTTTTACATGACACACACATGTAGGGACCTGGCGGTGGATGCGGCTCGGCGCTGGAGGCGGGGCCCCTTATAAGGGACGTCGCTTTTTGTGCCGGTACCCACTGTTTAACTGCATCTAAATACTGAGGGCCCGGGGTGGGAGATGGGGGTGCCGGGCAGTATTCCCATGTCCCAACCCTCTGATTTAAGTGCACATAAGAACAACACGCAACAACACCACAATTGAGTGGGGGGAGAGAGGCTGGGGGTCTTTCCACACCCCTGTTCGTTGGACCATCAGGGGTTGGAGCCCGGTTGGTGCCGTTCGGTGGGTCAGTGCGGACCAGCCTGGCGCCCGGGCCTCCTGCCGGTTCTGTGAGTTCTGCTGCCTGGTTGGTTCATTTGGGGGGGAGGTCCGGCATTGGCTGGACACCTGATCTTGCCGCTCTGCGTAGGGCGGGATCTGGACCCGGGGGCTGGAAGATCTGGATGTCCAGGTGCTGGCTGAGCGCGGCCTGCGGAGGGCGTACATCCGCTGCGGCTTTTACTGTGGCTCCCTGGCATGTGTGTGTGGTGGGGGGGACTGGATTGTTGGCTGCAGGTCACTCCTGCCTTGCGGCGGCAGCGGGGAACCCTTATCGACTGGCCCCATGTTGGGGTCCTGCTGGGGGGCGAGGTGCCCCTGATCCCCGTGCCCTCCGGGTCCTGTTCCGGGCCCACCCTGGCATAGCCGGTTTCCGGCTGAGCCTGTGGGCTCGTCCCTGCAATCTCTCAGGCTCCAGCATTGCGGCTGTTGGGTGTTCCCCTGGGGCTTCCATCTGTTCCTCTCTTGGTGGGTGATCGGCCCTGCGTTGGTCCGCCTGCGACTCCTGCGCCCTGTGGGACTCTGGTCGCATGCATCTCCTACCTCCTTCATGTCTGAGTCGATTCCTGTAGGACAGATTGGCAGTTCCTTACTCCAGCTATCAATCAATTGCATGGGGAAAACTTATATCCACCTGCAAGCTTGCACACACACATAGGTGTGGGGACATTTGTGAGTACGGACATATCCTGAGCTGAGGTTATCGTCATTAGTTAGTTGTTACCAGGAGCTTACCAGAAACATTAGTATTGTGTTAATTAATCCATGCTTGTGTGTAGTGAATGTGTAATTCTTAGTTTTTATTACTGGATCTGAACTATTGGTGTTGTTCTGTTCAGTTTGTTGTTTTTGTTTGTTTTGTTTTACCGCTTCTCTGCTGTCCGGCAGGGGTGTAGGTCTGGGATGTTTTCTTGTGTTCTTTGTTTGCCTCCCTGTCTTGTGTCGTCGGTTCGCGCTTCTGCTGGTCCTGTTTCTCTTCTTCACCTTCTTCCTTACTTCCTTCTTGTCTCGGTTTCGTGTCCATGAATTCAGGAAATTGAACCCACAGTAATCACTAATAAAGATTTTTCATACATATACATCAAGTGGAGTATTAAGCTGTAATACTGTGCTTGGGAAAGTAAATCTACTGTAATACTCTACTTGGGAAAGTAAATCTGTTGGGCTTGTACTTGATACTCAGACACCAATTCTGAGTAGCAAACTGCTAGACAGGACACGTTATTAAAAAAAATGTAAATAAAAAAAAAGTTAATTAAAAAACATCAGGCTTGTATCAAAAATAATTTACCCTGAACAGTGGTGTTAAAGGTTGTTAATCTAAAATATGGACCTTAAAGTGTAATTAAACCCCAAAACTGTGGCGAGCTGCCAATACCGGGCCACCCCGATGGCTTTGAGGAATGATTTGACAAAAAGTCACGAAGAACATTAGTTCCACCTAGGGCAGTTTCTGCACGGGCATATTTCACTGCAGGACACATCTTCCCCTGGAGTTGGGGTGTTTCTCAATTTCAAGGCGCTTCGCCTACCCAGGCAGGCGAGGACACTGTCTTTCCTTGGTCAAAAAAACTATTTGGAACAGACTTGCCTTACGTGACCACGGCTGCCGGCTTACGTTCCCATCGTAGTAGCATTGTAGCGTAGTAATATTACTTCAACCATGGAACTGGAAATGTATAACGAGAGTTTTACTTTTTTTTTTATATGTCAGTTAAATCAAATGTGCAAAAAAATTAGTACCTGGTAGCCACCGAAGCTGCAACTACTAAGCAACTAACCAACCATATATAACTGCTTTGGATCTAAAAAATAATAATACAAAAAATAAAACAAACATTTTAGATATAAGCCCGATGGTTAAAATTAGTTGACTTACATTTAAAACGGAAATTTGCACCCGAAGTAGCTGCTGCCGGCTCCTACCGCGCTGTATTCTGGGAAATTTTTGACCGAGAGAGGGCATCAAGGCACGTCTAATGTATCCTTGGTAAATTAGCTAAACGGCTAACAAACGGAGGACAGATTCCTTGGTAGCACATGAACATTGAAACACGCCTTGGCGGTCCCTGATGACGTATCTCCTAGGCAACCGGGACGGGACCAAGGCATCAAGGCGAGGTTCCTTGGCATTGAGAAACACCCTTGAAGATCACAAGGCAAGTTGTAGGTAAGTTTACCAATGTTTTTTTTTTTTTTTTTTACTTTCGTCCAGTCTGTTCAACTTAAGTTTTAGACATTCACCGTTGCTCTTGGTAGTTGCAAATTAGCGGAGATGCTTTTCCCTCAGTCAGGCAAGCATACATTGTGTGTGTGTGCGCGCCTGTGTCTTAACACTAGAACGGCCAAGTACCGTTTCGAAATTTGTAATTCAATAACTTTGTCAAGTTAAATCAAAAAGCCTTGCTGGTCTCTGACTTTTCCTAAAACTACATTCTAGAGTTGCGCTGCTGTGGGTGGCTGCATGTTGGAGTGGATCTGTTAGCTACATATTGACTTTTGTTTTTTGGAAATTGCTTCCCCTTTTTTCTCAGGGAATAATTGCATTTTTTGGACCAGTGCGCATTGTGGGTTTTTGTCCTGTGAAGTTGGGAATTTTTGCTGTTGAGTTTTCACGTGTTGCTCATTTCTTATGATTCGTAACCATGACAACAAGGTGGTTTACAGCCAGTAGCAGCTGATTAATATTGCAATAGTTGGAAAAATACCTCAACTGAAGCCACAAATCCCTGTAGAGTTGAGAAGGAGAAGGCGAGGATAAAGAGCAGGAACGCGAAGGAGGAAAATGTGACATCACTAGCTAAGAAGATGGAGGAACTTCAAGCCCTGACAAGGACTCAGCCGGAGTATCGGCAATGCAGTATTATGTGCTTCACTGAGACGTGGTTACAGGATTATATTCCAGACACTAACGTCTCTCTACCAGGCTTTCTGATTGTACGAGCAGACAGAGATCTAAAGAGGAGCGGTAAAAGAAAAGGAGGTGGAGTAGCAGTGCTTGTTAATACCAGATGGTGTCATCCAGGACATGTTACTGTGAAGTATCGTTTCTGCAGCCCAGATACTGAACTCTTGGCAGTAAGCTTACGTCCATATAATTTACCAAGAGAGTTCACAAATGTTATTTCGACAGTTGTTTACATTCCACCTTCAGCCGTTGCCGACCATGCATGTGATGTCATCAGTTCTGTTGTCGCTAAGCTAGAGACCCAGCACCCCAAAGCATTTGTGGCAATATCTGGTGACTTTAATCATGCCTCGCTCTCTTCTACACTTCCAACATTTCAATAGTTTGTCCACATGCTACACAAGAGAAAACAAGACCTTGGATTTGTTTTATGCAAATGTAAAAGATGCTTATATGTCCAAACCAAGACCTCCTCTGGGACAATCAGATCATAATCTTGTCTTTCTCTGCTCTGAATATAAACCCCTTGTTCAGAGGCAACCTCCAACAAAGAAAACTGTTAGAAAATGGTCACCTGAAGCTGAAGAAGCCCTGCAGGGTTGTTTTGAGACCACAAACTGGACGACTCTTTACCAGCCACATGGAGAGGACATCAATGCCATGACTGAGTGTGTGACTGACTACATAAACTTCTGTGTGGACAACATCATCCCCTCCAGAACAGTGAGATGCTTCGCTAATAACAAATCCCGGATCACCGGTGATCTGAAGGAACTTCTGAACAAGAAAAAAAGAGCCTTCAAGGAGGGAGAAAGGGAGTTATTAAGGAGTATACAGAAGCAACGAAAAGTCAAGATCAGAGACAGCAAAGAGGCTTACAGGAAGAAGCTGGAGAACAAACTACAGAGGAACAATATCCGAGATGTCTGGTCTGGAATGAAAAACATCACAGGCTTTAAGCACAGGAAGGACTGGATAGATGGAAGTCCTGATAGAGCCAATGAACTGAACACATTCGTCAATAGGTTCAGTTCAGGAACAAGCTCAGCATCCTCCTCTCCTGTTTCCAGCCAACGAGACATTCCACTCTCCTCAGACCAAAATCTGTCCTGTCACACCTCAGTCATGAACTCTTGAACTTCCACAACTTTTTCTAAAATCAAGGCAGGAGATGCTGCTACCCCCTTTATCTCACTCTCCCACCTGTCTGTCTCTAGAAAATAGGTGAAATGGCAGTTGGAGAAACTGAACCAGATCAACAAAAGTAATTTCAATACAATTATACAAACATTCCAATCTGTTAAAAGTTTTCTATGTAAGGAATCCCAGCAGATTGCGCTGAGTCATTGATGTGAGGTTGTGGCTGGATCATGGGGACTCCAACGACAGCAATTCCTCAGCAATCCCTCTTACCGAGAAAGCATGTAGCGACAGTAGAGAGGTAAAACTCCCCTTTAACAGGAAGAAACCTCCGGCAGAACCTGGCTCAGTACAAGCGGTCATCTGCCACGACCACCTGGGGCTCTGAGAAGACAGAGAAGAAACAGCATGGAGGATGCCCGGTGACTTTAAGCGTCATCTGGACCGATGTTCCCCATCCAGCAAGGGCACTTTATAGTTGAGCAGGGTACCAGACCGCGTGGAGCTTCTATGGGAAGAAGAATATTGAAAGAAAACTCAGTTAACAATTGCAATAACAGCAGAAAAAATATATCTGGAGCGTAGTAAAAAAATAGAACAAAGAAGAAAAATGGTCAGACTTTCCTCCAACAGTCTAAGCCTGTAGCAACATAACTACAAAAATAGCTCAGGATAACCTAAGCCATTATAACTATAAAATGTATCAAAAAAGAAGGATTTGAGCCTAGTCTTGAAAATAGATTATCTGCCTCACTGACTAAAACTGGGAGCTGGTTCCACAGGAGAGGAGCCTGGTAACTAAAAGTTTTGCCTCCTATTTTATTTTTAGAAATCTCAGGAACTACCAGAAGACCTGCATTCTGAGAACGAAGTGCTCTGTTGGGAACGTATGGAACAATCAGATCTCTGATGTACGATGGAGCTGGATTATTAAAGCTTTATACATTAGAAGCAGGATCTTAAACTCTATTCTGGATTTAACAGGGAGCCAATGCAGAGCATCCAAAACAGGAGAAATGTGATCTCTCTTTTTAATATTCAAAAACTCCTGCTGCAGCATTTTGGATCAACTGAAGGCTTTTAATTGCATTTTGTGGACTTCCTGATAATAAGGAATTACAGTAGTCTAGCCTTGAAATAAATGCATAGACTCTAGTTTCTCTGCATCACTCCTGGACAGGATGTTTCTAATTTTAGCAATATTCCGGATGTGAAAGAAAGAAATCTTAGAAACCTGTTTAATATGGGATTTAAATGTCATGTCTTGGTCAAAAATTACACTGAGGTTCTTTACCTTATTATCCGAGGCCAAAATAATGCCACCCAGATGAAGTGATTGATTTAGCAGTTTCCTTTTTTAATGTTCAGGTCCAAAGACAACAACTTCTGTCTTGACTGAATTTAAAAGTAGAAAATTCAGAGTTATCCAGGTTTTTACGTCTTCGAGACATGCTTGTAATCTACCTGATACGTTTCATCAGGTTTTATGGATAAATATAATTGTGTATCATCAGCATAACTGTGGAAATAAATTATATGTTGTCGAATTATTTTACCAATTGGAAGCATTAATAAACAGATTCTCAACCTACAAAAGAGAATCTCTACACAGAGATAGCGATGCAAATTGGGTTTTCTATTGGAGAAAATATAGCCTCTCGTATTAAGTCTTGCCTGGGCTGTGGAATGGGAAGCAGTGTTATTTGATCTGCCAATAATGTACTCTCACAACACTCACTGTTAAGTTTGATTGTAAGATCTGATGTTAAAGAACCTGTGTGTTTTAAAGGGGATGGCTGTGACACATGCAGTGTTCAGGAATGGGAAGAAATGATGGTGACCTTTTTAAAAAGAAAAGGGGTACCAGTGGCAGAACAAGCTGATGAAGTGCTTGGTAAACTAGCTGGGAAGGCGTGAGAAATAGCCAGGGTGGGCATAGGTAGTAAGCCATCTGTATCTCTTGAGGGGGTCCAGAGTCCCTTTTTGAGATCCTAAAGTAGCATTTCAGCGACACTGCCTGTTTTAGCATGCAGTTAGCAGACGTTTATGGAACATAGCCTAATGTCAGTGAGACACCTTTCAATGACTGGCTTAAACTGAATAGAGCCATGGAGATTACAGAAGACTGCCTCAAAAGACAGGATAAGTCCTTTGAATATCTGACAAGAGGGCTGACTGCTATCTTTATTTGTCACTGCCTGGACTCAGAATTGTCTCTCATTTTTAAGTACAAGCCCCTGCAGCAGTGGATGGTCGCTGACGTGCATGAGAAGTTGCTGGAGCAAAACGTAGTGCAGGAGTGCACCCCTCAGCATAATGCAGCCAGTGCCTTGTGTGTACAGCTACAGGAGGTGAGTCCTAAAGTGCACCAGGTGACATGCAGCACCAAAAGCAATACACCATCACCCACATCTGGCCCAGAACCCTTTTGTTGGACATAATGCACAAGCATCCACTGATTGGCTTGATCATGCGATAGCCCTGTTAGAAAAAGTCCTGGAGGGACAACCTTGACCAGCAAAGCTACCCATTAGAGATGATGTCAGGACTCATCAGAACCAAACACACGGAGGCGTGCTATGTATGATATGTGGTGACAATGAGCACTCCACCCATTATCTCTGCAGGGTTAACCAACTGTGCTTCATTTGCCATGGAGCTGATCACATACAGGCCAGGTGCCCCAGGACCATATCCACTAGAGCAAGGGTTCTAGCTAACCAGCAGCCGGGAAACTAGATGGCCTACATGTGGAGGGGGCAAGTGTTAAGCCTAGTTTATGCTTCTCCGACCGCCAATTTCCACTCAGACGCAGACATATTGACAGAGACATTTTCTGTTTATATTACTCCGCTCTTCCACTCCATTCTCTATTGTTTTACCAGCATTGCGCCACCAGGACAGCAGGTGCTACGTTTTCATGGCGTCTCTGCCTACTATCACTCAGCGCCGCTTCTGTTTTTTTCTAGGCTTGTGAACGCATTTCTTCCTCAAGCAGCAATGAAAGACAAAAAGTAAGTTTTGATTAAGCTGTAAAGCTATTTAATAGAAGTGCGGATTATAGAATACTCAAGAAACACGTGGAAATAAAACACAGCAGCCGTTTTTTGTTGTTTTCCTACACCTCCTTGTATTCAAAATCGCCAAAGGAACAGATTAGATAAATTATCCTTTCAATATCAAGGATATAGTGGACAAACGCTACATTAACTACTGATAACAGTTACTATAGAGGCCCTTCCTGGTGATGCGATCTCTGGTTGTTGCTTAAACTGACCAAACAGATTCATACGCTATCCGTCGACGGAGAGTTAAAATTTGGGCCTCCACCCCGTGCGTCCTTGCGTAGGTGACGGAGAGCCCTTGCGTTGACTGATAATGGCGTTTTGCCAATCCGTCTCCGTCAAAACGCAGAAGAATAAACTAGGCTTTAGGCCTGAAAGTGTCCCCCATGAGACTAACTTTGACTATTTGGATTCTGTATACCACAGCGTTTGTGAGGAGCGACGGCTCGGACATTGAGCCATTCTTCAGAACACCCACAAGCTGCCACAGCATGGTGAACTATTCCATGAAAATGTGACCATGGGTGGCAAAAGGTTGGTTAAAGCAATGCTTTATAGTGGCTCCATGGCCTGCACAATAAACCCTAATTTGATTCCCAAACTTTTGCATGATGATGTGTTACAGAACGCTACTTTGCAACCCACTGATGTTGTCCTTATTGGTTGTGGTTGTTCAAGGACAGTTCCGTCAGGTGTGTGTGACATTGTAGTAGAGATGTATGGTTGCAAGGTTGTTGTGCCTGTGTTGGTGATTTCTGGACAGAGTGATGACCTTATAATAGTCAGCAATCTTTTAAGGTTTCTGGTTGACCATTTGAGGAAAAGGGGAAATTAAAGACAGGGCTGCAGCAAGACTCTGAAGGCTAAAGAACTGTCTGATAAAAATCTGTTAAGTTAGATTTAACAATTCCAGAGGATGTTGATGGTAAGATTGGGACTGTTAAGTTAAAGAAAGCTGTCAAATTAGAACCGTTGACGGAGCATCTAGTGAGATCAAAGATGCTCACCCACTTCCACATCCAGCTGATGCACTTGCAGCTTTGTGGTGAAATGGCTTTTTCTCTACCAAGGACTTGACTTCGGGTTATTATAATGTGGAGGTGCACTAGTAGGGACTGCAAGTAGACAGAGTTCACATCACCATTTGGGTTATATGAATATAATCGCATGCAGCAGGGATTATGTAACAGCGACTTTTATGAGGATGATGTTGGGCATTTTTGGAGATCAAAACGTCCTTAGTGTACTGTGTTATCTTGACGATGTCCTGGTCTTATCTCCCATAGAGGAAATAGTATTAGAGCGCTTGGATATGGTGTTCCGGAGACTTCAGGTGCATAATCTAAAGTTGGCGCCAAAGAAGTGTCACTTTCTGAGAAGGTCTGTGAAGTTCCTGGGACACATTGTCAGTGCTGATGGAATAAGTTCAGACCCTGACAAAATAAAATCCATTACATCCCTTACTGAGGCTGACCTCATGGAGGTGGGTTCTGGTGTTCCATCCAAACAAAAGATTTCGGGATGGTAATGTTTTACCAACAATTTATTTAGAACTGCTCCTACATTGTGAAACCTCTGTTTCAGCTGACTTCCGGGGATAGGGGCCCTCGTGGTCCAGGAAGGAAGCATTGACTGGTTCAGACACAGCTGTGTGAGGAGGATTGGAATGATGAATGCAGGGATACTTTTTGCAAGTTGAAGAAGGCTTTGTTGGATAGAGTGCTCCTGGCCCAACCAAACTTTTATTTTAAATCTGTAAAGCACTTTGAATAACTTTGTTTGAAAAGCACTATATAAATAAAGTTTGATTGTTTGATTGAAGAGCCGTTTCTGCTATCTGTTGATGCTTCCAGCAGTGGCCTTGGTGCTATGTTGTCGCAGGTTACTGCTAGAGCTACTACATCAAGGTCGATCGCCTTTGCCAGTAAGACAGTTAGCCATGCACATTAGTCCAAGTACCCAGCACATAGGCTGGATTTCTTTGCATTAAAGTGGGCTGTGTGTGATAACTTTCATCACTGACTGAGGGGTCATCGGTTTACAGTATGGACAGACAATAACCCTCTCTAAGCGTATTTGAGGAATATACATATATACTCTCTAAGCCAAGATTGGATGTGTTTGAGCAGAGATGGATTGCAAAGCTAGCACCTTTCCAGTTTGACATAAAGTACATTCCTGGTCCTAAAAATACTTTTGCTGATGCACTCAGCAGGGAGCCCTTTGTGCAGTCTACTTCTTCTCATGGCTTGATAAGAGTCCCGTATCGGGAACTTATGGTGGCGGCAGAGGCAGTTGCCAGGAGTGGAGTTCAGGAAGCCTTCAGATAGTCTGTTCACTCAACTGACCATACCTCAGGTGATGACCAGCCAATCATTTCACAGTGCTCAGCTGTTGTGCAAGCCGGGAAGCTTACCTCATCTGAGGTGGGAGCTGTTTTCCATGTCCATAGGGAACACGAGTCTAGTGTGTGGCCTCATACTCTTCTCCTGCTTCTCTCAGACTGTGGTAACACCAATCCGGTCTGACACTGAAATCTTCCTCAAAAGATGTCCTGGTGGGGCCACAGCGAGGTGATGATGTGCTAGGTCAGGTGATTTTCTATTTGGAAAGGGGGAAGAGAGAATCAAGGAGGGAGCGAGCCAAAGAAGCAGCCAGCACGATAAAAATCCTGAAGGCTTGGGACAAGTTGAATGTGAGAGATGGTTTGCTGTGTCGAGTCTCTAAAAATGCTGTCACAAAGACAAAGACCTACCTGTATATTGTTCCAGCAGCCCGACGCCCTGCTGTGCTGAGGGGTATCCATGATGAAGCAGGTCACCAAGGCCAACAACGGACGCTTTATCTGGCCAGACAGAGTTTTCACTGGCCTGGTATGGCCAAACATGTAGCGGAGTACATACAGTGCTGCAGGAGGTGCATCATCAGCAAATCAGCTGAGCCGGAGACTAAAGCACCTTTAGAGAACATCAGAACATCTGAGCCCCTTGAACTGGTCTGCATTGACTTTTAGTCTGCGGAGGACTCAGCAAAGAATTCAGTGGATGTACTTGTGGTCACAGACCACTTTACAAAGATGGCTCGGGCCTTTCTGTGTCCCAACCAGTCATCTAAGGCAGTGGCACACCAACTCCGGGTTTCCATAGCGCTTGCACTCTGATATGGGAGCTAATTTCGAGAGTGCGCTCATTGCCGAACTGCTGAATGTTGCAGGTGTCCAGAAGTCCCATACGACTCCATACCATCCGATGGGAAATGGCTCCTGCGAAAGGATGAACCGCACTTTGGGCAATATCATCAGAGCGTTACCCCCAAGAGCCAAGCAAAGGTGGCCTGATGCAGTGAAAGCTCTCACGTTTGCGTACAACTGTACGGTCCATGAGACAACTGGCTATGCACCATTTCTGTGTATGTTTGGCAGGGTGCCAAGACTGCCAATTGGTAAGTAAGTAAGTAAGTAAGATTTGTTGGTCAGTACTCATGACAACAGTACTCATACAAGTCAGTTCTAGAAACAGGTACAGAAGAAAGCATAATTAATATAAAACACAAAGTACTATGTGGGGTGAGAACGCCTACCTAAACAAGTGAGACTTATGTTGGGACTTGAAACTGTCCACTGATTCTGCCATTCGCAGAGACTGGGGAAGCTAATTCCAAAGGCGAGGCGCAAAACCTTTTGGCGTTGTCGGCAGGATCACTTGTGGGCTACACACACAATGTTTAAAAAGAAGGGGAAGCCTGTTCAGGACCCCGAGACCGTCCCCAGGGGGACATCGAGTCTGAGAATCATATTGTTGCGCAGGAACTCCGGAATAGAGGAGGGCGCCCCAAGCCCTGGAAAGCCATCGTTAAAGATGCTGATCCAGGGTCAGTGGCTGCTGCGCTGCGCAAAATACCGGTTGTCACAGCGAGGAAACCGCTGGATACTGTGCAAAGGAGACGTTGCTGTGTTAAAAGCTTATGTAAGGCTTAAGTGAAAAGGTCCAGTCTCCAAAAGAGGTTAGTCTGTGTGGTTAGGAAAAAAAGAAAAATAAGAAATACAGTTGTGAGTGTGTGGAAATCTCAACTCTGTGTAAAAATCAGAGTCTTATGATTGAAAACTCAAGTATAAAGTATTATCTAGGAAAAAATATAAATATATAAGTGTATAGTGGTGGAGAAGTGAAGTAAATTAGACTAATATATACTGTATATATAGATATATATATATTAATACAGATAGTTGTCATGGCTGCGGGTGGAAAGCTGTGTGGGACGCTCGTTGCTGTTGGGAGATTCTTGGCTTCTGGCTTCAAGCTGACACCCACGAGTCGTTCATTTCAGAGCATTCATTAAAAGTGTCGGCTGTCGGGTGAGAAGTGCGGTCTTGTTGGAAGGATTCTCTGCTGTCTTCTTGCGGCTGGTGGTTTTGTTTCCACCCACTTACGGTGCTCATTTCAAAGCAGTCACTAAAAGAGTCAGTTCTTGGAGCTGTTGCCAGCTAAACGGCACAGCTTTGTTGAAAAGAAGCTGGAGACGTGCTCTGAGGAGCGCTATGGGGCATTCGAGCTGAAAAGCAAGGTTGAAACAAACAAGCTATAAATATATGCTTTAATGATAGACAAAAGGGGTTTTGTGGCCACAAGTTATAATGACAGTCTAAAAGTTAGCGCTTAGTCCGTATTGTTAAATGTTCTGAATGCGGAACTGATGTTGGGCACGCGTTTCAGTCCGTGCTGAATTTGTGTCGGATACATCTATTTTTGTGTCAAATTAAAGTCTGGAAAAAGTGGTGTGAATCACGCCAACAAGTACTGAAATTGAGGTGTGGAGTTCTCCGTTTACCGAAGGGTATGCTGCTATTTTCTTGAGTATTTTCGCCGCAGATTTTAAGTGTTTTAAGTTACGTTGGCCGAAAGGGCTAACGTTAGCACCAGGCTGCCTGCTACAGTGCCTCGCTGAAAGCTAGCAGTGAGCGGAGCTGTTCTTCGCCGATGAAGGGCTAGTTTGGCACGAATCTAGTTGCTGTTGTGCACAGTTATGACGCAAGGTTGTTCTAAGACTGAATAATGATGGACCAGTCCTAACTAGCAGTGTTTTAGAGACTAGAAGTCTCTCGTAATACCTCTGGCTATATGATAGCAGAGATGACTGAACTGTATAGCTGCATTTGTGGATAAAGGGTGACTGGATTCCTCTGTCTAACCCGAGATGACATGTTTGAAACAGCATTTGTGAATAACGGCGTTAATAATCGCTCCTCTGTCCGCCTCTGGGTTGCCGAGTTGTAGCTGAACGAGATTCCTCTGCTTAAGGGATGCAGAGTTGAGAACTAATGCCTTGAAAAGAGTAGAGTGAATGGCTAAGTTGGTTTCCCCCTAGCTATTGAAAAGCAGGGATGGATTCCAGTGCAGTCAAACTGCTGAGATGCTGTGTGTAAAACAGGCAGAGAGACCTTTGAATAAGTATATGCCTTTTGAGGCTTGCGAACTGATTTTGGCTCCCATAATGGTTGAAGCGCCGTGTGGATAAATACGTGCTCTGTTGATTCCTCCTGGGAGGAAAAGCTGTTGTTAACAATATAGACTTTCGTGTCTCTGTGAAACAGATATTTGTTCTTGGTGCTAATAGCATGTGGCAGTGTTGCTGTTTCTTTGATAGACCTTACAGGTGCATTTATTGGAAAAAAGGACATTGAGTTTTCAGTCTCTGGTGATCCCAGAGCATTTATGCATTGTGATAGGAGGGAACAGTAAGCGTCTAAAGGTAGTATTCAGTGGATGAGGTGCTGAGGTCATGACATCATCATGAGGCCTGCAATTCCCATTTTAAGCTGGGTTTTAAGTATTGGTACAGCACAGGAAGCCAGTATAATTAAATGGAAGTGGTACATCTCTGAAAGGGTGAAAGCAGGGGTAAAAGGTGTGTCAGTACTGCACGAACAGGTAGCTGATGTTCCTGAGAAGGAGGAAGTTGTTGCTGACACTTTACAGATGGCTCAGCTAAGAGGAAAGCTGGACAGAGGAAGTGCAAGGTCAGATTGACAGGAGGAAAGCACCTGGTCAGATCTGATAGATGGATTTTGTTGGACCATTGTCATAGTCACAGCGGTGCAGGTACATCTGTACAGCGGTTGATACCTATTCAGGTGTGTTGGTCACATTCCCCTGCAAATATGCAAATCAGCATGCAACCTTGAAATGTTTGAAAAATGTTGTGATGTACTATGCTCTACCATTACAAATACAAACAGATAATGGTACCCATTTCACAATTTAATCAAAGAATGGTCACAGGACCACAATGTGGAATGGATTTATCATGTTTAACGAATGAATGGTATATTAAAGGCCACATTGAAGAAAGAAAGTCCTGATAATTCCCTTAATAGATGGAGAAAGATTGGACACGGTGGTGTGGAAAATTAACAGACCGATGGGACAGGGCGTGACACCAATAAACAGAATGGTGAGGACGTTCCTCTGCCGTCTCCCGATGTCATCGTGGGTCCCATCTGGGACACGAGCTGCGACCAGTGGACATGGTTACCTAAAGAGGGTGAGGAAGGTTTTGACCAAGCTAAAAGCCTAAGCCACTGGAGACGGGGCTTGACTCATCCAGAAGAAATTGGTGGTACAGGGGGAAATGGTTAATTATCGAAGTAATTGCCTTTCCAAAGAGGGAATATTTTATACCAGCTGAAAGAAAAAGGTTGGAAGGCTAAAACCAGGAGCACTCCACACTGATCAGCCCTGTTAAAGCTGGAAGGCTAAAACCAGGAGCACTCCACACTGGTCAGCTCTGTTAAAGCTGGAAAGCTAAAACCAGGAGCACTCCATACTGATCAGTTCTATTACATCGCTCCCGCAGAGGGGCTTCAACGGGAAGCAAAGATATTAAAAGACTGAATAGACTTTTTAGGAGAATGATTAGATCCACATACTAATCACACTTATGATCTTACTGGATGTGACTCAACAGATGGGGGAAGTGTGTGCATGCTAAAGACAAGGATATACCAATCCATGCCTGAAAGAGTCTAAATGCATTGTGTGAGTGGGAGTATGCGACAACTAACTCTCATCCACAGTTGCAGAAGGTGCGGCAAAACTGGTAGAAATCCTCAGCTGACATCAATTAGTGGGATAAAAGTCATGACACCACCCGTTCTGCTATTAATCTGTATATTAATCACGCTTATGCGCTTGCTTTTAATGCTACTATACCATGAGAAGGTTCGTATTAGAATGGACACTAACTGCATGCCTTAGGGTGGTGATGGTTTCTAACACGGTGACTCGAGGCAAAGGGTGGGATGATGGATAAAATATTTTTGGTGTCCTCGAGTCACCTGTGTATATGATCTGTTCATATTTACAGGGCTGGTACATTTAAACAGAATCCACCAACCCGCTTGATCACTGCAATATGGGTGTTTAATGGGGATAATCTGATATGGGTATATGCACCTGGGTTGGATTCAGATCAATTTTGGTATGATGTCTAACACGGTGACTTGAGACCAAATGTGGAATGATGGGTAAAATGTTTTTGGTGTCCTCGAGTCACCTGTGTCTATGATGTGTTATGAGAATGACGTAATGCTGATACCATGCTTGCTTCATAAATATAAACATTCAAGGATGTGTTATGAGAATGTTATAATGCTGATACTCTGCTCGCTTCATAAATATAAATATTCAAGGATTTGTTATGAGAATGTTATAATGCTGATACTCTGCTCGCTCCATAAGTATAAACATTCACAGGGGAAAGAGTTTACTATCCTCAACAAAACAGCTCCCATGAAACAGCTGCAGTCTGTCTGTTTCCTAAAAAGCTTGTTTGGGGCCAGAAAGACTGATAAGCCAGAGGGACTGCCTGGGGATGAAGCTTGGTCCGCCTCATTCTTCACGCAAACCTCTGTGTCTATAACTAGAGACTGAACTTTTTTGCTGACGAGAGTCTGCTGTGGGATTTTGGTGCATGATCGCCCGGCTCGCATTAAGTTAACAGGTCTGACCAAGAGGTGACTGGCTCTCCACTTTCAAGTATCAAAGGTGAGATGCTTTGATGAAAACTTAATGCCTGTTTGATGTAGCATTGTTTTGCTTGTGTTGCTGACACTGTATATTGTGTGGGGAATAAAGGTGACACATTATTCTAGCATAAATCAGTGTCTTTGTTGTTCTTTTAATATTGTGTGTGCCGACCTGCAACGATCCTTTAAAAATATTTCACAAAACAGATAGTCAGAAGCTAGTCGGGAGCTATCTGAAGCTAACGTAGGCTGCAGCCGGTATCAACCAGAAGACCACGGTTAAGAGACTTTTATCCCGTTTTCAACAACGATCACTTTAGACTCAGAAACATCTTGAGTAGAGAAAACATATCGATATAATAAGACCCAAATGGTTTGGGTCAATACGGCCTAAAATGGTTGTTTCCATTACCATCGGTGGAGGGTAAGGACATGGACAGGCTCATCTTAACAACACATCCAGCAAAAAGCAGTCACAAAGTCATCTTGATAACTCAGATCTTCTCAAAAAATAAAAGACTTTTGACTCACCTCACATCTCAGACATCCATTAATTCATGCCTCCAGCTGTGTTCATCAAACCAGTAAAGATCTAACCAGCGGTCATCCAGTCTGTCTATAGTCCAACTCCGTAGTCTTCCAGCCTGATCTAGCCGTCTCCCGCTCTTGAGTCTCCCGCTATTGATGCCGCGGTGTCCCGATCCTGCCGACTTTTCTCCTCTGCTGCTCCAACTCGCATGTAGAAAGAGATAAAAGCTCCGACCAGAACAGCCTTCCTCTTGGCCACCTAACAGAACCCCCCCACAGCTGGTGAATCATCGTATGAAGCCTCCCCCCAAAGCATAAACTTCTTGGACGGTCTGTTACTATAATCAACACCACAGCAAGCTGTCTTTGTCCAAAATTGCAGAATACACTCAAAACCGAATAAAAACTGCAGAGGCAACTGATAGTGGCGTTCAGAAACACTAAATGACTGAAGTCTTTACGTTAGTCCCAGGCTGTGAAGAGCTTCCCCATGTCAATTAAAAGGACACGCCCCTAATTATTCATCATTTCAAGTTTAATTTACAAACAAACGGAGAAGTTAGAAAAAAATTCACCTCACTCAGAGTTGTCATGATGGTAAACCTGAACTATCTAACTTAAAATGTTTTTTTGAACCAGGCTGTAAACATGTTTATTTTTGCTGTAAAGTTGGACTTTTTAACATGGGAGTCAATGGGAAGTTGCTCCTTTGGAGCCAGCCCCCAGCGGATGAGGGCTGAACTGCAATTTTTGACACTTCCGGATTGGCTTCACATTCTGCGGCCGGAGTTTGTCCCTTGTTAGCTACAAAACAAGGGAGGTGGAGACAAACGAAAAGAGAAACACAAAATGCAGAAATAAAAAATTATTTGGTTATATCACTCAAAGCATTACGATTTGAGAGAAAAACATAGCGGGAGAAGCTTGGGGTAAAATAGCTCGGACCTGATTATCAGCTAAATATAAATACCAATAAGCAGTAAAATGAAAGTAAAAAGCTCTGTATTAAAGTTGAATTATGCATGTTGGGTCACAGTATAGCTTCAGTAAATTTCATAGTAAGGTACCGCTACATTAAAAATGCGCAGTATTCAGTTAAAGTAATGTTTTCGGACATAAATTAGTGCTAATCATTAGCGGAAGTAGCGGTGTAGACACCACTGATCGAGCCACCCGCAGTCGTCTATGGCCAATAGTAGAAGCAGCTAGGGAGAAGGGGGACAAGGCCTACTTTGTGGGAGATAGGCTGTATGCGAATGGGAAAAAAAATCAAATGATGTGTAAGGTAAAGTGCAGTGTAGACAGATGTTGTACTGCTATATTAAGAAGTTTATATCCTAAATATCTTATTTTCACAGAGTACACAACTTTTTGTTATGGCGTGATATATATACAAGTGCAGTGATTCCTGCAGTTTCAGTTAATACTCAAGCACAGAAACTTAAAATTTGATGATAGTTATTTTTTTTCCTGTAGCTTTTGTCTGTACCTAATGTCAATTTCTATTCTTACTTTAAATGGCAGGGGTATCAAAAACTTGTTAAAGAGAAAATTTTTATTTTTGTATTGTCAAAACAAAGGTGCTGACTTTTATTTTATACAGGAAACCCATGCTTCAGAAGATGATATTTCATTTTTGAGGAGTCAGGGAGGGAAGAATGTTTGGTTTTCATTTGGTAGTAACAGATTGGCAGGAGTAGCTATATTACAGGGAAAATGTGAAGGTAATATAATCAAGTATCTTTCAGACGGATATTGATCAGACAGATATTGATCACTTTCAGTTTATCATTATAAATATATATGTATCCAACAATAAACAAACCAATAAAACTATTTTCTACATTAGAAGACAAAATAAACTAGTTGCTATTATTATTCCCTAATGCAAAGATTCTCTGGGGTGGGGATTTCAATACTATTTTGGGATAATGTTGTGGAGAGGTGGCCCCCAAAGAACAATCTTGAATATGAATTAAATTATACCTGTAATAGAATGGACCTCATTGATATACGGAGACACAGAAACCCAAAGAAAAGGGCATATACTTGGTCAAATAAAGATAAATCTCAACAATCTCATTTGGACTTCTGGCTAATTTCCTCAGACATAGTAAAAACTGCAGGCTCTATTAGAACTGAATTTTTTTTTCAGACCACCATGCTGTAATTATAAATGTCAGCTTCTTTCATATGCAACTCCAGTAGAGATTTGGAGTATTGGAAATTAAATAAAACACTACTACAAAATAAATAGTTTAAGATAGCAACAGAATATTATTATTAATTCTTGAAACAAGCTAATACAATAAATAATTTCCGAAAATGTTGGGAATTAATTAGAAATGTAGCTATAATATCTGGAAAGAGAATTGCCAAAAATAAAAGAGAAAATGAAACACAAATAATTGCCAAAATTTTGAATTTATCTACAATAGTAGGTCTTTCTGAAAGGGAACTTAGAGAACTAGCAAAATTGCGACTCGAATTAGACAAAATCTATGAAGAAAAAGCCAGAGGGGCCTTTATCAGGTCAAGGAAAAAATGGTTAAAACAAGGAGAAAAATGCTCAAATTACTGTTTCAATTTGGAAAAAAGGAATTATGAATTTTCCTCCCTCTCTAAGCTTAAAATAATGACCAGATGTGTGAAGACAAAAATCCTATATCACAGCATGTTGCCAACTTTTACCAGAAATTATATGCTAGTAGTAACACTGAAAGTGGGGATAGCGCTTACTTATTTATTAAAAATATTGAAAAAGACATTAGAGGTATTGGTGAGCAATTTAAATTAATTTGTGACCAGAGGATCAGTTTAGCAGAGTTTCAAAGGTGTATTGGCTCCCTTAAAGATCTTCTGGTAATGATTTGATAAATAAATTCTACCAAATATTTGTTGATGGCCCTTTTTAATTGCATTGTTTGAAGAAGCCATAGACAAAGAAGAATTGCCACCTACCCTTCGCCAAGGACTTATTAAATTTATTCCTAAACCTAAGAAATATAAATTAAGTATTGAAAATTAGAGACCAATTAGTTTTTTAAATAGTGACTCAAAGATATTTGCAATGATTTTTGCCATAGATTGAAATTAGTATTAGATGATATTATTAGGGAGGGAACCCTCTTGTTTAATGCCTGGGAGAAATATATGTAACAATATCCGTTTAGTTTTAGACATGATTGACTATAATGATTATATTTCAGATAATAGTCTAATTTTATTTGTCGTTTTTTATAAAGCTTTTGACACCTTGAGTCATCATTTTATGTTTAAAGCTATGCATGCTTTTGGATTTGGAGACAGATTTTTGAGAGCAGTCAATACACTTGTAATTGCTCTGTTGGACTGGCCCATGGCAAAACCCCAAGATTAAATATCCATCCATTTTTATTTCTTCTTGTTACTGAAATTATGTCTGTACATATTTTAAAAAGTTCATTCAAGGGCATTACGGCAGTTGGTAGAGAATTTAAAGTATCACAACTTGCAGATGATACAGTAATTTTTATACCTCATAAATCTAAAGTTCCGAAAGTGAATCAGTGTATAGAGAAGTTTTCAAAAGTATCCGGACTTAAAAGTAATTTAGGTAAATCAGTGTTATTTCCATTGAAGGAATGCAATACGTTAACGACAGATAATATCCCAGTGAAAAATGTCTTCACATATCTGGGTACTCTTATTGATAAAAATGCAAAATCCCTTATAAAATTAAACTTTGACCCAATAGTTGAGCAAATAACAAAAATGTTTTATATGTGGTGAATGAGGGATCTTTCTTTAAATGGCAGAGTTTTAATGTCTAAACCTGAATGGATATAATCTGTTTATGTGTCTTGAAGTAGTAATATATATATATATATATAATGTCATTAGGGTCATGTACTCAAATAAAATTGTTCTCAAGGGGAACTCAGTGTTTCTAGCTGGTATGTGATATCTAGCTCCCACAGTTATTATCACAGCACAACTGCAGAGTTTCTCAGAACATCTCTGTGAGGTAGTGTATTCTTAATCCCATATTATTATGCAGTGTATTCAATAATTATTATTGTGTGTGTGCTCATAAAGGAGAACAATGCTGAGTATATTAACCAGGGTGTGATAAGGAAGGAACCAGATTAAAACTGAGTTTGATAGCAGGACATATGGCATGGGAGAACAGAGCAGGCGTCTGACTAACAAAGCTACTGTATTAGCAGTTTGGTGAGAACCAAAGTCAGTGTGGAGACAGAAGGATGCTCACATGCTTAGAGATGCATGAATTCTTTGTTAGGCTTATCTGAAGTGCGTCAGCAACAGACTGTAACTATTGTGTGTGAGAATCTGTATTCTAATAAAAGGCTTCATCCACTCTGGATCGGCAATCATTCTGAGAAGACTACTCTGATGCATCCTTCTGTATAGGTTGGGATTATTGGCCAAATTAATATATCAGTGTGCAAGTGGACTTTTTTGCTGTCCGACAGAAATAATGAACACGCTGGACTTCAAACAGTAACAGTATATCCCATATTTGGGTACCTGTTCCCTTAAGGAGCAGGTCCAGAGTTACTAAAGTCAAAATGGCTAACTAAATAAATTCAAGAAGAAGATAATATTTGGTTTGCTTTCCCTAAATTAATCTTTAAATCAATTGGAGGACTCAACTTTGTGTTGAAATGTGACTATAACCCTGATAAATTGCCTGTTAAATTTGTTCATTTCCATAAGCAAGCTCTGCTGTCATGGAAAATGTTATACAAATATAATTTCTCACCTACGAGTTATTACACATGGAAAAACAGTATTCAGCAGTATTCGGTTTAAAAACAGATCCTTGTACAATAAAAACTGGGTTAGTAATGATATTGTTTTAGTTTCACAACTTATGACTTCTAATGGTCAATTTTCTTTTGAAGAATTTATTTCTAAATTAGATATTGCAGTTACTTCAAAATAATATAAAGTTTTTGTTGCTGTTATCCCAAGGAATGTTCTATAGCTTCTCAGGAGATCTAGAGAAGAGTTTTTGGAGACAGTTCCTGTTAACAATATTTTTCTGGCAAGTGTAGATATTACAAAAACAAATGTTCAAATAAATTAATCAGAAATCTTTTGATAAATGTAATGGTTCCTTCTTCTAAAATTCATTGGACATCTCTTTGTAAATATATCAATTGGGAAAAAAATGTGGTTGATGGGTAATAAATTCTGTCTGAACAATAAAATTAAAGAAGTATCTTTCAATAACTTTATTAAAAGGAAAACCGGACAGTCATTACATTTGGAAGAGAAGGACATTCTTCTTTACTTTATGGACAGTAGGTTGGATAAGGACTTGATTTTCTTTGTACAACTTATTTTATTTTTAGGAAAATGTAATATTCATTAGAGGGAATGGTCTGACAGCAAACCTTTATTTACCCTTTTTCTACAAGAACTATCTCATTACAGCCTCACCATTAATGATCAGAAACAGTCAAATGCTTTAAGACAAAATCTATTTTGGATAAATTCTTATGTAACTAGTGAACTTCTATTAAATGCCCTCTGTAACCTTATATCTTTTGTTATTTGTACCCCTGACAAACAGTTTTGTTGTGTATATATTTGTTGTGAATATATTTGTTAGTAAAAACAAAAAGCAAAAAAAACTTTCTCGTCCATTTACTCGTCTGTGACGTCAATCCCAGCCCCGACTTCCGATGGGCGTCCACCATACTGTGAGTGGCAGAATTGCTTGGGAATTCAAGTATGCAGGCTTTTCCGTTAGGGTAAGGGTTTGATTTTACATGTCTTTTTTTTGTTCATTTGTAAATTTGAAACAGGGGGCGCTATTCTCTCAAGGCCTCAAAATATCGACTACAGACAACACACTCAACTTGAACAGCGGTTTACGTTTGTGAACAATTCCTATCACAATATGGCAACGACGCTGACGTTCATAGCGGACCGCCTATTCTCAAAGGCAGCTGTAGTCTAGTGTAGTCTCAACTAGAGAAAAGTATGGCTGCTTTGAAGTTTTGTGCGAATATTTCATGGCTGTTCACTGAGCTCCCAGACTTCAGTAAGAGAATATATGCGGCTGCTTCTGCCGGGTTTCAGGCTGTGGAAGCTGCTTGGCTCTACGATTCGGATTTGTCGGAGCTTCAGAAAGCCAAAGAGACAGCAGGAGTGGAGGTCGTCCTTATCAACACCCCGCCAGGTACAGCAGCAGCTCCATACAGCAGCGAGCCAAACGCTGCAGAGAGCAGAGAGACTGTTGTATCCGGCCAAGTGCATGGATACGAAATTTGTTGTGAATGGCCATTATATGAAGTCAACAGAATTATATGGTTGTGTTACAGGGGATATCAAGGCAGGGGATCTCGGTTTGGGAGCAGTTCCAGGGAGAGAGCTGGAGTTTAGACAGGGTCTGGACCTGACTCTGAAGTATGCTAAAGCTTTGAACTGCAATAGGTGAGAAAATTCAACACACCTATCAGCTTTTTTTTCAAAACACCGATGTCACTCTGGCTGTATGTTCAGGGTTATCAATAGGTTGTGAACCTTTCCAGGTCTTATATCTTTTAGTTAATCTAACAGCTTCCTGTACTTTGTCACATTAAAAGCTATTAAAGTTTTATGTCGTAAAAAAAATAAATGATAGACCAATGCCAGATAATAGTTTGGTCTCAAAAAAGGTGAATTGTTACAATTTATGCCACTAAAGTCCTTGAGAGTGATAATTCAATCCCTACAGCTGAGCAATATGGCTTCAAATCTATATTGCAACATGTTGTGATAGGTCCTCACATATCTGGCACCAAAATCTCTAAACGGGTGGACAGAACCAAAACACACTGAATATAATTGTCCGGTATTCAGCTTGTACATTGTAAGCAGGTATCAGGCGAGAACCATTTTTTCCCTTTATTTCCAACAGGAACGTCTCCACTGTCCCGACCGTATTTGCTGCCTCTGTCACTTTGTCCCAGGCAGGGTTATTTTTTTATTGGTTTTCCCTTAGCTGATATAGCCAAAAAACAAGGTTCAGTATTGACTTGTTTAATTTGTTCAAAGAAGTTGAGGAGTTCCACAGAAGTTAATATCAGCAAATTAAATTATTTGCTACATTATTTTGTCTGCTCTGCAGCAGAAATAACAGCTGCAGCTGATGGAATGGTGTTTTCTTCCTTTGTTGTAAATCCATTATCCCCAACCCTGGTCCACAGGGCCCGCTGTCCTGCATGTTTTAAGGCATCTTCCTGCTGCCACACACCTGACTTAAAATTATTGGATGACTAACAAGCTCCTGTAGCACCTGTTGGCATGTACAGATGATAATGCAATCATTTCAATCAGCAGGGTCGCATCCAAATATGCAGGATGATGGGTCCTTTGGGCGAGGGTTGGGGACCACGGTTTTAGATCATATGCATCAATGGAGACGTAATTACTATGTAGACCAGTGTTAAACCAGAGATTGGACATTATGTTTCACATTTCCCAGTTTATAGCACTGAAGAAAGCTCTCATCATTCGACAGAATTCACCTAATGGCAGGAAGGATTCCATTGGGTGCTAACAGAGCATTGGTTGCAAGTGAAATGGAAGATGTCTTTGTGCAGAACCTCAACTATGCAGCTGATCTCCTACTCAAGGTTGGTATACGCTGTCCAACAGTCCAGAAATATTCAATTTCATTACAGTAAGTAATCTTCTTTTGTGTCTACTGCAGCCACACTTTTTGCACTGGTTGCGGTGATTCAACCCTTCTTTTTTAATTTAATTTTAGGTTGCGATATATGCCTAATGTGTGTTCATAGGATGTATACGTGATCTTGTTCTTATGGTCATGAACTCTGGGTGGTGACTGAAAGAACGAGGATGGGCTGTCCCTTATGCTGCGTTCAAACTATGTACGTCAAACTACATGCGTTGGGAGCTTGTCTTGACGCAGAAAAAGTGTGTGGTCTGAACACACCGTTAGAGATAAGGTGAGAAGCTCGTTCACCCAGCGGGGGCTCAGAGTAGAGCTGCTGCTCCTCCACATTGAGAGGAACCAGTTGAGGTGGCTCGGGCATCTGGTCAGGATGCCTCCTGGACGCCTCCCTGGTGAGGTGTTCTGGGCACATCCCACTGGAGGAGGCCCAGAGGAAGACCCAGGACTCGCTGGAGGGACTGTGTCTCTCTGCTGGCCTTGGAACACCGTGGGATTCCTCCTGAGGAGCTGGACCAAGTGGCTGGGGAGAGGGAAGTCTGGGGGTCTCTGCTCAAGCTGCTGCCCCGGAAACCCGCCCCTGGATAAGCGGAAGAAGATGGATGGATAGTGGATGAATGGATGGTGTGGGCATAAGGTGATATTTTCCCCACCTCAAATTACCGGTAGCACTTTGGTGACCTCAGATTTTTCTTAGGTGCAGTTTAAAAAAGTTAGGTTGCAAACAGGTTACACTTTCCTTGGCTCACAGTAGTCCTGTGTTGTATACCAGTTCATAGCAAAAAACGGTGTTTATTTTCATCATGATACGAATTTTTTATATACCGCTTTACCAGCGAATAGCTGAGACAGCGCCCGAAACGTTGGATGTGGGGAAGGTTTACAGTGGCAGGACAAGTTCTTCAACACTTTTAGCAAAACCTGTTTTATTTGATAATTATAAGACTTTTGAATATACTACAGCCGCTTTTAGCATTCCTCTGATTTTGTGTCGCTGTTTACAGGCCTCCTAAACAGAGTGCACCTTTTATTAAAGAGTTTGCAGAGTTTTTATCAATTTTGCACAACTCATTTGACAGGATTATTTTAGCTGGCGATTTTAATCTCCACGTGGATAAACTTTTAGACCCTTTAGCCACAGATTTTTTAAACAATTTTGAATTACATGGATTTTACCCAACATGTCACACAGCCAACTCATAACAGAGGACACACCCTGGACTTGGTCATCACGTTTGGCCTGTCCACCAGTGTCTCCTCTGTTGTTGACTTGGCAGTGTCTGACCATTATTGCGTGTTTTTTAACATCACCAGCGTTTTTTTGCCCACGTCCCAAGGCCTTGGGACGTGGGCACGTCATTGGGGTGCGGGATGGAGCTTCCGTCTTCGCTACCCGGTGGCGGCCTGGGTCCCGATTTTATTGAGCAATTTAGACACTACACTTGCAACATTTACAGGGAACGCACATGTAGGGACCTGGCGGTGTGGCGCCAAGGGCGAGGCCCCCCCAACGCCTCCTGTGGTGCCGGCACCCACTGGTTAAACGCATCTAGACACTGAGGGCCCGGGGGGGGAGATGGGGGTACCCGGCAGTATTCCCATGTCCCCCCCCTCTGTTTTAAGTGCACATTAGAACAACACGCAACAACACCACATTGAGCTGGGGGAGAGAGGCTGGGGGGTCTTTCCACACCCCTGTTCGTTGGACCATCAGGGGTCGGAGCCCGGATAGAACATCACGCCGTCTGGTCGGGGTCCTGGGCTGGTGGGCTGCTCTTGCCGGTGTGGGGGCCTTGGCGGTCTACTTGTCCCCGTCCTGGTGGGCAAAGGGGTCTGTCTCCTGGGTGCAGGGGCAGGGTTCTCTACTGGGGCGTCTGTCCCTGGGCCTGGGAGTACGGAGTATAGTGTACACACATGGGGGGTATGAATGAGGGTATAGCGTCCTTTTTTCGTATGTCCTGTATTTGTAAGAATGTGTACACATGAGAGGGAGGGTACGTATGAGTGTCTCTGTCTGTCTATGTCTACCTGTCAGGTTGGGTGTTTGGCTGCTCTCTGGCCTGATGCATCTTCTTCCCTCCCCGTCACTCCCCGTCGGTGATGGTTGCTCCTGCCCGCTGGTTGATGATGACTCTCGATGCATGGGGCTGGGGGTCCCGGTTGCGGCCCGGCTCGGTCCTGGTGCATGTCGGGCGGGTCCTGGGTGGTCCGGTGTGTCGGGCGGCCGCTGTTTCGGGCCGATGTCCTCCTTGGATTGACTGGGGCACCTCTTATGGGGGTGCCGGGGTTGTAGAATATGTTGGTGCCGTCCGGTGGATCGGTGGGGACCGTGCCTGGCGCCCAGTCCTCCTGCCGGTTCCAGGACTTCAGCTGGCTGGTCTGTTCACCTGGTGGGGCTGTCCGGCATTGGCTGGGCCCCTGATCTTGGCGCCCCACGTGGGGCGGGATCTGGACCCTGGAGCTGGAAGATCTGGATGTCCAGGTGCCGGCTGGGCGCGGCCTGGGGAGGGCGTACATCCGCTGTGGCTCTTGCTGTGGCTCCCTGGCGTGTGGATGTGTGGAGGCGGGCCGGGTTGTTGGCGGTGGGTATTGGTCCGGGGTGGCGGCGGCGTGTGTTGTCCGTCGGTTGGCTGCGGATCCCCCTTGCCTGCGGCGGCAGCGGGGGGCCCTTGTCGGCTGGTCCCTGGTTGGGGCCCCGCTGGGGGGCGGGGTGCCCCTGGTCCCCGTGGCCTCCGGTTCCTGGTCCGGGCCCGCCCTGGCGTAGCCGGTTACCGGCGGAGCCCGTGGGCTCGTCACTGCGATCTCTCGGGCCCCAGCATCGCGGCTGGTGGGTGTTCCCCTGGGACTTCCATCTGTTCCTCTCTTGGTGGGTGATCGACCCTGCGCTGATCCGCCTGTGGCCTCTGTACTCTGTGGGACCCTGGATGCATACATCTCTTGCCTCCTCCATGTCTGTGCCGATTCCTGTAGGACGGATTGACGGTTCCTTACACCAGCTATCAATCACTTGCATGGGGAAACCTTATTCAGACCTGCATGCTCGCACACACATAGGTGTGGGGACATAGGTGAGGACGGACATATCTTAAGCTGAGGTTATCATCATTAGTTAGTTGTTCACAGGAGCTTACCAGAAACATTTGTATTATGTTCATTAATCCATGCTTGTGTGTAGTGAATGTGTAATTCTTAGTTTATTCTACTAGATCCGAACTATTGGTTTGGTTCTGTACAGTTTGTTGTTTTTGTTTTGTATTACTGTTTCTCTGCCGTCCGGCAGAGGTGGAGGACTGGGATGTTTTCTTGTGTTCTTTGTTTGCCTCCCTGTCTTGTGTCGTCGGTTCGCGCCTCTGTTGGTCCGGTTTCTTTTCTTCACCTTCTTCCTTTCTCCCTTCTTGTCTCGGTTTAGTGTCCATGACGTCAGGAAATTGAACCCACAGTAATCACTAATAAAGATTTTTCATACATATACATCAAGTGGCGTACTACAGCGAAGCTGTAATACTCTGCTTGGGAAAGTAAAACTGTTGGGCTTGTACTTGGTACCCAGACACCAATTCTGAGTAGCATACTGCTAGACAGGAGACGTTAAAAAAAACAAAAAAAACATCACCAGCGTTTTTCGGTGGGGGTCTTCTGTGAGAACTGTAAGGAAGCTTCATCTAACCCCTGAAGTTGCAGCTGGTTTTCTTGATGCTTTTAACAATATCCCTCCAAGGAACGTCTCCGCCCCTTGTGATTTTATTGTCAACGATTTTAACATGAGACTTGAGGCAGCTCTTAATCTGCTTGCTCCACTCAAAACCAAAAATATACAGTCAAATCACGCATCACCTTGGAGAAACGAAAACCTAAAAAAACAAAAGAGAAATTGCAGGGTGGCTGAGAGGAAATGGAGGAAAAATAAGATAACAATAAATCATCAGATATATTCAGAACTATTAAAAGCATACAATAATGCTGCAAGAAATTCAAGAAACACATACTTTTCCAACTTTCTCTCAGACGATAAAAATAATCTAAAATTAAAAAATAAAACCTAAAATTATTTTCTCAACAATCAATAATATTTTCAACTACAGCTCAAATTCAATTCACAAAACCCCCCTCAAACGCCCTCTGTGAGGAGTTTGCAGCCCACTTCAGTGGGAAGGTAGACAACCATCAGATGTAATATTTTATCCTCCCAGCATAAGATGGTTTTAGACAAATCTGAGAGTGTGTGTCTACCTGAGGAAACACTGGACAGTTTTGTCCTGGTCAAAGATGAGAATTTTGATAAGGTATTCTCCTCAGTGAGGCCCACCACATGTGCTCTGGACCCGATTCCCACAAGGTTTTTTAAACAATTTTATGGATCCTTTAGAGATGAGATTTTAACTCTGATGAATTGCTCCCTTCAGACAGGGGTCTTTCCTGCTGTTTTTAAACGGGCGGTGGTGAGACCCCTGCCGAAGAAGAGCAATTTAGATTTTAATGATTTAAACAACTTCCGGCCGGTATCTAACTTACCATTTTTAAGCTAAATTTGAGAAAAGCTTGTTTTAACTCGACTTAATGATTTTATCAACACTCATAATGTCCTAGAGAAATTTCAGTCTGGTTTTAAGGTGAACCACAGCACCGAGACGGCCCTTCTTCAGATTTTAAATGATCTTAGAGTAAATTATGATGCCCGGAGGGTGACAGTGTTGGTTCTCCTGGATCTAAGCGCTGCCTTTGATACAGTAGACCACACTATTCTTTAAACTAGTTTAAAACAGATCGGCCTCTCTGACAGACAGGACTTTTATGGTAAGTTTGGATACCTGTTCTTCTATGGTCCATAAGATTACATGTGGTGTTCCCCAGGGTTCAGTTTTAGGCCCAGTGCTTTTTAACCTGTATATGCTCCCTCTTGGCAGTGTTATCAGAAGACATGGAGTTAACTTTCACAGTTATGCTGATGATACACAGTTGTACATCTCCATGTCTCCTGTTGACACACGGCCAATGGATGCACTTTTTAACTGCATTTTAGACATTAAATCCTAGATGGCAGAAAAACTTTCTCCAGCTCAACCAGGACAAAACGTTTTAATTATCGGTCCTGAGGCTCAGAGGGAGAAACTTTTACCAAAACTACAATCATTGTCTTTTAATCCTTCTTTACAAGTGAAGAACCTGGGTGTAATCTTTGACTCTGAGCTGACTTTTATCCCTCATGTTAAAAACATAACCAAAATAGGTTTTTATCACCTAAAGAACATCGCCAGATTCCGCCCCATTCTCTCTCAGGCCAATACGGAGACGCTAATGCATGCTTTTATCACCAGTAGAACTGACTATTGCAATGACCTGCTTTCTGGTCTTCCCAAAAAGAGGATTTCAAGCTTACAGCTCTTACAAAATTCAGCAGCTCGTGTCCTGATGAAGACCAGGAAGCGGGAGCACATCACTCCGATTTTAGAATCACTGAATTGGCTCCCCGTATGTTTTAGGATCGATTTTTAAATATTTTTAATGGTTTTTAAGTGTCTTAATGGTCTTGGGCCTTCCTATCTCTCAGAACTGCTTTTACCATATGAACCCTCGCGGTCTCTGCGCTTCTCTGGCAGCCGTCTCCTTATCATCCCTAACAAGTGCTTTGTGCATGTGTGTGTGTGTTGAAGGATGGGTGTGATGAGGGGGTGTTGTTGTCGGGTTGCTTTTGTATTTCTGGGGATGGGAGGGAATGTGGGTATGTGGGGTCATTTTCATTTGTAAAGCACTTGTTGTATGAATTGTGCTATATAAATAAAGTTTGATTTGATTTCACTGCTACACACTTTTCACCACAGCATGACTGGATTTTTCCTAGGTCAAAAAAGGTCAGTGATGGTACCCACTTGCTGGACTTGAGAGTACGCATAATTGTTTTGTTTTTTTTTCAGTCGGCCCAAATGTAATTCTGTTATTAGCCTATACCGTGATTTCCAAGTCATTATTGCTCAACAAGAGACATATTGTTCAATAACCGCATTTATTTACAGCACCGAGCCATTGTGGTTCAAAACCATTAACTGTCTTAAGAAAAAGTTATAGACTACTTTAAAATGACTGGTAACACATAAAGGCTCAAAATAAACAGCAGATTCATTCTAAGTTAATAATGAACGCTTTGTAACTTTTTAAAAGGGTAATACATATCAGTGTGGTGTTTTATCAACGCAATAGTAAAGATACTGTACATAAAAAAATCATAATTAGATTTTAGAGAATTGGGTAAAAGAAAAACCTCCAGATGAACATTAAGTACAGATTGTTCATCATGACTAAACTATTTCAACAGTAAAGAAACCCAGGCCTCAAGGGCCAGTATCCAGGATGTTTTACTTCTTTCCCTGGTTCAACACACCAGAATCAAATGATAGCTCATCAGCAGGCCTCTGCAGAACTTTGCCAGGCGGTGGAGGAAGTTGGACCATTTGAATCATTTGGAGCGGAGTGACACCTAAAATTGGCAGGGGACCGGCCCTTGAGGCTGGGATTTGAAGGTAGGGGCGTGCGATATGACGATTTAAGACCGTGAAACGATCTACACGTGTGACGATCTTTAATTGTTGAGAGATTGTTTTATCACGATTCACAGTTCTGCTGCTGCTGTTTTTCCTCCCTCTGTGTGCAAAGAAAAGCCTCTGCTCTCTCCCTGCTCTAAGCGAATTACCCCAAAATCTGTTTACATTTTACTGATGGCGCAACCCGTTGCGGAGTTATGGTATATCAAAGCACACATCAGAAGAAGTTAATGACGACTCATTCAGTTTCCAGGGTGTTTTGTGAAATATTTTTAAAGGAATCGTTGCAGGTCGGCACATACAATATTAAAAGAACAACAAAGACACTGATTTATGCTAGAATAATGTGTCACCTTTATTCCCCACACAATATACAGTGTCAGCAACACAAGCAAAACAATGCTACATCAAACAGGCATTAAGTTTTCATCACAGTATCTCACCTTTGATACTTGAAAGTGGAGAGCCAGTCACCTCTTGGTCAGACCTGTTAACTTAATGCGAGCCGGGCGATCGTGCACAAAATCCCACAGCAGACTCTCGTCAACAAAACAGTTCCGTCTCTAGTTATAGACACAGAGGGTGCGTGAAGAATGGGTTGGGCCAAAGCTTCATCCCCAGGCAGTCCCTCTGGCTTATCAGTCTTTCTGGCCCCAAACAAGCTTTTTAGGAAACAGACAGACTGCAGCTGTTTCATGGGAGCTGTTTTGCTGAGGAATGTTTATAAACATTCAAATGTGAATGTTTATACTTATAATGCGAGCAGAGTATCAGCATTATAACATTCTCATAACACATCCTTGAATGTTTATATTTATGAGTATCAGCAAGGAGAGATTAACATTATAACACATCATAGACACAGGTGGCTCGAGGACACCAAAAAGATTTTACCCATCATTCCACATTTGGTCTCAAGTCACCGTGTTAGACATCATACCAAAATTGATCTGAATCCAACCCAGGTGCATATACCCATATCAGATTATCCCCATTAAACACCCATATTGCGGTGATCAAGCGGGTTGGTGGATTCTGTATAAATGTACCAGCCCTGTAAATATGAACAGATCATATACACAGGTGACTCGAGGACACCAAAAATATTTTATCCATCACAGGGTCATACACTGATTTTGAAACGGCGCCACCACTGTTCACTGTCCAAAGTAACCGCAGTTAAATCCCGACCATTGAGCGCATAGACCCGGTTATTTATTTATAAATAAATAACCGGGTCCATCAGTCATGAAGTGTATGATGTTAACATTGGGGATGAGCTGTTTGAGCTCTTTCAAAACGGGCTCAATATGAGCCCATACGGCTCTCTCATCGTGACGGAGGCTATCAGAAATAGTCACGTATGACTGAATTCCTGTGTGACTGTAGACCACACTTGTGTGAATGGTGGCCTGGTTACGGCTTTCACCAAAATGGAAAGCCTGAAAGAAGAAAAAATCATATGTATTTTGTTTGTTCTTTGGTACATAGTAGAAAATACATTGAAAATATTTAGTATGCGCCAAATGTTGCTTATCAACCATCATTAAATAGAAATGTATGGCTTATGTTATTTTCATTGTTTTTGTTGGAAATTTTAAAAGTCCTAACGTTATTGAACTCAGCATATATTTCGGACTTCCTTGAAAGCACCACAGGTGTGCAGCGCTGCTGGATGTTTATGTGTAGCTTATAAATATAGATCGCTCTAATATACTTGCAGATTTATAAATTAAAAAAAACTTTAGCCAAGGGTGTCATTAGTATGGAGAAGACCTTTTAGACGGCCAAAACTAGCGGCTACAGCTAGCTAGCGCCAGCATTTAGCGCTAGCTAGCCAACGGGGCATCAGAGCTGTCAATGCGATGGTGGCCGTTTCATGACATTCACTACGCGAAGCGAAAATGTAAAAAGGTTCAGATAACATATTTTTCGAGAATCGATTGTCAAACATTTCGGATCGATTCTGAATCTTGTTAAATAGAAATCGAGATTCAGACGTGAATCGATTTTTCCTCACACCCCTAATAGATATGCTTCGGACACTGAAATTGACACGTCTCGTATTTGACCCTTATAGTCCCATATCCGCACCAATAAATGAAATAGTGGCAGCTGCCACTGAGATCCCTATGTAGGAAAAACCGTGCATGAAAAGTAGAGTATTGAACGAAGTTTTGCCAGGAGGTGTCAGAGCAAAGCAAACAATACTGACCAAGAGAAAGTAATTCCAAAAGAGGAGTCACGTCTGTAGTTTAGAAGTTTAACTGCTTTAAATGATCAGAAGTAAACCAAACAGCATATCTTTAACATGCGCTATTGGCATTTGGGGAAATTGTAGAGCCCTATTTGACCACCTGTAGTTACACGGGGTCAACAGCGGCAAAACCAGGAAAAAACATCAATAGAATAGTTAGAAAAACGGACAGTCTTGTTAACTTAAGTGGAACACAGTGAAACACAGCAAATAAATAAAATATAAATAAATTATTAGTCACCAAAGACTGTATATTATAGTAATCCCAGAGGGTGTCTGCCATCTAGTGACTTTTTTTAGTTACTGCAGCATGAAGAAAAAATAAAGGAGACGACTGTGAATGTGTACCAAGTAGCGGTCTTCTCGTTTACAACACAACTGCTGACTTAACTCACCAGGACTCCAAAATATTTCCACACAGGTGATTTGAGAGTAGCATGAGTGGCTTAGCTCTGGTCCTGCTGCTATCTCTCAGACCGGAATCCAATAGAAAATCTTTGGAGAGAGCTGAAAAACTAAATGTGTTGCCCAGCGACAGCCCTGAAACCTGAACACTCTGGAGAAGATCTGTATGGAGGAGTAGGCCAAAATCCCTGCTGCAGTTCGTGCAAACCTGGTGAAGAACTACAGAAAGCATCTGATCTCTGTAGTTACAAACAAAGGTTTCTGTACCAGATTTTGAGTTGTGTTTGTGTAATATATCAAATACACATGCCATGCAATAAAATTGAAATTAATTATTTAAAAATCAACTGTCATTTTTGTTTTAGATTCTGTCCCTCACAGTTAAAGAGTACCTTTGATACAAATTACAGACCTTTACATGCTTTGTAAGTAGGAAAACTTCAAAAATCAGCAGTGTATCAAATCAAATCAAAACTTGTTCTCCCCACTGTATAACTGAATTATAAATATAAAAGCGTGAAGATATAAGGATACTTATGTGGGCTTACATGTAACCTGAATAATACTGACACACTACTCAATTCTATGCCAGTGGTGATTCGTTGTGTAGAGTCGAAAAACCTTTAGGCTGTTCTTAAACAGGAAAATGACAAGGCCTGCGACGAGTACGGTGCGTTAACCAAAAATATTATATTCATATTTTTCACCCATCCACAGTAAAAAAACAATAAAAAACTTCCACTAGACCCATGTTTAGATTATGTATTTCTTCATCTTTAAACAGTACCTGCAACATAGCAGAACGTTTCTGGAGCAGAAAGGAGTCTGTAAAAATCCTGAAAGTAGCATCTGTGCAGAAAGAAAACATTACGGTATCAGAGAGGAGTATTTATTGTTGAAATACACATTTGTTTATCTACTCTTCACATTTAATAAATGTATTTTCTCTTTCTGTTTCCCAGTGAATTAGACAGGAGGAAAGCTCTCTATATTATCTCTATAATCTGTTTAGATCCATAAATATTATCGCATTTGTAATCTGCAGTACTTTATTTAGAAAAATTGCCTTTAGTTTCGTAAATGACACTGATCGCTCGCGGAAAAAGTAGGTCAGACCGCGAAACTATCACTTTACGGCGCTCATAAAAAGTTCTGCCTGCAATTTTCACATCTTCTCACAACCATGATTACATTTTAACTGCTTTTTACGATAATTTGTCTGCGCTGTTTCACCTGGATTCCTGACTCTCATCACGAGGTTGTTTTAAAGTAGTGGCTGATTTTCCCAGGTCATATTCGTATCGCTAAAATCCATGAACGATTCTCTGAGACGGAGGATGTTTTAAAAAATAAACATGACATGCTTGGATGCTAAAAACAAAACATTCACCTGGTTGAAGAGCCGGGGGGAAAACAGAACAACGATAGCACCAACTAGCTGCTGGGACAGCGCCCCCATAGTGGCGCAATGCTGCAACTGCAGTTAAAATAACATCCATACAGCTAGCAGCAGAGCGATGTCAGGGTGGGGCGGCAAGCAGATTAGCTGGAGGCGGCCGCCACGTAAATGTGAACGCAGGAAAAACCCTGAGGTCTTACATCCACTTATGCTGCCATTGCTATTTTTCATATAATCAGTTCCCCAACTGATATTCCGCTATCTTAAACAGTTTATTTATGTGCGGATGTTATAGTATTCTGTGCTGAGATTAATTTTATGTCCAATAAAGACTTGCGTTCAAAGTGGGCACTTTATCAACTAGTAAGTGGTTGACTCACATCTCTTTAATGCAAGGTATTTATGCTGTGCCACCTGCTCTATACATCTATGCAGAAAGCACAGGACTGTGCTTGTATTCCAGGGGGCAAGGTGGGCATACACTAAATGATTTATGGCCCATTTTTAGGCCATTTTTCAGCCATGCAACACATTTTGCGACTGGTCCGTCTTCAGATATTGCATTGGTTGTGCATACACCCTTCCAGGATATAGGTGGCTACAAAACTCATATATAAGTATGACACCTACGTTTATAGCTTACTTTCCCAAAGGAACCCAAAACAATATATATAAGTTTCCTCTGCAACCAATCAAGTCTTTTAGATGACTGCGTGCTCCAAAGACAGGATTCCATCCGACGATACCCGAGTGCCAAACGTGGGTGTTAACCACTCTGCCAAAGGAGCAACATATAGTATCTCGCCAGGGCCCATTATCAATTGGACAGTATTCCCAACACTGTCACATATGATTTATGAATCCCTGCACACGCAGTAACCCGAGGGTACCTGACCCCTGCCGGGCTCCGCTTTGGCCATAGCAGAGACATTCTAATAAAGAATAGAATGGATTTGGCCATTGTTTCCATTATTTTATTATTTATTAACAATTACAGCGGAAATTATAGCGTACTACAATAACAGAAAAACTGCCATAAGCCCACCTATTTGCTCGCTGAAAAATCCAGCAATTAAATATTAAAAACAGATTCTGTTCTGCTAACCCTTTTTCAGTTTTGTATTTTTCATCCAAAACATTTTAAAATATGAAAAACAAGACAATTTTCTTTTTTCGTTTCTTATTCATAGTCAAATAACAAAAAAAAATCAGATTTTCATTTTTTGATTTTTGTTTATCAATTGAAATTGGAAAGGACGAATGATACACTGATTGAACGCCTGTCCATCTGTCTTCGATAAGTGTTGATAAATCTGCATTTGTGGAAAACGTTTTCACTGGTTCTGCGCTTCATTCGAGATACATCTAGTGACATCTCTACGGTGAAACGCGCTGATTGGTTGACGCATTGCGTCAAGTCCGTCAAAAGTTCAGCTAGGTGAATTTCTGCGTTGCTTGTGTATGCTATGTCGCCGCTTGCAATGCAAGTAACGCTTGAAAATATGATGGAGCCAACGCACATAATGCACCACAAAGACTCTGACTAGGGTGGCCAGCTTTCATAAATTAAAATAAGGGACACAGGGTGTTATTCGCCACGGCCTGAGCCGTCCGACTCGTCTTTTAGTGAGGGAATCATCCAGAATGGTCATACATTAAGCTTGAAATGCTTTATTCACAATAAAAATAAGAACTGAGAATGCATAGACTTTAAATGTAATCTGGCCGCAACTGACGCTGACGTTTGGGGTGGTGTAAACAGAACTTTCTTTTTCTCCTAAAACAGCAGCTGTGCCTTTCTCAGCTCTGTCTGCCTTTCTGTCCCTGACACGTATGTGCAGTTGAGGTCAGCTGCAGCTTCAACAGAAAAGCCCTAACAGCAGTGAGCAGACAACGTAGCGTTAAAGTTCTGGAGTTTTATTAAATATAAAGAAGCATGTGTAATGCAAAATTCACAAAACAGAAGCTGCTTTCCACGGCAGTACAGCCTGCTGTGGCTGACGACAAAGAGAAACAGTAGCCTCTGTAAGCTAGTTAGCCTATTAGGTGCTAACGTTGGCATCAACAGTAGGCTGTCATCAACAATTGCCTTTTCCATCGACTGGTCTGCTTTTTACCTTCTCTTCTAGGTATCCATGGGTATTCATAGATTGATGAAAAATTCCAGATTTTCTCATATGACATCCTCTATGGCCCGCGTTGCTGCTTTTTGAGGCTGGTTCTGTTTCATAGATGAAAAAACTGGCTAGTGCTGCTGCTGTTCACAGGACATCAAGGTGCAGGTGTCGCAACAAAAAACTGCTGCTTATTATTTTTTATCCTTGCATTATAATACTTGTTCTTTCAGAATGTAATGTTTCCTCTTGTCTTTAGATGTTAAATGGCTGTGGGAAGGAAGGATGTTTCTGGAAGGATCATTTAGTAGTTTTGATGAAGCTCCTGATTGAAGAGGAGTTATATGTATTTGATGGCTGCAACGTTAACAGAAGTGATGGTTATTTCACTACGCTTAACACATGTGTCTGTTAGTCTGTTTTTTTTAATATATCACAGGATGTTAAATGAGTTAATTCAGTGTTTAAGATACTAAACACTTTAAGGTCACATGCAAATATTAGAGAAGCCGCTTGCTCCTGCAATAACATACATATTACATGTGATTCTATTAGTTGACTAATCTGCTAAATTACTTGTGATTAGTTATCCAAATAATCGTTTGTGGAGACCCTAAAAATAACTGTGCAGCCATTGCTGGCTCTGAGTGGCTATCTTGTTTATAAAAATCTTATGGCCAACCGAATCACCTTTAACCAACATGAGGAATCGTCATTCAACTAGGGTTATAGAATGGTTAATACAATAAATACAAACTAATGAATTTAACTTAAAATGTGATTCAATGCAAACATTGATGAATTTAGCTTAACTGCAAGTTTAAAATGCATATTGACTTCATACTTCAAAAATATACAACTGATATATAAGTGAGATATACAGGCGTAAAGGAACATCACTACTGTCCATACTAAATACGATTATGAAATTGTCACAATGTCCCGATTATCCAAAAATGTAACTAATGCAAATATTTAAATGTCTTGATAGTTCATAAAAGAAAAAATGGATGAACGACTGAAAATGAAGAGAAACAAAGACAGAATAGAGACTCTTGGTCCTGTTGGAGGCTGCTGAGCTCCTGGTGGTGAACATACTTATTTAAACACACTTTGCACTAGAACCATTACGGTCTGGAACGGGTAGCTTCAGAGCCTTTCTGGCGTTTCCATTACCTGTTTCCGGTCTGAGCCGACGTAATGTTCTCCATAAAATCGGAAATATTCAAAGTCTCAGAGGATATTTTTTTCCTTTGCTTTAGGTAGTTCCAAAAAAAGAAAGTGCTTTATAAAGTGTTTAATAGCATTTAGGGCGGTTTGTAGTTTTGATAAAACTGAAGCCGAAAGGTTACGGGCAGAATCTACATTAATACCAGCTGCAGCTTGGGCATCTGGGACATCAGAAAACTATGAAGGATGGCAGCTGCAGGGTGTGTGCCATACACCCCCAGCTTGGAAACCCAGCGTTTGTCATAGCTTTCATCACATTTCAGGCATTATCTCTCAGTATCACATGTACCTTGTCTTTTGGAATGATCCATGTTTGAAACATTTTGTCAGATGCAGCTGCTAAAGCTACAACAGTATGGGAGCCGGAAAACTCCTGGGCATTCAAAACATCTTTTTGAAGTTAAAAATCTGCATCATTCTAGCTGTTGTTTGATCTGTTGAACAGCAAAGGACTGACGTCTGAGCTCCATATATCACTCGTGAAACGTACAGAGGATGAGACACTTCCTTTAAGGAGTTGTTTGATGTGAGAATGCATTGTCTGGTGGAGCTCTGACAGGGCTACGTCTGTAAAAATATTTACGTCCCAGTAACACATGACAGGGCTCCAAGTGAGCGAGGAGTCGGTGGAACCCGCTGTCTTCCACCACTGAGAAAGGCTGTTAATCTAGTCCGATGAATTCAATTATTTTCCAGGTAATTTGGTTAGCCTTCTGATTGTCCCCTCATACGGAAAAATGTTGCTGGGAGTTCTTAAGTAGAAAACGTTTTTTAACCGATTGGAATGTTTATGATTATAGTGAAATGAATTGTCTAGTAAAGTGCCTTTTGGGTGATATCTGTTGTGAATCTGTGCTATATAAATAAACTGAATTGAATTACCAAAAGAAAGATGAGGGACATGAGACGGAACAATGCAGAAGAGCTGAAGGCTGTCACTGAAGCATCCTGATCTTCCAAAACCCCACAGCGGATCCACAGGCTGACAGCATCCATACCATGTTTCATTGAGGCAGGGAGTGATGCTAAAGGGGCCCAAGCCAAGAACTGAATACATATGCAGGATTATACTTTTCAAAGGTCCTTTTTCTTCTATTTAATATCCTTGGTTTTATTTATTTCATGTAATAATCAAATTTTCTGAGATTTTGAATTTAGGGCTTTCAAAAGCTGCTAGCCATAATTATCAAAATTAAAACCAATAAAGGCTTGAAAAGAAAAAAATATATATACACACACACGTTTGTTAGAATAGAAGAATAGATTAGAACAATAATTTGTTTCCCACAAGGGGAAATTCTGTTCTATAAGTAGCAAAGCGAGTCACCAAAAAAAGAAAGAACAAATATGTTTATTATGGAAATAGTTACAAAAACAACGTATTTTTCCGTTATTAAAGATAATATTAAATAAAAGATAATATTAAAGATAATATTAAAGAAAATACAGATAGATTGGCATACCCAGGTTGTAATGTGCAACAGAGCAGGATACTTAGAAATATTTAGAAATACATGTTTACTTTTGCGTTATCAAAGTAAACATTCTTTACAAATGTTAGCATATATATTTTGAGAAAACAATGTGCAAATTTCAGCAGCTGAAATGTTAATAGGTGAATAAGTTTTCCATGTAGATTTAAATAAGTGAACAAATGGTTAGCTTGAATTTAAATCCAACATTTTGGGAGTGCTCAAAGTTTATTAGAGTTTGTAAAAATTGTTGATTTTGACTGTCATTGGTATTAATCTGAACGTTGCCAACAGGAGGGAATGACTGGATTGATTGAGCCGATCAACACCAGAATCACAGATCCCCGGTATTTTCTGGACTCACCTCATCAAGGTAAGACTCTTAGAACAGCTGAGTGATTGATAATCATTCAGAGAGCTGTTTGATGGATGGGTGTTTCACAATGGGAACAACCTTCAATAGCTCCTATTCCATTCTGTCAGCCGTTATAGGCTGGTGATGGCAATGTCCTAAGCCCCCTACCTACTTGCAGTGGTCGATTCCGTATATTGGGGGCCCAAGGCAGACACAGACACGTTCTACAATCTTACTTGTAACTGGATTTGGAAAGCCCTCCAACAGTAAACTAAAAACACTAAATTAATAGAATGATGATGAACATTTTGTTTAATCGTCTTTTACTAGAGCAGGAAAAAAAAAACAATGAGATCACTAAATATAGGAGTCATACACATAATCTGTACTTAATGATTAACTTCTTACTTTGCTCCGTTCTCATCTCCTTAGCTCTCGATTTTAATTTCCCTCCATGTTTTCCACCCATTACATGTTTTCCATTCTCTTTAAGGTTTTTGTTTTCTATTAATATTACTCCTCTTTATTCCTGTCTTTCCTTTAACCCCTTAACCCCTAGGCCTATTTTGAAGCCTAGCTCTCGAAAATTGCTTACCCAACAAAAAATGGTTGTACTTCAGCAAAAAAAGAGTATTTGAACCATTTTGGTGTCATTGTAAAGGTAACATTGAGTAGAATTGATAGATGTGTCATTATGCATGTTATCTGTTACTGGTTAGGAGAAATTGACGATGGAACACAGCAGAAATGTATTTCTTTTTTGCTCCGCCTAAAAAAAACATAGTTCTTTATTGAAAAACTCTATGGATATTGCTTGAATGGCAGTGATTACTCAATAAAATATAAATGCAACATGTGGACATTATCTCTGAAAAAGTTGAAAGTGATTATGTGAAACCGGACAAAACTAGAGAGGTTGTAGTACAGGCATATCAGGCGAGGTGTCCAGTTTGACACAAACAGTGCCATTTCTATTTCTGTTGTGTAAAAGTTATATTTTTCATTTTAATATCACATAGTGTTCAGTAGACTTAAAATAAACACTTTTGGGCATCTTTCTGGTGACATTTATCAGATATAAACAGTGAAAGCAACAAAACAAAGTTATGTCCGTGCGTCTTGCGCCATCTTGTGTCATAAGACGGTCATGCCGACTGACAGTCTTATTTTACGCATAAGACTTTCACTCGGAGCTGATTGGTCAATTTGGATCAATGACACCTCGTTGGAATCGTAGAAGCCTATAGAATAATGCCAAAACTTGCAAAACAAGATTGACAATGCAGTTAGCCAACCAGGGAGCCGAGAACAGAGCCTAGGGGAAACAACAGCCCTTAACGAGGATGAAATAATAAGTCTGCCTAGGAACAAATAACCGTAATAGAAACACCTGGACAGCTTTAAATGCACAAGTGATGGACTTATCAGAAAATAGTGTTTATTTTCCAAAGAAATATTTTTTACACGCTAAAACAGCAAAGGTAAGGCTATTTTTTCAATTGTGATTCTGAAAAGCGATTTGCTTTGGCTTATATGTCCACGGTGCTTTGAGGTAGTGTTTTGGTAGATGTATTTTTGGAATCGGTAGAGTCTGTGCTTTCATTTGAGTGGTTTATTGTGCGTTTAGCACAAAGGCTTGCTGCGGTAGAGGCCGAAATGTGGCGGCTGGGTTGACGAAACTTTGATAATACGATTTTGTTTACAAATATTTATTTACGTGGCATCTGAGTTGTGTTTGTGGTTGTTAAGAATAGGTTAGATAGCCTTGTAGCGCGTGGTCTTCTGTTTAATTTGATGTGCATTATTACTATTTTTTTGTCAGATGATGTGTTGTCTGAAACCTATTAAAAAAATCATTCCTAGGGTCTGGGCTTAAGGGGTTAAGTGTTCTCATCTGTGGCTCTGCTTTCCTCTTCCTGTCAGTGCTCTTGTGTTTTGTCCTTTTTTTCTCTTTTTTGCATTTCCCACCATGTTTTCCTCCATTTAAAACTTTTCCATTCTTTTTAAGGTTTTTTCCCCACTAATATTACTCCTCTTTATTTCTGTCGGCTTCCTATTGATGTTTACTGACTCTATTCTTCCTCTTCTTTTCTTAATTCATACATATTTATCTCTCTTAAATCTGTCTTTGTTTATCTTTGTTAGGAGTTAATGTATTTTTCATTCCTCAAATTAATATTTTCCTTTCTCTCTTCAAAATACTCTTATCTTTAGGTCTTTTCACTTCCTGCTTTGAAATGTTTAATGTTTCTAGAACCACACTTTGCAAGCTTGTAATGACTGACTCCATCTCAATGAACAGAAGGCCAAGAGCAGACAGTCTCTCATGGGACGTTTTTGTCCTTAGCTAAGTTTTTATGAGTTTCAATCATGAGAAACTCTTATGGCGTCTCTCCACCGGTACAATTCGACTCGGCTCAGATCGACTCGACCTCAGTACCGTCTGGCTGAGTCGCGCCGAGCTGATACTATTTTTCGTACCACCTCAGCTGTGGTTCCATCCGTGCTGAACTGGTACTGAATAGCGACGTCAGACGGCTGTCGTCACTGATTGGCTGAAGGGCGGAGTCACTGGAGAGTAACTTGACAACGTCTTTTAAAAACAAACCGACCGCCATTTTGAAACCTCGCTACAGCGAGTGGATGTCTTTAGTGTTTGCTGAAGAACAAAGACAACGTTAAAAACCAGTGCTGTGATCCAAACGGAGTTTCAGCATTTCTGATTTTGTTGGCTGAAGAGAAGATTCAGTGTGGGGTGGATGGAGCTGCTCGCTGTGAGAGGTTATCAAGGAGGAGTCGGAGCTGATCGGGGTTCAGAGTCGATGGCTCTCACCTGCAGGCCGAAGCAGAGAAACTGAGAACGCCGAAGTGTTGTCTCGTACTCTCGGTAAGATGCAAATTTCATGCCGCTTGTATATTTTATTCACAATATTAACCTATTCAGCTGCATATTATCTTCAGTATGACTGTTTTTTTTACTACAAGTTATCCAAATTAGTTCTGATGCTGTTTTTGTAAATATGAATGACCTACTGCAAGCCTAGTAATTTAAAAAAAATCTGCGATCAGTTGCAGCGGGATCATCAGGAGCAGGAAAGCGGCTTATGGAGGGTGGAGATGACACGATGCCTTCAATCAAACCTTCCTGGGATGCTGCAGACTAAACCATGACCCACAGACATGTGCAGCTGGACATTTGTTTCTGAACTTTTTCTATACCTGTTCAATAAAAATGTCCAAGTTATACGCTTGTATTTTCATTTGAAGTTTCATTACACGCTGGTTGATGGAATTATTTTTACCTTATTATGTCTGGCATCAGGGTTCAGCAACAATTTAAAAATCTGATAGCAACATTTGCTCTGGCTGTTAAAAGTAAAAAAAGTCTAGCTCTGCTAAATAAGTAAACTGCATACATTTGAAAGTAGCTGAAAAGCCTAAGCCTACTCAAAGATGGGATATCATCTATAAGTCATATTGCAGTGGTCCCTATTTAAAAAAAAAAATCTGACATTTTCAAAACGCACAGCTTAATCACAAAACATACAGTTGTGGTTTGTAATTCATAGAATTTGTCGTATATAAATGGCAACTTCCGTCTTTAAGGGGACACAGAGGTGAAAAGCCGTGTCGCTCCAGCGCTGGACGTTGTTTTCTACACATGTAGATGAATTTGTTCCGACATCCTGAAGTTCTGCAGCCACTGAGCTTCGGTGAAACCCAGAAGAACGTTTCATCACTGCAAGACCCAGTTAAACGACCAAACTGACGGTCGGCTGCGACAACTTCACAGAGCAGTCATCTGAAACATGCACAGACAGAATACTTATTACTAAAGCAAACTTGTCAACGTAGGTTTTTATGCTGGACTTTAGTGAATAAATAAATACCTAGAGCATATTTATAGCCCACCACAACGGGGTAGCATTTGCACACAAGCTCCCAGGATTCTGTCTGTAGCGTCATTCTCCTGCAGAGCTTCTCACACTCGTTTGTACTACTTCACCGTGTTTTTCCTTGCAGTGTGCAGCTTTTCCGGGGTCTTTATTCTTCGATGAGAGAGGCCATCTCTTCGACGTGGTACTACAGAAATCCACAAACTGAGCAAAAAGCTCAGGATCGCTAGTGAGGTCGCCATTGTTCTTCTTTCTCTCCGAGCCATTGTTTACGTCCCGCTACGCACTCTGGGGCCGCCCACCATATGACGCACACGCTCACTTCAGAAGCTCTGGTTTGTTGCAACTGTGAAGCAACACTTAACAAGCAGGGCCGCGTCGAGTCGCGTTACCGATAGTAACGGTACAGTACGGCACGGTAAAAGGTACTAGTGGAGAGACGACTTTAGAGCTATACTCAGGTTTAGGTAACCATCAAGCACATTTTCCTTATAAATGGAATTGAGCATCTCTGATGGTGATGAGATGGTCGTGGGAATTGCTCTAACAGCACATATTGTTTCCATCTTGAGGGCCTCTGCATCAGCATCATTTCTTCTTTGCTGCAATCTGTTTCATTTTGCACTGTACTTTTCATAATTTCAGTGAAATGGAGAAATCCATACAGTTCATAGGTCTCCACATGTGAAAATCTCTATCTTACTGTAGCAAGTGCTGTATCAACAAGATTGAAAAAAAATAGCTCCTCTGCTGTTTGCTGTGTTTGCTCTCTTGCCTCATACTCAAACAGCTTTTTTTTACTCTTCTGAACACCTGCTATCTCCCTGGAATCATTTACAGCTTCATAGAATCCGTGCTCTCTGAAATCCTGAAGAAATTCTGTCACAGCTGTGATTTATTTTCTTACTGTCTCTACTGACACATCTGGGCTCTATGAGCTCTTGCTCACCTTTTTTATCTGGAACAACACATAGTACCATATACTGGTACTTACCAGAAAAGGCCAGCTCTACATCTCCTGGCAGATGCCTCTTGATGTTGAGACAACTTCAACCTCTCTCTTTTCCATGGCATAATCTGTGAGTTCAGACAAAGCTTTTAATGTCAGGCAGTTGGTAGCGGACGCTCCCATCTGGTAGTGGACAGTGCCTTCACAGACAAGTCTGACATGCTTTCTGAGAATGGCCTAGCAGTCAACTGAGGAGCTAAAAAAGGAGTACAGCCTTTGTAAAAGACCAAAGAAACTGATGGACCTCACAGATGATTTGGCCACATCTCCTACAACAAGGTTTGGTGTGTGACTCCCACATGGAACCAATAATGCCTTTTTGTTAAGTTCCAGCACTCTCCTTTGAACTCCTCTCTTTTTACCCTGCATGTTGCTGCTATTGTCGGAAGCCTCTCTGCGACAGTTGGCGAGATCCAATCCCAGAGTATCTAGGTGGCCCAGAAATGAATCACACAGGCCCTTTCCTGTGGTGTCAGATGCCAGAAGAAATCCAACAAAGTGCTCATGAATAGAAACACCTTTTGAGGGCTCACAATTCGCAGCACTACCAAGAGTTGCTCGTTGTGACTGAGGTCTGGGGTGCAGTCCATTATTACAGCATAATATTTTGCTGTATTGACTCTCTCTACAATTGCGTTAATTGTACATTGAGCCACAAGGGAGATAAGCTCATTCTGAATGTGCTTAGGTTGGTGTCACTAATCTCTTTTGCCTGAACTCTCCACAAATGCTCCTGCATAATGGGGTCAAACTGTGCCATGATGTGTACTTGCCCAAAAAAAATTGCTATTGCCAGACTCATACAACCCGTTTCTGTCCACGAAATGCAAGATTACGTTCTGCTAGGTGGTTCATAATGGCTAGTAATCTTCTCAAGACCTCTTTCCAGTGACTGACTTGAAGAGAAATCAGGTTTTGGTTCACATGATCTATTGCTGTACATGTCTTCAGCCTCTGAGATAAAGGGAGCCAGTTCTCCATGTTATCTATGTGTTCAGCAGATCTTTTTAATGCTGTTTTAAGTGTGCTACAAGATTCTTCCAAGAGTTAAACCCATCCCCACTAAGAGTTTTTGGAATTATCTGCCTTTGCAATGTCAGCCCTATAGGCACTGTTGGGCGAGTTACAAAAAAAGGAAATGTATTTTACTAGTAACAGCCTAAGAAATGCAATATGTTTGCTCTACATACTAATGCCTCAAAAGTATAACGGAGTTAAACTACTTTAAGTTACTTTTGGAAAATATAGTGCAGCCGGAAAGTATTCACAGCGCTTCACTTTTTCCCCATTTTTTAATGTTACAGCCTTATACCAAAATGGATTAAATTATTTTTTTCCCATAATATTCAACACACAAAACCCCATAATGACAATGTAAAAAGAAATGTTTAGATTGTTGCTAATTTAATTTTAAAAAACCCCTGAGAAATCACATTTACATAAGTATTCACAGCCTTTGCTCAGTACTTTGTTGATGCACCTTTGACAGCATTTCCAGCCTTAAGTCGTTTTGAATATGATGCCACAAGCTTGGCACGCTTATCTTTGGGTAGTTTTGTACATTCCTCTTTGCAGTACCTCTCGAGCTCCATCAGGTTGGATGGAAAGCGTCGGTGCACAGCCATTTTCAGATCTCTCCAAATATGTTCAATTGGGTTTAGGTCTGGGCTCTGGCTGGGCCACTCAAGGACATTCACCGAGTTGTTCTGTAGCCACTCCTTCGATATTGTGGCTGTGTGCTTAGCGTCATTGTCCTGCTGAAAGGTGAACTGTCGCCCCAGTATGAGGTCAAGAGCGCTTTGGAGCAGGTTTTCATCCAGGATGTCTCTGTACATTGCTGCATTCATCTTTCCCTCCTGACTAATCTTCCATTTCCTGCCGCTGAAAAACATCCCCACATCATGATGCTGCCGCCACCATGCTTCACTGTAGGGATGGTATTGGCCTGGTGATGAGCTGTGCCTGATTTTCTCCAAGCGTAACGCCTGGCATTCAGTCCAAAGAGTTCAATTTTTGAGAGGATTTTGTTTCTCATTGTCTGAGACTCCCTAAGGTGTCTTTAGCAAAGTACAGGTGCCTATCCAGATCATGTCCAATCAACTTAATTTACCACAGGTGGACTCCAATTAATCTGCTGAAACACCTCAAGGATGATCAGTAGAAACAGAACGCACCTCAGCTCAATTCTTATCTTCACGTCAAAGGCTGTGAATACTTAGCTCCACCTGGTCTGGTACCCTGCTCAGCTATAATACCCCCTGCTGGATGGGGAGCGTTGGTCCAGATGATGCTCAAAGTCACCAAGCGTCCTCCATGCTGTCTCTTTTCTGTCTGTTCGGCCAGAGGTTTCTTCCTGTTAAAGGGGAGTTTTTCCTCTCCACTGTCTCTACATGCTTGCTCATTATGAGGGATTGCTGAGGAATTGCTGTGGTTGGAGGCTGCATGATCTGGGGACAACCTCACGCCGATGACTCAACGCAATCTTCTGGGATTCCTAACATAGAAAACTTTTAACTGATTGGAATGTTTGTATAATTATATTGAGATGACTTTTGTTGTGAACTGGCGCTATATAAATAAAAGTGAATTGAATTGAACTTATGTACATGTGATTTCTCAAGTTTTTTATATTTAATAAATTTGCAACAATTTCAAAGGCACTTTTTTCACATCATTATGGGGTGTTGTGTTTAAAATTTTATGGCAAAAAAGAATTTAATCAATTTTGGAATGAGGCTGTAACACTGGAAAAAGTGGAGCGCTGTGAATACTGGATGAACTGTATCTTAAATATGTAACATGGTTTTTAAATTATGTAACTTTTCTATTTACATATTACACAAGAGTGACACCACAAATACTTTATTTTTAATGCCATTTCATTAAACTTAAACTCTCAAGTGCCTTTGCATGTCTTCTATCTCATGGAAATCGTTTTTTTAATCGCCCTAAAAGGAGACACCAAAATCGCTCATTACAAAGATGATTGCCTTTAGTTATTAGAGTAGGACTAAATGAGACTGAACAGTCTTTCAACATGTGGCTTTCTTTTTTTTATTTCTTTCTGTAGCGATCCTGATCCTCTGGTGTTTAGGTTTAGCGCAACAGAAATTGCACTTAAGAAATATTCTTTGGTATCCAATACAGATGCACCGATACTGGTATTTAGTATCGGCCCCGATACTGCCTAATGTACTGGTATCTGTATTGGCTAATGTTAACCAATACCACAACCTGTGGTGGACACTAACTGTATAGTTCACACAAGAAGGCAGGCTCTTATTGTGAAGGACTGTTGTTCAAGGAGTTGGGATGTTTTGTTTCCAGGTGAGAAAAGAGCGCAAAAAGTTTCTAACTGGTTGTCTTGTGTTTTGAGCTGTTGGAAGTTAGCAATTAAAACAGAACACCTTCTCTCATCTCTTTTTTGCAACTTTCCACAAACCGATACATAAGATGTGGAAATGCAGCAATAATTCCACAGAAAATATTAATTAAATTTAAAAGTATTAAAGTTCTGTGGTCATTTTTATTAATATTTTATTTTTTATCTAATTCCCCATCATTTCTTGTAACAAGCAGAGAAGAAAATAAAACCCGACTACCAATTGAAAGCACTTTTTTTATGCAGTATAAGTATCGGCATTGGTACTCGGTATCTGTAAGTACTCTGATCCAAGTATCTGTATGGTATCGGTTTTGAAAAAAAAGTGGTATCGTGGCATCCCTAGTACGAGCTGAAAATCAATTCTGAATGGACTTGTAACTGAAGTTACTGAAATTGTAATGAGTTGCTTTATATTGCTATACATTTTATAAGTAATGGATAATATGATATGAAAATAATTAAAAATGTTATTATTCTAGTAGACATTCTTGATGTTCTAAGGCTGAAAGTATACTATTCAGTTCTCTTCTGACCTGTTAAAGCCGATAAACTTTTAAACTACAGACGTGACTCCTCTTTTTGGAATTACTTCCTCAGCATTGTGTGCTTCGCTCCTGCCAACAGCTTAGTTAAAAACACTTTGGTGAAGAGCGTGTAGCAGTGAAAAACTTCCCCACATTAAACATTCTGGAAGTTGTCTGAGCTATTCACCTACCTGTATAGCGACGTGACGTAAAAATGCATATAACGAAAATAAACACCGGTTTTCTGTATGAACTGGTATACTGCCCAGGCCTATCGTTGATCAGTCCAAGAAACAAGTAACGGAATAATGTTTCAAGCAAAAAGGATTATAGAGGGAGACGTTTTTTTCTTTAAAGTAGTGTTTAATTCAGGAGGATCAGATTAGGTGAAGTATATTAGATGAACAGAGCCTCCGTGATGTTTCTGAAGAGCTGAATTGAAGACCAAATGGCAGTTCACACTATAGCCATCTTTGCTGTGTCACATGTTTTGTCATTCCCCAAAAAATACAACAAATGGGCAAAGAGGTGGGGCTATGAGGGTGGGGACTGCAGATTATTGACAACCTAAAACTCTAAGCCGATGTAGCTAGGAGCTAACCATGAGCTAACGGAAGCTAACAGAGATCAGCGGGTGCTTTTGGCTAGAAAACCGTCTGAAGCCAGCCCCTAGTGGATGATGGGGGAACTTTAATTTTTGTCATTTCAGCATTGATCACACATTTGGTTAGCAGAGTTTGCAGTTGGGTGAAACTTACTTTAACTGTTAATGCTTATTTGCTAACGTTAACATTATGACACATTATGTCCTAAACCTTCTGGTTTTGAGTGCGATAATCTCTTCATTCTGTTTGCTATTTTGCAGCTGTGGCCATACTAGAGAAGGTTGGCAAGCCAAACATCCAGCTACAGATGGTAGGTGCTTTGGAAATGTTTCTCAGTTTAGGGAAATAAGAAACAAAATAAATTATTAGTTTACTAACACTTAAATCCACTGTTGCAGGACATTTTTCACTGGCAAATAATGGATGGGAATTTGACACAAAACATGCAGAAATATTTCCCCTTAATAGGTAAGTTGAAAGAAAAAAACATGATATGCATGTTGGCACAAAATCCACAAAGCTTGTACTGGTTCATTCCTAAATTATACTATGACCTGCCTAGAATTCATTCATTTATGCCGTCACAACTGGTTCCTAAAATATGATCCTGTATGTTGAAATCACCAGGAGGTGCGTTTCAGCCCGTCCTAAATGTCAATAAAAAGCTGAAGTGTTTTGTGACTCGAGACTCTCCTGAAGAACATTCCAGAATCTGAAGTGCACTGAAGGTTTAATCATAATATACAATGACGTGACAAAGTGTTTGCCCCTTCTACAGGAGGCTATAGCTGTCTGGTTAATAATAATTTGGAATAATTATACCAAATAAGCTAATGCTGGAATAATTATTAATCAAACACGAATTGTCAGTAACAAAATGAGCAAATCATGGCACAAGCTTCGCAATGTATATAAGAAGCAATATTACTTATAACAGACTATCAGTCTTTATCTGAAAGATAAATTATTTTACTGTTATATTAAATAAATCCACATCAAAAGAAGCACAGAGATTTTGTCTCAAGTTTAAGGAATTTATTACAGATTACTCAACCTCATCACAAGCAGTCAAATAAATTCAACCTAGTCTAAATGAAACTGTGCTTTGGTTCTAAATGGGTGTATCTATTCTATCAGGGAGAGGATAGATGTGGAGAACAAAATTAAAACAAACCGACGTCACAGGGACCCCACTTCACTTGCATGTGCAGTGGGCGTATGCGGGGGAAAGAGGGGAGCGGCAGGCAGGCGGCGTTTCTCAACTAGGTGAGACCTTAATCAAAGCAACCCAGGAAAGACAAGGAGCTACGTGGTCTGAACTAGCTAGCCTTATCACTATGACTAGACTGTCCATCTGTCTGCTGTTAGTAAAACTTTATATGCGAGCGCTGCAGGTTTCTCCAACTTCACTGATCCCCAATCGCGCTTCATCATGCTCCTCCATTGACTGTGCATGTAAATCGGACTCTCTGGTCACGTCTTACTGCGTTCGGTGTGTAAGAACACCGAACGCAAAATGCGCACAGAGCGACAGAATAACAAATGCATCAACATGGAAGCAGAAGGGCTTGTTGCAATCTTTAACTTGGTCTGACTCCATCGGGTCATTTCCTGGTACATACCCCGATTCAGGTACTCTGGTGGTTCTGTAAAGCTCATAAACAGCCCTGTCTGCCTGGACCCGACAAAGTGGAGACCCGGTGATATTGGTCCGGTCAGATTACTCTGAAGTTCCGATAGTGGAATCGCGCCTTATGATGTGGAACTAACAATTTAAAACAATCACTGTATCAGAATCATTCTCCGTCCACTGAACATGATGTGCAGTAAGCCGTGGTCTAAAAACAGATTTCTGGTTCCTCAGGCCATGTTCAGGTTGCTCAGGTTCCTGGAAGGAACGAACCAGACAGTGATGGGGAGCTGAGCTACTCATACCTGTTCAGGACACTAGAGAGGCTTGACTATCAGGGATACCTCGGTTGTGAATACAAACCTTTAGGTAAGGCTGGTCTTAAGTGTTGTCCATGTTATTTAGGGAAGTCAACTGATAATGGTTTACCTGCAGATTCCACAGAGAAGAGTCTGGGATGGCTCAAACAGTACTGGGCCCAACAATCATGAAGCTGAGAAGATCACAAAGCTGTCGCTACTCCACCTTTGCTACTGTTGGTCTGTGTTTTACCTGGACGTCTTCTTTCACCGTATGAAAGCCACTGATGGGGCAGTGGAGGTGCAAACCTCTACAAACGTGAAGAAGACTTCTGTTCATATTTTAGATGCTTTGCTAAAGACATATGATCTTGCTATATCTATTAGATCTTTAAACATCTATTTTGTGGAGATGTTTTATTTTTGACAGTATATATTGTGAAAAATTACTAAATCATCCCTTTTGATTTTCCTTCTAAATGATAATTTGCCAAATACATGGATGTATACAATAAAAGATTCACTTGTTATATGTAAGCAGTGAAGTTGGACACATCAGGGGGTGCCTTGAAATTAATTTTTTTTTATGCATCTTTGTAATAATTCTGTTTAAAATCTGAACGATTTGATGGAGACTAACAAACCAGAAAACATAAGTGGAAGAAAATGATAAAGCCTGGAAAGGTAAATTTCAACAACACCTAAAAACGTCCACCAATCGTCAACCCTAACACAGACGTTACTACTCTTATGACTGAACCTGATGGAGATAACAGATTAGCAGTTGTTTTATTTATGGTGCTTTAACATTTTTATTTCAGGGATCATATTGATCCAAAAGTTTTGTGACTGAGGTTATCCTAGAGACTTCTTGATCATGCATTGCTATATCTGCTGTTACTCCTTTTAATATAGAACAATCAATTGTTTTGCATACATTCAAGTTTTCCCACATAATCTAGGCAGCCAATTGGTGACTGGTAAGTTCTTGGACCAGCTTTTAACATTTGAATATATACAGTACAGAGCAAAGGTTTGGACACACCTCATCCAGTGCGTTTTCTTTATTTTTATGAATATATTTACAGTGTAGATTCTCACTGAATTCATCAAAACTATGAATGAACACACATGGAATTATGTAGTGCTTTAAAAAAAAAATTGAAATAATTTGGCCTCGAAAGTCACCGGACCTGAACCCAATGGAGATGATTTGGGGTGAGCTGAACCGCAGAGTGAAGGCAAAAGGGCCAAAAAGTACTAAGCAGCTCTGGGAACTCCTTCAAGACTGTTGGAAAACCATTTCTGGTGACTACCTCTGGAAGCTCAAGAGAATGCAGGGTTGCTACTTTGAGGAATCAAAAATATAACATGTATTCAGTTTTTTTCACCCTTTTTAAGTACATACAGTAATTCCATACATTGTGTTCATTGTAGATTCTCAATAAAGGGCATCAAAACTATGTATGTAGTCATGAAAATAAAGAAAACACATTGAATGAGAAGGTGTGACCAAACTTTTTTTCTGTCCTATACATAGTTAATTTCCATCATTTGCATTTTATGTCACAGTAATCATCCAAAACTATTCAAAGGTACATATCAGAAGACTTCTTTATCAGAAAGATCTGTGTCAGGTGTTCCTGAACAGGTAGTCGTTGACTGATGATGAAAGACTGTGAGCGCTTTTTAACTGCATAAGAGATTGATCTTTAAGGAGAAAGAGTTTTAAAGTTACTAGTTTGACACTTTTACATTTTAAGGCTGAAGCTTGCAAAGCGCTTGGGCAGGGCTTTCTCAGCCAGATGTTTTAAACAATGGCAAATCGAACCTTGGCTTTACAGCTTTACAACGTCAATGTTGGGCAATGTCACTACAGTGAGACAATTGGTTGACACTCTGGGGACAGCGCCAAAAGTTCAGCTAGCTCAACTTCTGATTTTCTGGCTTTTGCTGCTTTGAAGCTAGGAAAGCAGCAGGAGTTTCCTAAATTGACACAGCCAAGATTAACATGTAATCTTGCCGCTCTGGCCGTAGATGCTTTGGGCAGTTTGAAGGCACCATTACAAATGTATCGGTATTTCCTTAGAGATTTGGAGTTGAGAGTCAATTTCTTCAAAGTAGCTAGCTACGTTTTCCGTACCACACATCTTCACATCTGTAGAACCTTTGCTTGTAGATTGTATTAATCCCTATAGCACTTACCAGAGTCATTTCTACTTGGGATACCCATGATAGCTTTCAGAATAGAATATATCTGTTTGTCAGCTACTTTACCTTATCAAAGATTGGATTTCTTTGAGCCCCATCCCTGACTGTCTCGGTCGTTGTGTCTTTGGGCAAGACACCTCACCCTTTGCCGACTGGCGGTGTTCAGGAGGCCTAGTGGTGCCAGTGTCTGGCAGCCTCGCCTCGGTCAGTGCACCCCAAGGCAGCTGTGGCTACAACCTAGTTTGGGAGTGTGAATGGAGTGTGAAGTGCATTGGGGTCCATAGGGATGCTATACAGGGCAAAAATCATCACCAAAAACCACATCATAGAAGCAGGATCTTATTTATTTGGAGTAATTTACAATAACCGACTAAAGAATGTAGTCAAGTTCAGATCACACTCAGTCTCCAGCTAAATTCAGCTTTTTACAGTTCTGTATAAATTGTTGCATACATATACACAATATACTTGATTGAGTTAGTGACATAAGTTCATCAATATGAAGTTTGTATGACAAACTTGATACAGATCAGTGTTCATAAACTCAGCAGAGCTCAGAATGTTCTCTGGGGTTTGTATATGTGTTCCCTTTGGTCAGTGTGTGCCTGCCTCATTTCTGGCTCGCCTTTATAATAGCCTTGAACCTGAAGAATGAATACTTCGTGCACTGTCTAATGTGGAAACTCATTCCCTCTCACACACTACTGAAAACTAATAAATTATGTCGCTAGTCATCATTTAAACTAATACTGACATTTCTTTCCTCTTTGCTCTGTAAATAAACTCATCACATCTGATTTCATTATGCAGAGTTAATCACCAGCAGCTCTTTATGCATTCAAAAGAACAGAAAAGAAGGTACAAGGCACTTCGTGGCACCTGTATGGCAGTAGGGCGTTTGGTGGGCATATCGCTAAACCGGAAACATCTCAGCTGGTTCCTGACACTACTTGGCATGAGGTTAGCTGTGAGCTCTATAGCAGTCCTGTCCAGAGGTTATAGCAGGCAGTGTTGATGACAGATTCCAGGTGGTGATACATAGAGACCAGCTGAGGAGGTGGGCTGCTGCTGGTCTCATCCTGGGATGGCAGTGGCTCCCGAAACACAACTTTTAAGCTCTGTAGGATGAAGCCAATTGGAAAGAAAACCTCTCCTGAACCAATTCTGAGCATGAAATTTGTTAGCAAAAAGTCCAGAGAGTTTATCAACTTACAGTTTTTCCGGCTTGGATGTCCAGAAAGACCAAAACGAAGCAATCTGTGAACTTCTGGTTCAGGATAGCCTTTCAAAATATTACAGACAGTGATTAAAATGAGCTAGACAATCTTTACCCAACAAATCTTAAATCATCACCTCTTAACCTTCATAATTTTCCATAAAATCCACTGTTTAAATTCATATTTTGGAACTTGACTAGGGGTTTTGTACATAATCCATTATTATCAGTTTCAACAATTATCTGGATGGCCCATGGCGCTGGAATTGCCACAGACCCTAAGTAGACAACCAAAAGCCAGTCCTTCAGGATCATCTCAAATAATGAAAGAGACCGACACAGTTCTAACGTAGCTCCATGGTAAAAACACTAATAAAACAAACTGATCTGGTTTGGGATGAGGCTATAACATTAACCCAGGATTAACAAGAGGATTAGCTTTAGTCATGTTTGGAAGAAAGGCAGCTTTCTGAGGAATCAATTAGTAATTAAGTTAGAATTACCTTTCTCCTGACAATAAAAGGTTTAGCTTGAAAAGGTCCATAAAAAGCCTCTACTCTGAACAGCTATGTAAATGTTGGATGTTGTTACTCACCAGATACTGGATGCCGTTATCGTCAAAGTGCCTACAGCTCTGAGGGAACCGACTCAGTAGAACTTTGATCAGACTCTGGTACCACGCGGGGTTCATGGTTAGGAAATAATCCTGTAGTAACACATCAGTCTCTTATCAGCCATAGATGTTTTACAAATAATGCTAAGTACAATATCTTTGCAAATCCAGCGTGCTTGAAAATTTAGGTTTACTGTTTTTTTAAATGAATGTTAGTCCTTTGTTATATATGTTATATTGGTTAGATAAGTGTGAAGAAATATTTTGTAACCACCCAGTCATTCCCCTAATCTAGTAGCAGTCCCTTTGCTCTATTTTAGCATAATAAATTACTGTAAATTGAATGGGAAAATATAGCATTTTGTATGTAAAAGTGATGAAAATTACTCCGAGATCCTATTTATTCCTGGTGACCTCAATAATCATTTCAATTGCAAATAAACACCAGGCATCTGGAGTTACTGTATTAGACTGGATCTTTTTGGCTTGGACTGTGGATTAACAAAATGTTGATTTGCTCAGACGAGGAATTTGACAAACTGCTTCACAGAATGGCTGTTTTTGAAACGAAAATACGTCACCTTGAGGTCAACGTGAAAGTAAATGGTGGATATGGAAATTACACAACTTTTACAATGACATGCAGGGAGCAAGGACCTGTCAGCCCTAAAGAAATTCATACCCAAAACAAGAGATATATATCGCTCTGGAATACCTTTAAAAAACAAATTTGCAGCACTCAACTCCCTGAAAGACTATTGCAGCCACCAGGATCAGCCAAGATCACCCTGAAAAAAATCCATCGCAATGAAACAAACATAAGTAAGAAACCTCAGAGCAAAAGTTCTGATAATTTATGATGTTTAGATAAATGGGATCAGTGACTTTTGTAGCCAGAACACTAGTGTTTTCAGTTGGCCCCAAAAATACTGTCAGAAATATTACAGAAAAAAATCCTGACAATCATACATCAACATCCGAAACTAGAAAAGTTTGTTATTCATACAGGAGTGACTGATATAGGCAAAAAAAAAAAACCTGAGATTTTACCCATCAGCTAAAGAGACTTGATGGACTACACATAAAAATTGTATAGCATTCAATCCAGCATCATCCACATCATCACCAAATGGATATGCCTTTAAAACTGTCACTGACAGGTTGAATGCTCAAATTAGAATAATAACCCAGCTAACACCAAGACCTGGACTAAACCAGGCCTCTAGGACTGATAGATGTAGTTCTCCTATTCCATCACTATTAATTAGTGACATCCACTATAGAAGGGAACCAGACACTAATTCTAGACACATCGTCCACCAGGATGTGTCTGATGGCCCTGAAAGTAATAGTGTTCCAGTGCTTATAAGTAAACACTGCCGTATTTAACCAAATCTCAAACTGTTTACCTGTCAGAAAATCTGCTAATCACCATCAAACCTCTTAAACTTACATCAATAAACAATAGGTGCTTGTTACAAAGTTAATTCTTTTTTTTTTTTTTATCAATCACTAAGCACAATGTAGATGCTCTAATTTTATTGGAAATTTTGTTAGGGAGATGGTGGCGCACACAGATGCTGGCGGCTCAGTGCTCTTGCAGTTGGTGGTATAGTTGGCTAATTAGTCTTGTGTTTATATACATCTGGAATGGTTGCTGTCAGGTGACAAACAACTACAGCCGACTTGATCTCATTAAGATAGGACTAAGTTATGAACAGAAGATAACAGCCAAGTTTCCTAACACACACAACATAACGGAGGAGATAGCTTGTCACCCTGGCTCTCCGTGGATTACCATCCATGCTAGGAAGACGTGAAGGCGGCGCAGAGAGAGGAAGCAGAAGCGGGGCTGCAGGGCTGGACTACTAGCCAGGCTACGGAGGCAACCATTTTAACCTCCTCTTCCCAGCCTTTTTCTTGCTAATGCGTGACTGCTTGCCAACAAAATGGATGAGCTGAGGTTGCAGTTAGCAACAAACAACACCGTAAAGGACAGCTGCATTTTGATGTTGACAGAGACCTTGTTCCACCCACTAACAGGCTACACCGGGCATTGACAAGACCGGATGCAGAGCTCTGGTAAGAGCAAAGGAGGGGGTGTATGTATGTACGTGAACAGCAACAGTCACTGCTCCCCGGACTTGGAGTATGTCTCTGTTAAATCCCTTTTACCTCCCAAAAGAGTTCTCTGCTGTCATGGTAACAGTTGTGTATGTACCATCGGATGCTAATGCTAAAGCAGCTAGCAGTTATCCACATAACACCATTTGTAGCCAGCAAAGCAAATATCCCGATGCTGTACACATTATAGCTGGAGACTTTAATCATTTGGACTTAAAAACAGAACTTCCTAATCTTCACCAACATGTTAAGTTTACAACCAGAGGAAATAAAGTCCAATATAAAAGAAACCAGAGATTTGATTCAATGTAACTAATGTATTCTAAAAAGCACAACTAAAATAAAAACACTACTTATACCAGAACTGTACTGTCAAGGCTAACGGTATACCTGAGCAATATGGCGACCAGCGATGACATCACTTAGGCACGTCACGGGTGTTTTGTAGGTACGTACGTCGGATCACGCACACATGCGTAGATGTTTGATACGTCTACAGGCAGGCAAACACCGAAAGTAAGGGGATGTTTTATGGCTGGTATTTATGATCTGAGCAAGAAGCCTGGTGGTTTCTTCGGACAAAGAGACCACGTGGCGCTTATCTACCGGATTAGCCTTCGGCTACAAAGGAACTTGAATAGGCTGAGTAAAAAGAGGACGGAAGCGACTCTCGGTGTGCCACTCGGGAGGAACGCCGCTTTTAAAACCCACAGTTGAGTGACAGTAACATGCATTCAACCCAAACACTGCTTGTCTATTAAAAGATAACTATTCCAACACAATTGTACAAAAAGCTCACAGTTAACCCGTAAATAGAAACACAAACACAGCACAGAAAGTCCAACGCAGAGTTTTCAAATGACATAGACTCGCTTGAAGTTTAGAATCATGCATGCATAAAATTTCAAAGAGAATTTTCTAATTCATTCCACCCAGCTTTGAAAATAAAAATAAATGACAGCAGTCTTACTTTAAAGGGGAAGCTTCCAAGTGTAGAAGAAAAAGGTACTACTGATTGCGACGGAAAAACGCAAAGGGGAAACGGAGCGCAAAAGGGGATGGAAAAAAATTTTAAAAAGAGAGAGAGGTTCAGGGGAAAAATCCAAAAACACGTGTTCGGAAAAGAGGTCCCTCCTTGAAGTTTCAGGAACTTTCACCCACCAAAACAAGCTTGGAAGAAAGATTATCGCCTTTTAGTCTGGGAGTCGAACCAGAGAGGACGTGAAGTTCCGTAATCAGAGCTGTAAACAAGGAGCCCGTGCTGTTCCTTCCTACTATTTGCGGATGGTCCACTCACACTGCATGGAACTGCAGCGGATTTAATGGATTGGTGCTCCTGCCAATCCGTGTGACAGATTCTCCAACGCTCAACTGGGGAGGGGAAAGAGAGAGGCGCACGGCTCTGCCATTGGCCCATAGGAACGCTGGCGCCATATTTCTATGGCCCTTTGATATCGTATACATGGCTAAGACTCCAACAGCAGCTGTATACACTTAATAATAACACATTTTATTTGAAAGCTGTGTTCACACTGTAGACTGTATATATAAATGGACAAACCCTCGTTGACGTTACCCATTGGGTTCTGAAGATCAAAAATGAAGCCAACTGGGCGGTTCCCACCGCCGCCATCGTCACGCTCAGAAACTCCAAAAATGGGCAAAGAGGTGGAGCTGAGAGTGGCGCTGTGAGGCTGGGGGGGGAGGGTTAACGCTCAGAGCTGACGTAGCTACAAGCTAGTCAGAAGCTAATCGGGAGCTAACTGAAGCTAATGTAGGCTACAGCCGGTTTCAGCCAGAAGACCTCAGTTAAGAGACTTTTGCCCTGTTTGTTCAACAACGATCACTTTAGACCCAGAAACAACTTGAGTAGAGAAAACATATCAATATAATAAGACCCGAATGGGTCGGGTCAATACTGCTTAATATGGTGTTATTTCCATTACCATCGGTGGAGGGTGAGGACATAGACGGGCTCATCTTAACAACACATCCAGGAAAAATCAGTCACAAAGTCATCATGAAAACTCAGATCGTCTCAAAAAATAAAAGACTTTTGATTCACCTCACATCTCAGTCATCCATTAATTCATGCCTCCAGCTGTGTTCCTCACACCAGTACTGATCAAACCAGCGATCATCCAGTCTGTCTAGAGTCCAACTCTGTAGTCTTCCAGCCTGATCTAGCCGTCTCCCGCGCTGGAGAACCCCCCCTCAGCTGGTAAGGCATCAGCCGGTATGAAGCCTTGACCAAAGCAGAAACTTCTTTGACGGTCTGTTACTGTAATCAACACCACAGCAAGCCGCCTTTGTCCAATAATTGCAGATTAACATGTCAAACAAAAAGACACGCCCCTAATTATTCATAATTTCAAGATTAAACTACAAATAAACGGAGAAGATTGAAAAAATTCACCCCCTCAGAGTTTTCATGATGGTAAACCTGAACTATCTAACCTAAAATGTTTTTTGTAACCAGGCTGTAAAATGTTTATTTTAGCTGTAAAGTTGGCCTTTTAACATGGGAGTCAATGGGAAATAGCTCCTTTTTGGAACCAGCCCCCAGCGGATGAGGGCTGAACTGCAATTTTTGCCACTTCTGGGTTGGATTCACTTTTTGCAAGCGGAGTTTGCCCCTTGGTTCACACCAGGCAGCAGGGCACGCACGTCGGCGCAACAGGCATCAGCACGTCCACACCTGCTGAGTGAAGTTGGTAAAAATGGCAGCAAACGGGCAGCAAACATGGGACGTCAACCAATCAGCCACTGATTTTACTGAAGACGAAAATAGTGCTGAAACCGAACCTCATCCATATTTAGCTCTTGGAGCAAATGGTTAAACTCTCCAAACTCAGAATGCCTCTGAAGAATGGGGTGTATCCACACACATCATAAATCTACCCAATGTCGACAACATCTGGTTTTGTTAATTCAATAAAGCCAAGCCACTCTCTCGACATGATCCGCCATGTTGTAAACTAGCAACAGAGAAATCCGTGCCCTTACATGATGAGCAAACGCGCAGACACGGACTAGTGTGCAAGCAGCTGGGTTTTTATTTTAAAGCATCAAATTTTGTCCGTTTTAGCGATTTGACGTCTGGATGCACTGAACGCGGCATTAGTTTTAATGTTAACTTTTTATGGCTATAACTGCTCCTAAATGTTAAGATAAATAGATGGATTGTATTAGGTTTAAGCATTGGTCCTTGAATGTTAGTATTAGGAAAATAATAAAGTTAGGTTTAGGGAAAGCTCCTTGAAAATTAGGATAAGTAATAACCAGACTAGCCAATCAGAGACGAGAAAGGTGGGACCTTGCCTATAAACGGTTACAATTTGGTATGAACAGTGAATAAGCAACACATACTTTGAATGCAGAAAAAGCCTCTGCTTGGAACTTCTATTCATAGCCTTTATTATATATATGAGCGTCAGTCCATGAGGAGACTACGTAAATTATGTCTATATTCCAACGTGGATTGGATATATAGACAAGTTGAAACGGGATGTCAGGCACCCAAGCCCCCGCCTCCCAGCTTCTCTCGGGACGGCAGAAAGACGCATCTCCCCCACTAACTACTGTTGTTGTTAGACAGTTGTCAACAGATCAGCGCTACATGGCAGTGAAGGAAAAATCTATAAGCATGGTTAACATGTGTAGCGCTGTAGGCTGCAGAAATGGAATAAAAAGGATAGTAATAATATTTAATAGGTTTCCAGCAGATGAAATACACTGTTGTCTATTTCTGAGTTAGAGTAGATGATCCAACCAGGGATCCAGTCTGATGAACGAATCTGCTCATCTCCCACACTGGAGGTATGTTAATAATCTACCCGTAGCTTGTTAGCTATTTGGGAGCTAACTCTTTGGGCTAGGTATTAGCTATCTTAGCTTTCTTACGTATTACTGGTTATACAAATGGCTGCCTGATTACATGCTGGCTGTAAGTTTATCATTTTATTTATTAATGGGCGCCTGTTTATAGTAAAAGCCGTGGTGAATGGCTTTAAAAGTAAAAAGGATCATTTAAAAAAATATTCTTGAAGTTATGGGAAGCCAGTGTAGTTGATGTGGGGTGATTTGGTGGGAGGAGGGAGTTTTAGGCAGAGGACGGAACATTGGACCAAAAACCCAAAGGACTGAAAAAAAAGAGACTGACTGTAGTGGAGAACAGATGTCACAAGTCTTTGAACTAATATAGTTGTAGAGTAAAGGAAAGGTAAAGGATATTACAAAAATAAAAGTATGCCAACCAAATTACATTATTTACATGGGTTTGGAATGATAAGGTGCTATAGAATGAAAAAAAATACATAGCAGCAAAGTATGGTTGGGAAGATCTTTTTGTAGACTTTGTAGATTTACATGGGCTTGATTGTTGTATTTCTAAACATCCAAACAGCAAGTTTAAGTGTAAATGGTCTTACCAGCTGTGGATCAATATCCCCCACTGAATGGCTGTGAACCGCCTGCAGCAGCTCCTCTAGCTCTGTGAATGACAGCTTGGCCAGCTTTAACTTGTCCAGGGTCACATGATCTCCATGAAACAGCCTCCTCCACAGGTTATCCCGTCGGCAATGACCCATCGCCTGCTCCACACTGCCTTGGATCTGTTTGCGGGCTAAAGCCACCTCATTGTTGAGCAGAGGAAACAGAGGGGAGCTGTAGACCAGTCCATGAGAGCCTGGCCTGCCCCCTGTCAGAGGATAAAACTCATTGCCATCACTAGGAGTTGAGACGGCGGGAGCATCAGATGACCTTTCCTCCCACAGATCCTGGCCGTCTCCACCAGAACCAGTACTCTCAGCTCGGTTTCGGGGAAGCCGACTGCTTTGCTCATGTGGATCACGGTAAATCTGGGGAAGCTTTTTGAAGCGGCGCATATCAGCAGTGAGATGAGGAAACAGCTCCCTTTGACTTGTCATGATAACATAGAACCGCAACCTGAACATAAAAGACAGGTTATTGAAACAGCAGGCTCAAATGTTTTACTAAAGACATCAACACAATATCCAGCCATAACTGTATTACTAGTTAATTTGAAATTAAATCATAGTACATGCTACACAAACAAAAAACCCCAGACACCCCATCTATCGTTTCTGTATATTACAACAGGGCAGAATTCGGATGTTACCATGGTGAACAAACTGTTAACAAGCAAGGCAGAAAGAAGAAAGTCATTAAAATTTTTACATGTATCTAAAATCTAATAATCAAATGGTCCAACAATGTTATATAATAGCTCTTTAGTTCATTCTAACTATAGGTGAACTGGATAACCTCACAGAATTATAGTTAGGGACTTTTAGGGTTATATAACAAATATGTATTACAATCATAAATAATGAATAACAATAGATTTAGGTTTATGGGATCATGCCCGACGAGGTGTCCATTATCAGAAAATAATGGACGACGTGACGGCATGAACCATCCGACGCAAAGCGGAGGACAGTTGCTTCTGCGAAGTCCATTATTTTATGATAATGGACACCTCGTCGGACATTATCCCACCTATACCAAGGTCACTTACGATAGAAAGAAATATTTGATCAATTCATAATACTTTAATGTGTTTTAGAGTTAAAATTGCGAGTTTGTTTTTATATAAGTCAGGAGCACTATTTAATATCTCCCGTATACAGGCGTTGCCAAGCAACGGGGCCACAGCGAGCCAACCGAGGCTTTACCTTACGTTACTTGATACAAAGTATCATTTCAGAAGGCCAGTGCACTACTTAGAGCGAGTGTTTTTCCAGAGGATGATGCAAAACTTTGCGATAAGTCAAATGTGAAATAATGTTGATTCTCTGCTGCCATTTGAACCAGCTCAATAATTTAGAACTGTCATCAGGCAATTTAACGGGACGCCTTTCCTAGCTTTACATTATCATTTTTTAACGTACACCCTCCGGCCAATCAGAATCGTGTTTTCACCCAAACCATGGTATAATTTGGAATAGTTTCTCTCTCACTATATAAATAAACTGAATTCATATATATATATATATATATATATATATATATATAAGCAATATCACACAAGAGGGAGTGCTCTTGAGACGAATATCAGCACTGGTGTGATTCGGTCGTAAGCACCACAAGGCCAATATGCCAGTAAAAATATACTCACATGTCGTTTAGGATCACAAACACATGCTGCTGCACTACAATCCGCAGTTTGGCTTGTTAGGAAGGAGAGCTGATGTTGTACGGGCTGAATTACAAACGGGGCGCTGTTCTGGGAATGCGTTTTTCATTGCGTAAAAAGAGTTAATTCTAGGAATTAATTGATCCACGTTGGTTCATTGATTTCGACAGCCCTAACTTTTAGCAGTTTTTTGCATAAAGACAGCCATGTTTGTCCTTTTCTGTTGATATAGGGAATCACTCTTGGCTGATGGCACGCCCAGAATGCACAGTGTTTGACATCTCCGGGAAACCAAGAACAGTAAGTAAGGCACTGAAATGTTATCCAGGATGAAACAGAAAAGCTCCATGAGTACATTAAGGACAAGGCTTCAACGGATGACATACTCATTGTATGCCTGAGCCAATTAGAAGATGAGGAGGTGCTTGAGAAGGAACCATGATGGGAGGACAAGCCCCTACATGGGATGTACCACAGGAACACAACTGAAGGGGCTGATCTCAAGAAATCCTGCCAATGGCTCAAGAGCGCTTGCCTAAAGGACACCACAGAGGCACTCATCCTGGCAGCACAAGAGTAGGCTCTAAGCACCAGGGCAATAGAGGCCAGGATCTACCACCCCAGACAAGATCCAAGGTGTAGGCTGTGCAAAGAATAATCTCAGACAATCCAGCACAGTACGCTGCTCGATGTGACATCTTTGGAAGTTCAAGTTATTTGCTCTCTTTTGTGGTTTGAGAGAGGCCAGGGCTTAGTGATGGAGCATGCCTGGGTCTATATGTCCTATTGGTTAGGAGTAAACAATGACAGTGGTAACAAGCTACCACATAGGCTACAATAAAAAATGCAGGGAAATTTTATATTTATTGGACTTTTGTCAAACCTTTTTTTCTTCTATTGATCAATTCAATTCACTTCATTTAGATAGCGCCGATTTACAATAAATGTCATCTGAAGGCACTTTACAACAAAGTTGTTTCAATACAATTATACAAACATTCCAATCAGTTAAAAGTTTTCTATTTAAGGAATCCCAGCAAATTGCGATGAGTCATCGAAGTGAGGTTGTGCCCAGGGCATGCAGACTCCAACAACAGCAATTCCTCAGCAATCCCTCATACTGAGGCAAGCACGTAGCAACAGTGGAGAGGAAAAACTCCCCTTTAACAGGAAGAAACCTCCGGCAGAACATGACTCAGTACAAGCGGTCATCTGCCAAGACCATCTGGGAGATATATATTGTTATTAAATTATTGTCTTATACAGCACATTTCTATTCATGTAAACAATCAAAATGCTTCATATTAGAGCCACATTCATCCATTCACAGTCCCAGACTTGCACATTTTTATACACTGGCAACTTTACTTAAACTAGGCAATTTGGGGCAAGTGCCTTGCCAAAAGCACATTAACATGTGTCAGGAAGCTGGAATCGAAATTTCACCTGCCAATTGTAATATGACTACTAGGGCTGCACAATTAATCGGATTTTGATCGTGATCACGATTTTGGTGGCCACAATTAAATGAACCTGATCGTCAACGATTTTTACATTCAAAATGCGAGCTTCACTGCGTGCCTCTTCATCATACACTGCCCCAACCAATAGTCTGCCAACCACCAGGGGGCAAACGCATGGCTAAAGATTCATTAAGCGATGTTACTGATTACTGTAATTTTTTTTGACTGAACTCTTAAAAGAAGTTTTCCCTTAAATATAATGAATCTATCCTTAGTCAATGGATATGTACCACAGGAGTTTAAGATTGCTGTAATTAAACCTCTACTTAAGAAACCCTCTCTTGATCAAAACGACTTAATTAACTATAGACCGATATCTAATCTTCCCTTCTTATCTAAAATTCTTGAGAAAATAGTTGCACACCAGATATGTGAGCATTTAAACAATAATGAGCTGTTTGAGAAGTTTCAGTCAGGCTTTAGAGCTCATCACAGCACTGAAACAGCTCTGGTGAAGGTTACTAATGATATTCTCATAGCCTCAGACAATGGACTGGTGACCATTCTGGTCCTGTTAGATCTCAGTGCTGCCTTTGACACTGTTGACCACAATATTCTCATAGAAAGGCTTCAAAGTGTCGGTATAATAGGAACAGCACTAGGTTGGTTTAAATCTTATTTGTCTAACAGATTTCAGTTTGTTCAGGTAAACGATAGATCTTCCTCAACCTCAATAGTTACTTGCGGAGTACCACAGGGTTCAGTGCTTGGGCCGATTCTCTTTACTATATATATGCTTCCTATTGGTAAAATAATTAGGCAGCATGGGATAAAATTCCATAGTTACGCAGATGATACACAGCTATATCTATCCATTAATCCTGATGAATCCAATCAGTTAGGTAGACTACAGGCATGTCTGGAAGACATAAAAACTTGGATGACTCTAAACTTCTTGCTTCTAAATTCTGATAAAACAGAAGTTGTCGTCTTTGGACCAGAAGCTCTGAAAAAGAAACTACTTAGTCAGCCCCTTCACCTGGACGGCATTAAATTAGCCTCCAGTAATAAAGCAAAAAACCTCGGTGTCATTTTTGACCAAGATATGTCATTTAGAACTCACATTAAAGAAGTCTGTAGGATTTCCTTTTTTCACCTTAGGAATATTGCAAAAATTAGAACCATCCTGTCCAGGACTGATGCTGAAAAACTAGTCCATGCATTTGTTACTTCAAGGCTGGATTACTGTAACTGTCTATTATCAGGTAGTCCACAGAATACAATTAAAAGTCTACAGTTAGTTCAAAATGCTGCTGCTAGGATTCTGATGAATATTAAAAGAAGAGATCACATTTCCCCTGTTTTAGCTTCTCTTCACTGGCTCCCAGTAAAATCTAGAATAGAATTCAAGATCCTCCTTCTGACATATAAAGCCCTTAATAATCTAGCTCCATCATACATAAGAGACCTGATTGTTCCATATGTTCCTAACAGAGACCTTCGCTCTCAGACTGCAGGTTTACTGGTAGTTCCTAGGATTTCTAAAAGTAGAATGGGTGGCAGATCTTTCAGCTATCAGGCTCCCCTCCTATGGAACCGGCTCCCAGGGTTGGTTCGTGAAGCAGACAATTTGTCTATCTTTAAAACTAGGCTAAAAACTTTCCTCTTTGACAAAGCTTACAGTTAGAGATATGTTTATAGGTAGTTAGAGTCAGGTCAGACAGGTAGATAGGAAGAGACAGGTTAATGTTAGTAGTCAGGCAGAGTGTCAAAAGTTAGGAAGAGATAGGAAGAGGTAGAGTAGCTAGGTAGAGATAGATTAATGTAAGCCAGGTAAAGATCCGGAGCCGGTCGCGGCTTACCGCCGTGGAAGAAATGTGCCCCACAGGGGCCAGCCAGCGCCGGAGAGAGGTCCCTCAAGGGGATCCTCCCGCACAGTGCGGCCGCCCATTACCTGCCGGGTTGAATCCCCCGGGCAGACTGTGCGGACCCCACCCGTTTATCTCTTAAACGTTTCTCGCCCTCTTCAACTCTGTCCTCTCAGTTCTGTCTATTTTTCCTTAAGATAGTTGTCGACTATCGGTCTCGTGCCGGTATTTAGCCTTAGATGGAGTTTACCACCCACTTTGGGCTGCATTCTCAAACAACCCGACTCCGAGAAGACCCCGGCATGACGGGGGCCGTTACCGGCCCTACACCGTCCACGGGTCAGGAGGACTCAGACAGAGTGTTGGTAGCCAGGTCTCCTAGTAGCTAGGAGACAGGTTAATGTTAGTAGCTATGCTGCTTTAGGCTAGGCTGTTGGAGGACATTATTAGGGTCTGTTCCTACTTTCTCTCCTACTTCTCCCCAACTGCATGATGTGCTGTCAATTCAAGCACTAACCTGTTTTCTATTATAGTAGGTGCTCCGGATTAGCCCTGCTTGACGACCCTGACTAAGATGGCATTGCAGTGACGGAAAATTCTCCACGTCCTGCAACAAACTTCTGCATCAGTTCTATTGCTCTTTCTGTGTCTCTGTTATGTATTCTCCAAGCCACAGACGGTCGCGGCAGATAACCGCTTGTGCTGAGCCTGGTTCTGCCGGAGGTTTCTTCCTGTTAAAAGGGAGTTTTTCCTTCCCACTGTCGCTGCATGCTTGCTCAGTATGAGGGATTGCTGAGAATTCCACGACGCAATCTTCTGTGGTTCTGTAATTTCTACACTTAACATTGTATTGTAATAACTCTTTTTGTAAAGTGCCTTGAGATGACATCTGTTGTGAAATGGCGCTATATAAATAAACTGAATTGAATTGAATTAAACATTTAAGTTGTTAAGTCATACCAGACAGAATAACGGCTAGATGATGGCGGGACCACAGGTGAACGTAACATAAACATCTGGGTCAACAGAAGTCATATGGGTCAAAGGACAAGCCAAATGGTGGAGCAGTATGTCTGATTTCATGCCTATTACGCGATCGTTTGCTATGCAGTATTACATTAACAGGTGAGTAATATTTGCTACGTAGCATATAGTAAATACTAAGGATTTGGATGCAGGGAATGTCAAATGCCTTTTCTGTATAAGCTGTAATTGTTTCCCATAAATTGCACTTTGAGATTGCACTCTGCAATAACATATTTAGCTTGTACTTTTAAGTTATATATATATATATATATATATATATATATATATATATATTTAGGAGTTTGTTTTTGTTAGTTTTTTTTGCATTATCAATCATCTATTCTAATCAAAAGTTTTATTTTTCACAATTTTTTATTTAATTTTTAAAAGTTTATAATTGGTGCAAAAAAAATAGATATTTTACAGGACTGGATGAATGATCGTGATTAATAATCGTGATTACAATATTGATCAAAATAATCGTGATTATTGTTTTGGACATAATCGTGCAGCCCTAATGACTACCCACTGATCCACAGTTGCCATGACATATTGATTGAAATGGAAAACATTAGCCTATTGTGTCACACACTTCAGAAACTCAACTGATTCATTGGGAAGTGCATTTTTAGATTAAATTGCATTATTCACAGCTTTTTTAAATGTGAAATTGGTTGCTTGTCAGCTTCATCAGCTTATTATTTTTCAAAAAAGGAGGCTACATAAGGTCTTCTATGGTACCTCCACTGTTTTTCTTTTCATCTTTAGAGCCATATGAAATCCATCCATCCATCTTCTTCCGCTTATTGGGGGTCAGGTCGCGGGGGCAGTAGCCTAAGCAGAGAGACCCAGAAGGGATCCCGAGGTGTTCCCAGGCCAGCCGGGAGACATAGTCCCTCCAGCGAGTCCTGGGACTTCCCCTGGGCCTCCTCCCGGTGGGACGTGCCCGGAACACCTCAACAGGGAGGCGTCCAGGAGGCATCCTGAGCAGATGCCCGAGCCACATCAACTGGCTCCTCTCGATGTGGAGGAGCAGCGACTCTACTCTCAGCCCCCTCCGGATGACCGAGCTCCTCACCCTATCTCTAAGGGAGAGCCCAGCCACTCTGCGGAGGAAACTAATTTCAGTCGCCTGTATCCGTGATCTTGTTCTTTTGGTCACCACCCAAAGTTCGTGACCATAGATGAGGGTAGGAACGTAGATCGACTGGTAAATCGAGAGCTTTGCCTTTTGGCTTAGCTCTCTCTTCAACGTGACAGATCGTTACAGCGCCCGCATAACTGCAGACGCCTTACCAATCCCCCTATTGATCTCCCGCTCCATTTTTCCCTCATTTGTGAACAAGACCCCCAGATACTTGAACTCCTCCACTTATGGAAGGACCCCATCCCCGACCTGAAGAAGGCACCCTACCCTTTTCTGGCTCAAGACCATGGTCTCGGATTTGGATGTGCTGATTCTCATCCCAGCCGCATCACACTCGGCTGCAAACCGCTCCAGCGAAAGCCGTAGATCACGTTCAGATGAAGCCAACGGGACCACATCATCTGCAAAAAGCAGCGACCCGATCCTGAGGTCACCAAAACGGACCCCTCAACACCTTGGCTGCGCCTAGAAATCCTGTTCATAAATGTTATAAACAGGATCGGTGACAAAGGGCAACCTTGGCGGAGTCCAACTCTCACCGGAAACGAGTCCGACTTTCTGCCGGCAATGCGAACCAAACTCTGACATGGGTCATACAGGGACCTAACAGCCATTATCAAAGGGCCTGGTATCCCATACTCCCAGAGTTACCCAGACAGGATTCTCCGAAGGACACGGTCGAACGCCTTCTCCAAGTCCACAAAACACATGTAGACCGGTTGGGCGAACTCCCACGCACCCTCTAGGACCCTACTGAGGGTATAGAGCTGGTCTAGTGTTCCACGGCCAGGACAAAAACTGCATTGTTCCTCCTGGATCCGAGGTTCGACTATCCGTCGGACCCTCCTCTCCAGAACCCCTGAATAGACCTTACCAGCGTTACCCAACACAACCCTACAACATCCAGAGCCTTAAGGAACTCCGGGCGAATGTCATACAGCCCTGGAGCCTTGCAACCAAGGAGCTTTTTGACAACCTCAGTGACCTCAGCACAAGAGATTGGAGGGCCCGTCCCAAAGTCCCCAGGCTCTGCTTCCAAACAGGAGGGCGTGTCGGTGGGATTGAGGAGGTCTTCGAAGTATTCCATCCACCGACCCAAAACGTCCCGTGTCGAGGTCAGCAATACACCAACCCAATGGCCACCAGGCGCTCGCCAACTTGCCCCACCTCCAGGCCTGGCTCCAGAGTGGGGCCCGGGTGACCTACGTTCGGGCGAGGGAACTCTGAGTCCAATAGTTTTACTCATCATAGGGCTCTTCGGGCTGCGCTTTGTCTGATCCCTCACCTAGGACCAGTTTGCCATGGGTGACCCTACCAGGGGCTTGGAGCACCCAACAACTTAGCTCCTAGGATCATTGGGACACTCAAACCCCTCCACCTCGATAAGGTGGCAGCCCAAGGAGGGCCCTATGAAATCCATTTAATTATTTTAGAAATGCTTTATTTCAAAAGTTTTTCCATTCTAACCATGTTTATTAAACCAAAAAGTGTGTAATTATGGTGACTGACAGACAACTTGTCTATATTTAAAAATAGGCTTAAAACCTTCCTCTTTGACAAAGCTTACAGTTAGAGACAGGTTAGAAAGGTATCTAGGAAGAGACAGGTTAATGTTAGTAGTCAGGTAGAGTGTCAAAAGCTAGGGAGAGATAGGAAGAGGTAGAGTAGCTAGGTAGAGATAGGTTAATGTAAGCCAGGTAGAAAGTGTTGGTAGCCAGGTCTCCTAGTAGCTAGGAGACAGGTTAATGTTAGTAGCTATGCTGCTTTAGGCTAGGCTGTTGGAGAAAATTATTAGAGTTAGTTCCTACTTTCTCTCCTACTTCTCCCCAACTGCATGATGTGCTGTCAATTCAAGCGCTAACCTGTTTTCTCTTAGTCTCTTCCTACAGTAGGTGCTCCAGACCCGCCCTGCTTGACGACCCTGACTAAGATGGCATTCCAGTGGAGGAACGTTCTCCACGTCCTGCTACCAACTTCTGCTTCTGCATCAGTTCTGTTGCTTTTTCTGTGTCTCTGCTGCCTTCTCCAAACCCCAGACAGTCTCGGCAGATGACCGCTTATGTAGAACCTGGTTCTGCTGGAGGTTTCTTCCTGTTAATGCTGCATTCAGACCGCATCCGTTGGATACGTCGAGCAACGTATCCAACGGATGAAGTTTGACGTATGTACTTTTTGGCTTCCATAGCCTGCTTCTGAGGAAAAAACAACGCATTCCTCTGTTGCCGCACGTTCTGAACTATGGTGGACCGTATCAAGAGAGTGGCTTGGCTTTATTAGCTAGATAAAGCTAGACAACGTTGACATCGGGTGCATCAGTGCCCATCATTCAGATGCGTTCTGAGTTTGGGGAGTTTAACCATTTGCTTCAGGAGCTGCGTATGGATGAGGTTCGCTTTCAGTGCTACTTCCATCTGTCCCGCGCCTAATTTTACGACCTCCTCGGCCGCATCGGAGCTTAAACCTCCTACCAGGACACCAACTACAGGTTTTCTGTTCCTCTTTAGGAGCGCCTGTCCATTTGACTTCGTAAGTGTTATTTACGATTTTTTAAATCTGCGTTTGTTGAAAATGTTTTCACTGGTCCCGTGCTTCATTCAAGATACGTGTATGGTGACATCACTACAGTGAGACGCTCTGATTGGTTGCTGCACTGCGTTAACTGCGTTGGGTCCGTCAAAAGCTCAGCTTGATTAACTTCTGTGACGCATGCGTTGGTACGTTGCCGAATGAAATGCAAGCGTCGTTGACGGAGCCAACGTAGTCAACGCAACGCAAAGCCCTTGACGGACCTCTGACGTACTCCACCATAGACTTTACATGTAATCTTGCCGCAACTGACGCTGACGTATGGGGCGGTGTGAATGGAGCATAAAAGGGAGTTTTTCTTCTCCACTGTCGCTTCATGCTTGCTCAGTGTGAAGGATTGCTGAGAAATCACGACGCAGTCTTCTGTGGTTCTCTAATTTCTAAATTAAACATTGTATTGTAATAACTCTTCTTGTAAAGTGCCTTGAGATGACATCTGTTGTGAAATGGCGCTATATAAATAAACTGAATTAAATTGAATTGAACTGGAAACAATTTAACAAATAAATAACTATATAGATCCAAATTTACTGTTATTCACCACTATTTTCACAAATTTAACAGTGCTGTGGTTCAAGCATTTCCCCTCACTTTTAAAGAACAAAAACATCTCATGTTCAAAATGAAACCTCTCATAATGTTCATATTATAAAAGAAAATATCTCACAACAAAATCATATCTCATAAAGAGACCTAGAAAAAGTAAATTATCTTAATTCCATATTGATCAAGACCTTTGCTCATTAAGGGACGGCCCAATGCAATGCATGGAGGCAGTGCAAATCCATTGCAAAGCAATGTATTGCACTGCCTCCATGCAATTGCATGGGCAGTCCCTTATTACTATTCACTTCTAAACGGACTCTTTATTCTTTCACCGTTAATGCGGGTCGTACCGTAGCGTGCACCCCCACAATATATACATCAAAACGACCGGCTCAATCGTGTGAGGTGTGCTATTACTTTTATTGGCGATTTGAGTTACCATGGCGACGTAATTAGCGAAAAACCACCCCCAAAAACACCCATTGGAAATGCATGGAAAAACGGCCAAAAATCACGAAAAATCCACTATTTTTGAAGATTTACTGTGTAGCCATACAATAACTTAGCAACACCATTCGAAATCCAGATTGTAGCCACGTCCGTGCTGTGTTCAGCATTGAAGACCGCATGTCGATAGCTGTTACGGTTTTGTCACAATTTGACTTTGTTCGACCCAAAGTTTGCCCCAAATCGACATTTTTAGAGTGGAGCAGCTCGTTAAGCAGAGTGTGGAGTGATGAACTTTTGGAAGGTCCTCATCAAAATTTAACTCGACGTCACGGCCACATATTTCGCACTAGTGACATGATTTTCGGTCATGAAATAGAGCCGCCCTTTGTGATTCTCAGGATCATTTCAAAATTTCCCTATATCGCACGGTTTTCTCTCAGCGAGCTCTAGATCGCTCAAAGTGGAACCCAGTTTTAGGGCTTTTGTCCTATAGTTTATCATTGTGGCTGCTCAGGATGATCTCAGCCAGAGAGATGTTCTTAGTCATTTTTCTCTCGTTCCCTCTCGGACTGTGAATAAGGTAGAGACTTCTGCTTTGGCATGAACGAAGAGAAATGATACATCTCGCTCACACTTCAAGAATTTTTCCGATACCTTGTACGGTTTTCGAATGGGAACGATTTGTTCGGCGCACTTTTTGGAGTTTTTTCTTAAAATTGAAGCTCTTAATCATCTTAAGTGTTTGCACCTGCTGCAATTTTCACTCACACTTGTTGCTGGGGAAACGGAGCACCTTTGATCAGAGTTCACTAAAGTTCATTCCACAGTATATACACATTGAAGGCCTATTAAACCCCACTTAAACACAGGTTATGCTATGCAGTACTATAGAGAGAAGTACTACAAACAAGTCCATGTGTCAGTCCATCTGTCTTTGTCTTTCTGACCATGTCTCTGTCTTTCTCAGTCCCCCTGTCTGCCTGTACCATTTCATCTGTGAATAAGATAGAGAGTTGTGCTTTGAAATAATTGAACACAAAGGATAAATATCGCTAACACTCCAATAATTTTCCTGATAGCTGCTATAGGTTTCGAATGGGAAAGGTTCGTTCGCAGCTGTTTAACACTCTGAACATGGAGAGGAGACAACAGAACATATGGCCTAAAACTCAATGTTATATGTATGTCTTTGATGGCGTAGTGGTTAAGGAAGAGGGTTTGCATCCCAGAGGTACTGGGTTCAAATCCAGGAGCAAGCAGCAAATAATTTTTCTTTGCTGAAAGCTGAACTGGGAGACGAGACAACAGATCATATGGCCTAAAACTCAATGCTGTATAACTGATGTTGTAGTGTAACTGTTAGAGAACAGGAATACAATGCAAGAGGTAGTGGGTTCGAATCCCAGGGGGATCAAAATTTTTTTTTTTCTTGTTTGAAAGCTGGAACCAAAATCCCTATGTTATACACAGTACTACATTGCACTTGTATGCATTTTAGTTGATTTCAGCTTTTTCAGTATATTTTCATACTAATCCTATTAATAGTAATGCCAACACGTTAGCTAGCATTAGCATGCTAGTTAGCATTAGCATGCTAGCTGTTGTTAGCATTTTAGCTAATTTTAGCTTTTTGACTATATTTTGGTACTGAATGGGTTTATAGTAATGCCAACATGTTAGCTAGCATTAGCATGCTAGTTAGCATTAGCATGCTAGCTGTTGTTAGCATTTGAGCTAATTTTAGCTTTTTGACTATATTTTTGTACTGAATGGGTTTATAGTAATGCCAACATGTTAGCTAGCATTAGCATGCTAGTTAGCATTAGCATGCTAGCTGTTGTTAGCATTTTAGCTAATTTGAGCTTTTTGACTATATTTTGGTACTGAATGGGTTTATAGTAATGCCAACATGTTAGCTAACATTAGCATTAGCATGCTAGTTAGCATTAGCATGCACACCGTGGCCGTCCCTTCTCTAAATTTCCTGAAATTTTCTAGTTTTTATTTCCTATTCCTTCCAAGAATCCAGAGAAATAAATATATCGATATCAGTGCACACTTCATGCAGCGCTTTGTTTGCGATTTCTCCCTGAATGAACAGAGCTCGTTTCTGATGTGTCCCTTCACTATCAGTGGTCGTCACTGTGAGCTGACAGAACTCAAAGAAGGGTAGTTCTCCGAATTCATAAACATATCTGACCCTGATGCTAAGCTTCAATTTTTTTTTTGTTAGTTTTTTCCTTCGGGGGAGCGTCGCATCTCAGTTAGTCTTTTTCTTTTTTATTCTGTCAGGTTCAGTCTACAGTCAGGTCCATAAATATTGGGACATCAACACACTGCTTACAGTTTTGGCTTTATACACCACCAAAATGGATATCAAATGAAATGAACAAGGTGTGTTTTAACTGCAAACTGTCAGCAGTTTGCATATGTGCCTCCCGCTTGTTAAGGGACAAAAAGTAATGGGACAGAATAAGAACCACAAATCAAACTTATACATTTCAATACTTGGTTGCAAATCCTTTGCAGTCAATTATGTCTGGAACACATAGACATCACCAAACGTTGGGTTTCATTCCTGGTGATGCTCTGCCAGGCCTCTACTGCAACAGTCTTCAGTTTCTGCTTGTTCCTGGGGCATTTTGCCTTCAGTTTTGTCTTCAGCAAGTTAAATGCATGCTCAATCGGATTCAGGTCAGGTGATTGATTTAGCCATTGCAAAACAGTCCACTTCTATCCCTTCAAAAACTCTTTGGTTGCTTTTGCAGTATGCTTTGGGTCATTGTTCATCTGCACTGTGAAGCGCCGTCCAAAGAGTTCTGAGGCATTTGGCTGAATATGAGCATATAATATTGCCCGAAACACTTCAGAATTCATCGTACTGCTTTTGTCAGCAGTGACTGCTGAGTTCACGATGAATTCATCAATGAATACAAGAGAACCAGTTCCACTGGCAGCCATACATGCCCACGCCATGACACTTCCAGCGCCATGCTTCACTGATGAGGTGGTAGGCTTAGGATCATGAGCAGTTCCTTTCCGTCTCCATACTCTTTTCTTCCCATCACTCTGGTACAAGTTGATCTTGGTCTCATCTGTCCATATTTTTAGATGTTGTCTCGCAAACTCTAATCTGGCCTTCCTGTTTTTGGGGCTCACCAATGGTTTACATCTTGTGGTGAACCCTCTGTATTCACACTGGTGTAGTCTTCTCTTGATTGTTGACTTTGACACAGATACACATACCTCCTGGAGAGTGTTCTTGATCTGGCCAACTGTTGTGAAGGGTGTTTTCTTCACCAGGGAAAGGATTCTTCGGTCATCCACCACAGTTGTTTTCCGTGGTCTTCCGGGTCTTTTGGTGTTGCTGAGCTCACCGGTGCGTTCCTTCTTTTTGAGAATGTTCTAAACTGTTGTTTTGGCCACGCCTAATGTTTTTGCTATCTCTCTGATAGGTTTCTTATGTTTTTTCAGCCTAATGATGGCTTGCTTCACTTATAGTGACAGCTCTCTGGATCTCTGCTTGACAGTTGACAGCAACAGATTCCAAATGCAAAAAGCACACTTGAAATGAACTCTGGACCTTTTATCTGCTCATTGTAATTGGGATAATGAGGGAATAACACACACCTGGCCATGGAACAGCTGAGAAGCCAATTGTCCCATTACTTTTGGTTCCTTAACAAGTGGGAGGCAAATATGCAAACTGTTGTCATTCCTACACCGTTCACCTGTTTTGGATGTAAATACCCTCAAATAAATGCTGACAGTCTGCAGCTAAAGCACATCTTGTTCGTTTCATTTGATATCCATTATGGTGGTGTATAGAGTCAAAAATGTTAGCATTGTGTCGATGTCCCAATACTTATGGACCTGACTGTACCTGCATCGGGCTGTAGGGTTGTATCAGGGCTGTAAAATGTGCTAAAAACAGGCAGCCTTAAAGGAGCGGCAGCCGCCAGATCACTATAGGAACAGTGTATAATTGTGTATTCCATTTTGTTTGTTAAACTCCGCGATTCCATCTCCCCGTGTCACACGCTGTGAATATCTGCTCTGTCTGTAAACTCTGTATAGACTTCTTCTGCAGGGCTAAACAGGCAGCCTGTTGATAACTGAGTAGGCTACTGCTGCCATCTAGTGACTGGAGGCCAGATCACCGTTCAAGTATGAATGAAAGCCTTGGCTACCGGGAGGCACGAGGGGGTGGGCAGTGGGGCGCATCCCACTATTTGAGACGCACTGCACTAGGGCAAGTATGGTCTAGAACGGATAGCTTCAGAACTGTTCTGGTGTGTTTGCATTATATGTGTCCAGTCCGAGCAGAACCTTTTTTTTTGGACCACCTCTGCCTTGGTCCAAAGCAACCCAACACGCCCACCTATAGACTGACTGATACAGTAACGTGATATTTCTCTCACTCAAGTCTCACAGAATGTTTTATTTTTCTTTATTTTAAGTAGCTCCATATAAGAAAAAACAGAGTGCTTTATAAAGTGCTTTATAGTGTTTAGGGAGGGTTGTGGTTCTTGATACACCGGAAGCGGATAGGTGGCAGGGAGAATCTACATTGATATGCAGCTTCGGCATCTGGGACATCGCCTTCCACACGCAGGTTGGAGCAGGCTCCGGTCAGGTAGTGGTAGAGCAGGCGAAGTCAGCGTGTGATGGATGGAGAAGCCGCGGTCAGCCTGCAGTGTCGGGGAGTAAGAAGGCTGGTAGCAGCAGAGAAGCAGGAGGTCTCCATGGTGATCAGAGAGCAGAGTCTGAGGAGATACCGGTCCCAGCTACACAAGCAGCGGTAGAGAGAGATGAGGCGATACCGACCACAGCTTCAGCATTTGGGACACTGAAAAACTGTGAATGGCTGATATTTATCAGCCGCCAAGGTGAATGGAGCTGTGATCTGAGCTGTAGTCCTCCACGCAGGTTGAAGAAGGCCACAGTCAGGTAGTGGAAAAGCAAGCAAAGTCAGCATGTAACAGCAGGGAGACCAGGAAGACCACTTAGATCAGTATTGGCATGGAACACAGATCAGGAGATGGCTGCATGAACAGATCAATGTCTGAGAGATGTGAGGTAAGTCAAAAGTCTTTTAACTTTTGAGAGGATTAAGTGCTGTCATGATGATTTTGAGGAAGCTTTTTGCTGGAGCTTTCATTAAGCTGAGCCCGCCCATGTTTTCACCCACTACCGTCCTTCTGTGATGGTCATGGAAACACAACCATCTCATTCCAGGCCGTACTGACCCAACACTTTCAGGTCTAAAGCAACCCTTGTGGAAGAGGGGCATGTAATCTGATATATTGCTCATCCTTACCTTAACAAATGCCTCTCCCCATCTGATTGTTCCTCAAATGGAGCAGCGTTATGGACCACTACCAAAGACACATCAAAGTCATCATGGTGGTGAAGGCCCTCCAGATCCTTGTAAGAGCCCGAACTAAAACAAATGGAAGAAACAAAGAGGTCTCATTTAAACAGTTAAATGTAGAGAGAGGTGGCTTATTATGGGATCACTGGGATGTGTTCTGACCTGTTCCAAAGAGCCACTAGTGCATACTCATGGAAGTCAGGAGTCCCTTTTTTGTTGTCAGTTACAGCTGCAGCCTTTGACATCCGGAGAGGCTTCATGCCGTAGGTGCTGGCATGGTCAGTGATGTAGTTGTAGAGCTGGTGAGCTGTTATTATCCCAGTGGAGACGGAAAAGCTTCCTTCACAGAAATATAAAGAAATATTACAAAACTTTATTTTTGTTTAATTCCAACCGAAGCCTTAACATGTAATTGAAAAAAAAACAATCATAATCTGGCTCCTGTGAGAACTAGAGTGGTTAAATAATGTTTAAAAATATTAGAAAGCTTTGCTATTGTTCTAGCTAATGTATTTGTAATAGCAACATTAAAATAAGCTTTTTATATTTTAGCTTTCAGTGTAATTCTTACATAACTGGAGATTTTGTCAGAATGGCTTAAAGGGACATGAAAATGTCACAGTTTTAGCCCTTAAATGCAGGGTGTTGTGCATTTAGAGTCTGTACGAATGCAAAACAGCATAAATTAGTCACCCAGGTGTTGTGGACATATTTTTTTATACGCTTTGTTCGTATTTTTTTTAAGCCTTTCTGTTATCTGTTATGCTGCTGTTGCACAGGAACTGCTTAACAAGATAATGGACTTCTGGCTAAACACTGAGTGTATCCACCATCTTTACTTCTTCGCTGTGAGTTCATAGTCCCAAGTTCAGGAACGCTGAACGTACAAGTGGAACAGTTAAAATACTCAGATGTTGGATTATTAACCCAGACGATTCTTAATACCATGCTCCAGCATCAGAACCTCCGAGAAGTTCTGGGTAAAGTTTGATTTTTCATAGTAGTTTACCTGCATCTGTGGGGAAAGTATTGGTTGTTTGTTGGAAGGTCGAGCGTCAAGAAGAATTTGCTGAAAGACTGTCTTATTGAGGGTCCAGTTCCTTCTGACTATTGTATGTAAAACGGTAAACTTCAGATAACACTAGAATGACGGCAAACCTTTTTTCAGACATTCATTTATTGTCTCTTGGCCATTGTTGTGATTAGCATCGGATCTTCTGCTTATGTTAAGTGCTATGTGCTCTGTATTTTAGCTCCTCGATGACAATCTGAGGGTTGTAGGTTTGATTCCAGCTTTCTCCAGTCATATGTCGTTGTGCCCCTGGGCAAGGCACTTAACCCCAAATTGCCTACCGATAATTGTATCAGTGTATGAATGTGTGTGCATTTGTGAGTGAGAATGGGTGAATGTGGCTCCAGTGTAAAGCCCTTTGAGTGGTCAACATGACTAGAAAAGCGCTATATAAGTTCAGTCCATTTACCATTTACCTTACACATTCAATGATATTAGCATGATGATAACAGTAGCACACAAACAATCTCCGTGTTTTGCATGGAACATTATTGAGAATTGCCGCTATATTAATAAATTGACTAGAATTGAAGACGTATTCATCTCATTATAGAAGCGTTATGCTACAGCATTACTATAATTACCTGTTATCGGACAAGATGTTTGTGTTAAAGTGTTGTCAGTAATAGGGATGCCAGTAATGTGCTACTTATTAGCGCGTTACTCCTAGAAAGACCACTGTTTTAGTAACGACTAATCTAATGCGTTACTATTTCCATACAGGTAATCAGATTAAAGTTACTTGTTCAAGCCACTGTGTGTTACTATTTTTGTAATTTTCTTAAGCAATAAAAGATATTTGATACATGATGGCAAAAACATTAGGAAAACAAGAAACAGTAACAGTAAATATGGTCCCACATACCTTGAACAACACTGCTGTCATCTTTTTCAGTCATAATAGGAAACAGCTGATTATCCCCTTTACGGTTGCCATGTTTGTTTTGGCCTGAGTCTGAGAGTTCTGTAATCTGTACTATGTGTCTGCCCCCTAGTGGAGAACTATCCAGTAGTACGGTCAGTGATCACCTAGCACGTCCCCAAGCCGCAGCTTGTTGTTTCATAGTTGCTGGTGTCAACGTGAGGTTAAAAAGCAAGTATATTTCCGGCCTCAGCCTACTGTTAAAATGCAATAAAGTGAGTATTGGCAAAACTGGTTATTGTTTCTATGTTGAGGCAGTGGGAAGTGCTACTGGCAGCTGCTAAAAGTAACCAATAAAGCAACTTGTAATGTAACTTAGTTACTTTTAAAATAAAGTAATCGGTAAAGCAACTAATTTACTTTTGGAAGAAGTAGTCAGTAATCAGATTACTTATTTAAAGTAACTTTGGCAACACTGGTCAGTAATGTTAAAAGTGTTTTCCAAGTAGTCTACTTGCTTTAAACATACAATTGTCATTATTTAGTATAATCTTTTTATTTATAGTTTAAGGAAAGCCCCTTAATAACTTTTAAGTTACACAGTATTGTTGTGTTAGTGATGGTGTTTCAGATGCATTTAGGGCGACTGTGGCTCAGGGGGGCCACCAGATGCATCTGTCTCAGTCGTTGTGTCCTTGGGCAAGACACTTCACCTACCGCCTACTGGTGTTGGTCAGAGGGGCCAATGGCGCGATATGGCAGCCTCGCTTCTGTCAGTCTGCCCCAGGGCAGCTGTGGCTACAATTGTAGCGTGCTTCCACCAGTGTATGAATGTGAGAGTGAATGAATAATGGAATTTGTAAAGAGTCTTTGAGTATCCAGAAAAGCACTATATAAGTTTGATGCATTATTATTATTATTATTATTATTATTATTATTTCCTAACATAGCACATATCTATTTTTTAATGAGATTATGGCCCATTAAACTGTCATGTTATATATAGTTAATGGGTATGTTAGGTAGAATCAGAGAATGTCTAATAAGGAGAGAGGTGCCACTCTCATTGTACTTTTGGATTCTGAACTGGTTGCAGTTCCACTCTGGTTTCATATGAGGGCGCACTCATGATCAGTGCAGAATGAATGGAGGTCTTTGGAGCAATACCCCTCAAAATACACTTTTCTCAGAATGTAATTTTTTGTCTAGTAATTATAATATTGTATTCGAAAGGAGATGCAAAGTAATTACACATTGCTGGGTGTTAGGTTTTTTTAGAGTCACTTATTTGTTTTAAAAAGTATTTTGAAATGTTAATGACGTCATATGACCAGAGATAGTGCTTTACGGTAATCCTTATTTTTCCGATTAAATTTCACAGTATATACATAACCATAGGCAGGTAGCAACCCAAAAAAAAGTTGCTACGTAAAAAAAAAAAAAAAACAAACTCTGGCTAAAAAGCCCGCCTTAACATTCTGGTGCCACTCCAGATGCAAGGATGCCGTAAAACGGTATCTGTGGTCATAATCAGTCCTTCACTGACTAGTCAGCGTTTATTAGCATAATGCTAGTGTGTTACGGGCAACAACAACTCAACCTGTAAGAAAACGAAAGGATATAAGTACTTGTTCATTCAACTTTTGACATATAAGTCATGTTGAACTTGCAAAACCTGCAATCGAGTAATGCTGCGTTCAGACCGTTGACGCATGTCCTAAAAAGCATGCAACGCTTGCATCTTCTGTTGCCGTACGTTCTGAACTATGGCGGATAGTATCGAGAGTGTGGCTTGGCTTTATTTGCTAAATAAAGCTAGACAACGTCGACTTCGGTTACATCAGCGCAGTTTGTGGGTTCAGATGCGTTCTGAGTTTGGAGAGTTTAACCATTTGCTCCAGGAGCTGCTTATGGATGAGGTTCGTTTACAGCGCTACTTCCGTCTGTCCTGCGCCTAATTTTACGACTTCCTGAGCTCAAATCTCCTACTAGGACACCAGCTACAGGTGCTCTGTTCCTCCTTAGGAGCTCCTGTCCATCTTTCTTCGGTAAGTTTTATTTCTGATCTTTGAGATCTGCGTTTGTTTAAATGTTTTCACTGGACCCACGCTTCATTCAAGATACGTGTGTAGTGACATCACTACAGTGAGACGCTCTGATTGGTTGCCACACTGCGTACACTGTGTTGGGTCCGTCAAAAGTTCAGCTTGCTGAACTTCTGCATTGCTGCCGTTGCTGTGTTGCCGTATGAAACGCAAGTGAAGTTGACAGAGCCAACGTACACAAAGCACCACAGAGCCCCTGACGGACATCTGACATACTCGACCGTAGACTTTACATGTAATCTTGCAGCAACTGACGCTGCCGTTTGGGGAGGTGTGAACGCAGCATAAGAGACAAATTTAGCCATCCAGCCCCATAGACTTGGAACTGCAACCAAAATTCGTTACAATGGGCCCTAAAGCCCAGTTTATGCTTCTCCGACCGCAAATTTGCACGCAGACGTATTGACGGAGACGTTTTTCGTTTATAGTAAGTTTTTTCTTCTCCATTCTCTATTGTTTTTTCAGCGTTGGTCGACCAGGACAGCAGGGGGGGCTAACTTTTCCTGGCGTCTCTGCCTACTATTACAGCGTCGTTTTTTTCTAGGCTTGTGAACGCATTTCTCCCACAAGGAGCTATGGTCTACAGACTGTACGTTTTGATTAAGCTGTAAAGATTTTTAATAGAAGTGCAGATCACAGAATACTATAAAAACACATGGAAACAAACACAGCAGCCTTTTCTTTTTGTTTTCCTACACCTCCTCGAGTTCAAAACCGCCAAAAGAACAGATTAGATAAATTATCCTTTCAATATAAAGCATTTAGAGGCCAAACACTGTATCAATGACTGGTTACAGCAAATGTAGAGTCCCGTTCTGGTGAAGCGATCTCTGGCTGTTGCTGAAACTGACCAATCAGATGCATACGCTCTCCGTTGTCCGATAGTTAAGAAATGGGGCTTGATTCCGTGCGTCCTTGCGTAGGTGAGAGAGCCCTTGTGTTATAGGCTAATGGTGCTGCGTCAATCCGTTTCTGTCAAAACGGAGAAGTATAAACTAAGCTTAATAGAGAGTTGCACAGCTCTCCGTAGACAGGCTCTGGTAGAATATAAAATTTCTGCTCAGATTGTTTCATCTCTAACGAAAGACAAAAATGGTTGATCGGAGGGAGTGGAAGGTTTTGCGACCCGGAGGGGGGCAGGGCCTGCAGCGACCCCAACTGGATATAAAGAAACAACAAATCTAGAGTCCTCAGAACAGGGGTGGAAGAGGACCCTCCAGAGGTGCAATAATGAGGAATTCATACCTAAGAATTATTGTTCCTCTTTATATAGACCATCACTGAATGATTTAATGTAAAAAAAGAATTTAAAAGCAGGATATATCCACATTGTCAGCAGATAGAAAGCTGAACCCCAGGCTGAATGATGCCAGTGTATACAAAAGCATTGTTAGTTTATTACATTCCCTGAGATCTACTATAGAATATAGACTATTATATATAATACTAACAGTAAAATGGTGACAGTAATAATATACTTTGTTGAGTTAAGAAAATAAGTCATCTGGATTACAAACTTTTAATAATACTTTAAACCTCTTGAAATGATCAAAAACTGGAATGATTAGTTTTGTGCCTTTGTTTTGAATTTTTTTATCTGTAGATTTAAGAACTGTTAGCTGTTAGATTTCTTATTCCAAGAATATCTCAAAACACACAAACAGAAACAAATTCTTACATCTGATCTTAAATTACCTGAACTGTAAATCCCCCTTTGTGAAAGATAACTCATCTACTACCTCAAACAACTGCTTTATTATGGGGAATAGGACTGGGCGATTATGAAAATAAAATAATCACGATTATTTTCACTATATTAAACAATTTCGATTTTCGATTTGATTTAGTTTAATCAAAACAACAATTTTTTTTTTCTGCAACTTGATTGGGCAGTTAGCTTGACAACAAGGCAGTGCTTCGGCTGGATTGGTCAGTTGGCATAACAAATAAAACACATCCCACGATTAATTGCTATCAAGCTTTTTAATATCAAGATTTCGATTAAAATTCGATTAATCACCCAGCCTGAATGTGAAATTAGGTGTAGATATTAAAGAGATGAAGCAGTCAACTTTTCTAAAGCGCCAAATATTGGAGCAGATTGTCCATCTGCATTAGTAGCACCAAAAAATGTTACCACATCATCAGGATCACCTTGGAAGATGTGATTGCGGCCGAACTTGGGGATATCTGGGTAATGGCAGATGAAGTCATCGAGGAAGTCTGTGAGCTGATAGCCCTGACGTAGCGTCATGTGGCATCCAAGCAGATACTGGTGAGCCACTCGCAGGTGGAAGTCGTAGCTGAAGGAGTGAACATGCATCAGGTCCCGCACCTTATCACACTCCTCAGTGAAGAGCATGGACAACTACAACAGAAGAGGGAACACCGCTGTAAGGGGATACAGGCCACAATATTTTTCCAGCTGAATTAGGTTACTTCCACTCCAAAAACCAAATGTGATTATGATACTGTCCCTAGGATTTTTAGTAAGCTCTGGTGAAGTATGAATGACCATCAAATCATACAAGATCTGAAAATGTATGTTAGGTTTTCGTGAACGATGTTATAAATATATTCAAAAATATATTTTATTTGTCTACATTTCAAAAAAATACATCAGGGATTAATTACACTGAAATAGTAACAACAACAACTTGTCCGGTTAGCTACTTCAGCCTTTTTTCACAGAAAAGCTGGATTCACACATAATGTGTTCACACAGCACCCTTTGTAGCTGTCAAAAAAAGTTAAAAGCCAAAAAAGTTACAAGTCTATACATTTTTAAGGCTGAAGCTTGCAAAGCATGTGGGCGTGGCTTCCTCTGATGGATGTTTCAAACAATGGCGAATCGTGCCTTGGCTTTAAAGCTAGACATTGGTAACGTCGGGCGACATCACTGCAGTGAGACGCTCTGATTGGCTGACGCTCAGGGGACGTCGCCGAAAGTTCAGCTAGTACAAATTCTGCTTTGCTGGCTTTTGCTGCTTTGAAGCTTGGAAAGCAGAAAAAGTTTCAAAACTCTAGACTCTGACCACCTCAAACATTGACCTAACAGGTCATCTTGCCATCTTGACCTTTTTGGCAGTGTGAAGGCACTAAGAGTCATTTTAAGAAAAAACAACTTTTACACTGCTAAATCTTTAAAAGTGCAACACACAAGACATTCCTTAATTAAAGTCATGTAATTCTAACCTTACATTGTAAAGCTACAGCAGCACATTGGTCCACTGGTTGCTTCACTGGTGATTTATTTCAGCATGTCTTCACATCTATTTTATTCTTTACAAAACATACATTAACAATATCAGAATCTATATTATGAGCTGCTTCTACTGTAATCAGTCCCCAAGTAGACTGTTTTCATGTTCACACTTCCTCTAGTTTATCTCGTTTGCTGCACCTGCCACATTAAAAGATCATTTTTTGTAAAGCTTTAGTGCATTTAATATGGAAAACAGGTGACTTAACCAATTTAGATACTTTCATTGGCAAAACATCCAGGGTTAATATATATTACTTTCATTCTATTCTCTTTCAAGTATGGACCTTGTGTATTTACTGTCGTACTTTAAAGAAAACTATAACAGGTCAAACTATCATTTGGGCATAGAAAGTGTTTACAAACGAAATCCTCTCATCACTCCTGACTCTGGTTCAGACACTGATTCTCTTAAAAAATGGAGAATTCTCAGCACAAGTCTCCAACTTTTACAAAGCCTTTGACTAGTTCCCTTTAGTTTTGTTATTGTAGTGCTGAATCATCTAACATTGCAGGGTGATTTTTATAGCAGGTTTACACCATGCTCTTCATTATATTAGTACTCATTTATAATATTAACCCTTAAATAAGTCTGCCCACTTTGGACTTGTGAGCTCATTTTGAGTCATCCTGGATTTTCCTTCTAAGGCTTAGGAGCTACAAAACAAAGTTTCCCTGTTATGTGTTGTTGCGTCATCATTTTTATATCTGTATAAAAGTAGTCCTTTCTGCACCACCCCATTTCACCTTTCAAACACCGCCAGCTGATCGCTCTGAAGTTTAATGGTGAGGTACGCAGAGAGAGAAAAATGAAAGCAACCAGCTGTGAAGCAGCCCTTTATGAAAAGCTGTTTTGGTAAAAACTCTATATCTTTATTTCCATTGGGTTTTTTTGCTAAATAGTTTGCAACTACATGGGACTAGTTAAACATTTTCCCCTAAACTTTAAAAACGTTTGCCAAACTAGTGCATAAATACAATTAATAGCAACTCCTTTTTGACTAGTTGCACATTTAGCATACTATTACAACTTGGCTTGCCATACACTCCAACAGCTTTCTTTCACTAAATATATAACGTGAGAGAAGGCCAAAGTGTACTTCTAAAGTAATTTTAATTTTAAGTTGGCTTCAAATAAAACTATTGTCTGCAACAAAAAGCAAAATAAGGTTCATAAGCTTACATAGTGGAAATAACAGTCTCCTATGCATGTACACAACACATGGTGTGGCCTTCTAAATACTCTGTATAAGTTTTAAAAGCTACATTAGAAGCTTGGAGTCATGTCCTGTTAGCTGTACACACTGGAAGTAACGATTCTAATAAAGAAAAACTGTCATCATTGAGCCCACAGGAGAGAGAAAAGGTCAAAAAGCTAAGTGAACAAAACATTCCAGATGCTAGGTTGGCTTAAACAGGGTCACATACTGTACCTTCTACCTGTAAATACAGATTTGATAGTAGAGATTGCAAAAAATGTCAAAAATGGATTTCAATCAGAGCTAAAATAACATGAATACATCTTATATGTACAATTTTCACATAGCTGGAAAAAAAAAGGCTTCAAATGTTATGCAGATCAGAATCTTTAATTGGTCAAGAAGAACTCCTAGAGAGATGCTTGTATCTGATTTTTAGGCCACAAATTTTGGATGATGCTTGTATCCAACAATGTTAAAATATATATATATATATATATATATATATATATATATATATATATATATATATATGTGTGTGTGTTTTCCATATTCAGACCTCTAAAAATGTAATGATCAATGGTTCTACTTCTTATGTATCAAATTATTTATAGGACATCATGTCAGGTTCCAATTTTATTAAAAGGTGACTAAGACTAAATAGAATTAACAGTCCAACTAAAAGCTTTAAATCAAAAATGTTACCACATCAAGAAAAGCATTTAAGCAAAAGTGAAGAGTCCAAAGATGAGCTCCTTTTTCAGGGACAGAACAGCAGCAGCATTAAGACAACAACAACAACAACAACAATATAGCGATTATTAGCAGAAAGTAATTCTGGTCATTCATCCCAAAACCTTTTACCAAACTTCAGAGATGTATGAGAAGTATAATTTATTTTCTTCATTCTTTTTTAACATGAATGGGAGAATTAGAAAGGATGGATAGACAATTAGCTGAAACACCAAGAACAGCCAAACCAAGAAGCATAGAGGGAGAAGCCTTTTGAAAGTCAAGCAAGAATAGGAAATCACAGACAGATCTGGATCACATCTGTTTGAGATGTCGCAACTTCCATTTTCCTACTTAATAAAATTGATGGTTTATTATGCTTGCTTATTCACAATCCAAAATCATTGTTATTGACAAAGGTACATGAACGGCTTTGATCATTTTTTAGATATTAAAAGACAGACAGTAGATTTGCAAAGAAAGAGATGAAGACTGATGGCAGCAAGCAGACTGGCAAACAGGGGTGAAGCCTGATTTTAATGAGACACCCCTTCTTAAGAGTAACAGGAACATACCCCACAGTCAAACACTGGAGCGGCATCTGGAAACGGCTTGCAACGAAGTTTGGTGAGGAGGGTGCCCTGATGGAGAGATGACATGAGGTGGGATTTGGCACACATAGAGACAGACAGATGGATGAAGAGGAAGATCCATGATGTTCTACAAGTTTGTAAGAACATGGTTTCAAAGACTCTTTACCAGACACATACACACTGCTCCAGAGCCCCATGGCAGTGTGGCTGACACTATATGAAGCTTGGCATTGTACATGATGACGCAAGGCTTGGATGCAGGCAATCATGGAGCTCTTTAGAAACTTGTTGAAGTTAATCTGAAGGTGACATGAAGCTTGATGGTCTGTAGCTACAGAAAGTTGGCGACCTCAGCGTACACAGACCTCACAGTAGCACGCTTGACTTTACTAAGCTCCAGAAACTCAGCCGTTCTTTGACAAATGCTTGAAGAAGCAGTATGGATGTTTAACCATAGGCGTCAGTTTAGTTGGGGACACTGGAGACAGGTCCTCGTCAATATTTCTTGATAGTTTTATCCCCAGGAATTTTTAAAACCTGATGGAGAATTCCTTACCCACGCATTTCTGAAATCTACTTGTGCTCACAGCAAATTCTGTATAATCTATAATAAATCGCTCCATTCCACTTATTTATACAGTCAGGGTTTTTTTTGGCTGACGCTGGAACATTCTTCATAGTAAAAAAAAACCCTCAGTCCGCTGCAAACACATTGAGGCATGGTTCAACACTAGCACATCCATTCATACAAAAGCAGGTACAGTATCATTAGGTGACTGGTTAATAGGGGTGTGAGGAAAAATCGATTCACGTCTGAATCTCGATTTCTATTTAACAAGATTCAGAATCGATCCGAAATGTTTGACAATCGATTCTCAAAAAATATGTTTATTGAACCTTTTTACATTTTCGCTTCGCGTAGTGTTTGTCATGAAACGGCCACCATCGCATTGACAGGTCTGATGCGCCGTTGGCTAGCTAGCGCTAGCTAGCTGTAGCCGCTAGGCTAAAGCTTCAGCATGAAAGACGAAAGAGAAATCCAGCCCGCCCCGTCTTTGCTGAAGGTAAATGTTTGGGCCGTCTAAAAGGTCTTCTCCATGCTAATGACACCCTTGGCTAAAGTTTTTTTTTTTTATAAATCTGCAAGTATATAAGAGCGATCTTTCTTTATAAGCTACACATAAACATCCAGCAGCGCTGCACACCTGTGGCGCTTTCAAGGAAGTCCGAAATATATGCTGAGTTCAATAACGTTAGGACTTTTAAAATTTCTAACAAAAACAATGAAAATAATAACATAAGCCATAAATTTCTGTTTAATGATGGTTGATAAGCAACATTTGGTGCATACTAAATATTTTCAATGTATTTTCTACTACATACCAAAGAACAAACAAAATACATATTTTTTTCTTCTTAAAATATATCAGCTTTTTTTTTTCAAGACTAGAAATTTTGTTTAAAAGGTCTTGGATGTCCAGTTGCAATTTCATGTCTTGTTTCTTTTGAACCAGTTCCCTTTCTCAACATAGATTGTAAAATCCATTTAATGTTGATGCCCTGTTACATTCATGGCTCACTTCATCACAGACACTTGGCAGATCAAGTTGTGTGTATTACAAACACAAATGATGAATGAAAGAGTATTGATTAAGAAAAAAAAAATTATTTGAATCGAGAATTGCTTCTGAATCGAATCGTCACCCAAAGCATCGAAATCGAATTGAATCGTGAGATGTTGTAAGATTCCCATCCCTACTGGTTAAGTCATATCTCTTAATTCAAGCTGTTCTAAATATGCTGCATGATCTGCTCCAATTTCTCTCGTCTTCACAATTTCTCTTTGCATATTTAGTTTAAGGTTCACTCATCTCTCTTACGTATGTTTTAACTACAAAACAACTGCAATAAAATTATCCTGTTAACTATAGATTACAACTCTAACTATAGATGCATACGAACAATCTATCTGCTGTGGCCTGAACACAGTCACAACTTCCTCTGGTCCAGGGACATGAACACCTAATCCGTGTTCTGTAGCGACACAATTACAAGCGGCAAGTGGCTAACGTCTTGCTTTCTGCAGGATTTTCAACAGCTTACCGGGGACACCGGGGACATGTCCCCAGCAATATTTATGATTGACGGGTTTGTCCCAACCAAACCTGATGCGGAAATTCTTTACCTGCACTGATCTAACAGCCACTTGTGCTCTCAGCAAAGTTTCCGCATCAGTATCTGATCAGAATTTGATTTAAATCACTCCACTTTCTCATGCAGTCATGTTTCTTTCTGCCCATATACTAGGCTACAGCATTCTTTGCAGTAGACACATACAAATACATATGTCCTGTTTTAAAAGACTGGTAGTTAGCTACAGGATGGATTCCTGCAATGTCACTGGTACCTGTTTCAAGATGGAAAAAAAACAGTTATACAGTTCCCTTGCTATAACGCTGGTCCATCCTTTGCTGCTTCGCTGTTTGTTGGATTTTTTAATAGCACAAATTAAATGCTTTCTTTACAGCGCACAACGCGCATTTTGTTCGGTGTCCTAAATGATTAGAGGCAATTGTCAATCTCCTCCTGTCATGTCTCCCGCACTTGCCAAATTTATCATGTCTGGTTATAATAATTTTCTCATCCAGAAGGAAGAACACCACAAAAAACTGCCCATAATTATGTTCCTCACTTGGAAATGACACCTGTTCCGAGACCTTCAGTGGAAAAAGATGCACCAAGCGGCGCAACAGTGGAGAGACCGTATTGCGTATTAGTACTTTTATGTTTTATATCTACGAAGGTTTGAGTATTAAAACTAGTGAGAAATGTGAGTAAATGTTAATGTATGTCTGAGAAAAGTGTAAAAATATGTAAGGTGAGGGGTTTTACAGCCTTAAAACTTAATGATTGCAAAAAATAAGGATGACTACTTTGTGGATTTTGTCTGTTGCGGGTTATTTTAATAATAAATGAGGGACCATTGTAAATTAAATTTAATGGGTCTAGTTTTTTTTACTGCGGGTGGGTTACCAGAAAAAAAAACCGTATGTAATATTTTTGCTTGTTTAAGACTCCCAAAGATAATATGTTGACATACTAGATTTGTGCAGAGAGCATACCAGAATACTACTTTGCACTGAAGGCGAAAAATTCTCGCTATCTTGGTATCCAGCTGCCATAGAGAGAGACGCTTCTGTGACACAGGAATGGAGAACCATTATTGAAAGTAAATTATAGTGCAAATAATTATTAGTCTTTCATTATTTGGATACTGCAGGCGAAATTTATATTGAGCAAAAATCACTGTGCAGAAAGCAAACACTGTGCATAGTCCCTACCTAGATTTTTCATTCCTTAATCACTGGAAATATAGACAGCGACAGCATTACATGATCAGTGCAACTTCGGGAAAATGTCCCTCTTGCTCCCTCCACCTAAACAACATATGAACATTTTCCTCTTTGGTACTCTTAAACAAAACATAACAAGTTGTCTGCTCGCATTAAACAAGCTTCCTCCCGGAGCCGTGAAATTCAATTTGTTGTTTTTTTTTCACCTGAAACAACTTTATGCGGATCACCCACAGGTAGCTGCCCCATGGCAGGACTGTTAGCTGTAAGTTAAATTTGAAGTTTCTCCACACAAAACAGTGTTGAGGTTGCGAAATGAGCATGTCTTATTGTTGCGCATTCTGCTGGTGCCAGTACATATTATATCCAACATTGTTCTTTGTGCTACGGTGTGGATTTTAGTAACTCTTCCCATCCAACAGCCTATTGGTGACGTTCAAAAAGGAAACAGTTAAACCTATGGCTTTTAACTTGTGTTGATTTAACCATCAAGACCATGTTCTCCTACTTGAAGGTGCTATTTCTAATCTCTGCTGCAAACCGCTTCAGAGAAAGCTGTTGATTGATTAAAAATGTGATTTTCACCACGTTTATACACTGCAGTGCATGTTCATAATAAAACATGAATCAAATGAATACTTAGAAACAAAATAAATATTTAATAACTGTCCCCATAATTCTCAAACCACATCCAAGTTTATAAATATTGTCCCAGGCTATTTTAAAAACAGACTCACGCCATTGCATACCCTACAAAGCATATTGTTATGAATTGTAATAAAACATATATTATAGAAGTGTGGTCACAGAAAAGTTTAGTTCAACTTTGTTGATTAATGTTTTAAAATCGGCTTTTAACCTCTTGGATCAATCGTACCCTTAAAGTGTAACGAAACCCCATGAAAAGCATCATCCTGCCAAGTATGGAGGATGAGCGCGAGGGAGGGACGCTGGGGTGTGGTCTGAAAGATAGTCAACGTTAACCCAACGCAAACTGATATGCTGTGGGGTTGCTGAGCTCCTCCGGTAAAGGGAGAAATCATGGTGTCTCTTGTTCGCTGTCCACCAGAGGTAAAGGGAGGCTTTATGGAGCTCAACGGCCAAACACCGTATCAGTTCAAGCCGTTGCCTCTCGCTGCCTGAAGCCATTGCTGCTGCAGAGGGATACAGGATCAGTCCAGCCTCTGAGTGGTAACACCAACAGAGGCTTACATTCAAAAAAGACCCCCCCATAGCTCTCTAGCCGTAAGTTGCTGTAAATCCGGTCTGGATTTACAGCAACTAGATCAAGAATCAACCCATACTGATCAGCAGAGACCCGATTACCGCAGATTAAAAAATATATTCCAACATCCTCGACATATATTGCAGAACTTCAAGAGATAACACAGAGAGACACATGATCCTCCACTGTTACAAAGCGTTAAACGCATATGGGTTCCCCAGCACCTTGCTCCCCGAATTGAAGTGATTAACTTCACTTCTTCTCCCATGATGCAAATAGGGTTTGACCAAGTCCTGTGACTACAAAGCACTTTACACTAAAATCTAAATCCTTTATTGCCACTGTATCACTGAGACATTGTACAACTAAATTATGTGGTGCAATGGTTTCTGTCCAGGGTAAATAAAAAAAGAAATAAAACTTAAAGAACAGAGTTAAACATAATATAAAAATTCTGATATTGTACTTTTGTCTTTTATGGCTAAAAATAGGTGAACTTGGTGCTTTAGATTATTTAACAGCATTTAGCATTGTAATGACTGAAGGATAACAAATTCTTTAGAATTTGAGTTGCGCTAGTCTTCACAGTTCTGAAACGTCTTCCTGGAGGCAGGCCTCAAGGAGTTCTTGTAGATCCTGATGGCTGGGGGCAAGAATGACTTCCTGTAGGGGTCTGTGTTGCAGCTAAACCGAAGAAGACTGAATGAAGACACTCTGTTGGTGTGGGATAGTCTCCCAAAGAGAATTCTCAGGACAGTCCATATTTTTCTTGATTTTATGAAGAATCTTTCTTTGCATCATCATCATCATCATCTCCAGTGGTTCCACAGTTGTCTCCAGAACAGAACTAGAACACAACCAACATTCTTTGTCAGGTTGTTGAGCTGTTTTCAAGTCCCTGGCTCTGATGCTGTTACCCCAACAGATGATGGCTGAAGACATTACACTTTCCACTGCAGACTTGTAAAAGATTTGCAGCATCTTGATGAAAAACCCGAAGGACCTACATTTCCTCAAGAAGTCCAATAAGCTCTTTCCCTTCTGTACATGTATATGTGAGACCACGAAACTCCTCTCAATTCAATCACAGAGTCTGTCGCCCGTGATGTAATTCACGACCTTGGACACAGATTGTATATTACGTTGTTTTGGATACAGGCAAAGATCACTTTTTCACTTGCCTTAGAGTCTGTCAGTGGTCTGAGTTCAGGCATAATCGCCAAATTGTGGGCCAGATTACCTTCCAGCCGGCTGAGAACTTCCCCAAGGTATTTCCCATGCAGTGGAACAAGTCCAGTTTTGTACACACATTGCAAATAGTCTGAGTGTTGACAGCACAGAAGCCATCCTGTAGCCTGGGCAGCCTGCCAATAGCTGCCTTTAGGCCTAAAGTTTACGATAGCTCAGAAAATTCAGCTGCTGTAATCAGCAGATAGCCGGTTATCATGAATCCGATAATACAGGTGTTTCCAACGTCTTCGATGGTCAAAAGCAAGAGACACAAGATACTCCACAATGTTCCATTGGGATAATTGTGCTCTCCCTTTTATTAGTTCTCCGGGAAAACTTTTTTGATTAATTGCATTAAAAGACCAGCTGAATCAGAGAGTTTACAGGCTCATGTGGTGGGATGTGGGTAAAATGTTTCTTCTGCTGAATATTGTTATTTCACATTTATGTCATGTATATTTCCTGTATTAAACTAATGACCCAACAAGCTTTTGAGAAAATGATTTACGTTTATATTTAGGCTGAATGACTTAACTTTATGCAACATCACTGAGATCAATGGTTGGTGTAAATTCATATAAAAGTCTGTAAAACACCCCTACAGACAACAACAAAGCACCTCCAAAATGCTCCCAACTCACACGGGAATAGGGCTAGTGATTAATAACAAAACATTGGATGCCCACAAACTATCCGGTAATAATGTAAAGAACCTCGGTGTAGTTTTTGACCAAGACATGACATTCTCATGCCATAATAAACAGGTTTCTAGGATTTTCTTCTTTCACCTCGGAATATTGCTAAAATTAGAAACATCCTGTCCAGGAGTGATGCAGAGAAACTAGTCCATGCATTTGTTACTTCAAGGCTGGACTACTGTAATTATTTACTATCAAGAAGTAAAACAAAATGCAATTAAAAGCCTTCAGTTGATCCAAAATGCTGAGGCAAGAGTTCTGATGAATATTAAAAAGAGAGATCACATTTCTCCTGTTTTAACTTCTCTCCATTGGCTCCCTGTTAAATCCAGAATATAGTTTAAGATCCTCCTCCTCACATATAAAACCCTTAATAATCAAGTTGCATCAGAGATCTGATTGTGTCATATGTTACAAAAAGAGCACCAGTCCAGTTTGTTAACAACAGTACTTTCATACACAGAGCTCATTATTCCAAAACTTAATTGAGCCAATTTTATCCCTCAATATCTCTTATAGGTGATAATTGTGGAGTTGGAGAAGGATCCCTAGCCCACTGGTTTTGTGTGGTATTGTCCTCATTCTGTTCAGAGGTCTTCTATTGGCTTAGCAGAGCATATAAATGCAGCATTACACTGCACCACAACTGGACAATATTTGGTTGTTCACCTGACTCTCACTGGATTTACATGAACTAAAGCTTAAAAACTCAACTTCAAAGTGACTTCAATGATCTAGTGATCTAGTGATTTAAACATGGGGCTACAGTACTGGGGAGACGGATGCAAGAACTTAATGTCTAAAAATACTAAGAATGCTTTGCCCATTTAGAGTAAAGGAAATGAGCATTGATTAAATAAAAGTTTTATTGCATCAAACACCCACTCTACTTCATATTACCACCTAATTTAAAATTTTTATGAAATAAAAAGGATAGAAATTAGGAAACATACCTCTTCTGGCTTACAATAAAAACAATTTTGTCCCAAGACAAAAATCTCCTTTTAAGCTGAGACCAGCAATCAGATGCAGCACCTTAAATTTGCTGGTAAAACCTGTGAGAAGTGGAACACCCACTGAAAGGATGGGAGGAAGATTTGCATCCTGATTTGGGGAAATAATTAATTAGTAAATGTAGTCAAGTTTTACTGATGCTTACAAAGAATTTGTTAATCAAGAGTTGTGTTTTCACTGTAACTATTTTAGCATCATGATATCTAATCCCTGAAGAGACCAATAAAAGATCAGGGGGACTGAAATCTTAAAAAAGCAGTAGTTCATGCATTTATACAGACAGTTTATGTATGCATGCACACACAGTCATGGAGGTAAGGGAGCACAGCTGTTTGTCAGAAAATGAAAGCGCCTCATAATACAAAAAGGATGGTAATAGCTGTTCTATGCTATGTGTTTTGCATTCACAGAATAGTTTTGGCTTGGTAAGGTATATTTACCTGGGAGTTGACTGTCTGACCCATGGGGATGCGAGAACACTCCAGTGCATACTGCTTCACACAGAAGTAACAACCCTGGCAGAATGACAATACACATGAAGAACAACAGTTTTGTATTAGTACAATGAAAAGACGATTTATTTCAAATACTGTAAGAATATTCAGGTGGATAATAAAATCATCCATAAACTAGTAACAGGAAGAATGGTTAAAGGTTGTAGTGAAAGTGACTTAACTGTATACCCTTTGGTGATGAAGACAATTTCATTTTAAACTCTAATGCATTATATGAATTAAAAGGATTGACAACAAATGTCTCACTTGAAAAGCCAGTTCCATCAGGACAATCCCTCCTGGCAGCGCTCTCTGGAGGTGATATGAAGTGGTGCCAGATGCTGAAGTCTGCAAATTAGATTAAGCAAACAGTCTTACATTCTCTACTAGAATAGGTTTCTATGATTAATTTAAATTGAACTGAAAGCACTTTTTATCCTGCCAGGCAGAAACTTTGTCTTTGGGCTCAGTTTAAAACCCCCATCATGATACACAAACAGAGATAAAAGCAAGTCATCATTTGCACAAACATACAGGCTTCTCAAGCAAATCACACCTACCAACTACATTAATCAATCATGCTCATGTAGTTGGCTGTGTGCTCCCTCTGTTTGCAACAGTTTATTGAATACAGTAATTGCATGGGGAATAAAAGTTGTAGATATTTTCCTTTCCAAGGGTATCCTAAAGCACTTCCCTGGGGGGAGTTGTTCTAAGTCCTTATGCAAGAGGTGTCATTATCTTTGAAAATTGTTTGGGATGTGCCGTAAACTGCCATAAAATTAATCAGTCTTCAGACAGAGTCATCAAATAGGAAAGAACAAAGTTAGAGAAACGGAAAAAAACTGTGCGCAGTATACAGCAACCAAGGGATGGCCTACTAGTCAACGGATGACGGCACATACACATGCAGGGGCTACGGGGCGCTCAGCCTTTCAAGTATTTATTTGATTTTTGTTCTTGTTAATATAATCTAAAAGGGCTGAACTGTGGAGAACTAGAGACTGGAATGGATGTCTTAAATCTTTAAAGTTGGCATCTGTTTCACCAGAGGTGCAGTGGACAAAATGTGCAGGAGTTATTCCCACTCTGAGACTTCCGAGATAGAGAGAGTATCGTGAGAAAAAGCGGAGCAAGGGGAAAGCCTGCGTACTCTGCTCCATGCCAACCCACACAGACCCAGTCATTTCCTCACCAATGCATGATCACTCGCAAATAAAATGGACAAAATTTAGGTGATGAATACCTCATGCAGAATGAACAGGTGTGTGATCATTACCGAGGCCTGGTTGGACAACATCATTCCAGACGCCACAGTGGAGCTAGACGGGTCTCTATTTCAGTCGAGAAGGACCGTTGCATCAGCCAAACACAAAGGTCTGACACTGCTCATCAGCAACTCCTGGTGTACTCATATGAATAACATTGATACATACTGCTCGGCTGACATAGAATATCTGGTAGTAAAAATACCAGACCATAAAAAATGGTAAGGGAGGTCCTGTTTCATCCTGATCATGGCTATCTACATTTAGTGTTCAACTATGGGCTGATGCTACGGCTGTTGGGATCTATGCCAGTGTGGAACTGATATCAGTGTTTTGCCAGATGTTCCAAATGAATTACATTTATAGTAGAAGGCAATAGCATTTTTGGAACAGGATTATTGTAACCTCCTGGGATCTTATAAGACAGAGGAGGCCTAACATCTGGGTATGTCGGACCACATCTCAGTGGCGTTGATCCTGGCTTATAAACCTCTGGCTTGCAGAACTAAGAAATACCACCAGAACAGTGCAGGTTTGGAATGAGGACGATTCTTCAGATTTACAGAACTTCTTTGGGTGTAAAGTCAGTGACAGTTCAGATCTGGTGGGATATTTCTTATGTGTAGTTTTGTACCGATACCATCTCTGACAGAGTTAATGCTCAAATTAGAATTGTGACCCCAGAGGGTTCTTTTTCACCCTTGGTCGGGATGGACCCATGTAAATCTTCTCATATCTGCGTTCGGTGTGCCATTTGATGCTGGCTGCAATACCACAGTAGGCCTGTATCTGTCTGTTTAATGATGTTGTTTGTCTGTCTACTCTTGATCGGGCTGTACTGAAATGAATTTCCCCTCGTTTGACAATAATCAATTATTAAATTCAAAAGCTAACATGAAAAGCTGGACTACATCAGGCCTCTGAAAATTATACTAGATTTAGTCCTCTTCTGAACCACTGGAAAATAGCAAAAATCTAATATAGATGAGAACCGGACAATAACTCTAGGATGTCTGGCCACCCTGTTTGAAGTCCTCTGGTACTTAAAAACAGAAGAATCCATAAAATTAAAACTAAACACTCCTGAATTCAACCAAAACTCTTAAATTATCATTATTAAACACCAAGTGTTTATCTGACAAGTGATTTCTAACGGTGTGTTCACACCGAACGCAAAAAACGTGACCAAAAAGCACCACACATCCCCATCTGGTCACTTGCACATTGAAGCCTGTCTAAAGAGAACGCTTTAAAATAGGCCGTTTTCACCCGAGTGAAGCAGAATTACGTAACTTGTGGGAGGACCCTGACCGGGACCGCTCTGCTGGCCTCCTCCTTCTCCTCCCTCCCTCCTTCCCCCGACCCTCCGGGAGCTCCCAGTGGACTCTGGTCTATGAGCTGACCACGTTAAATATTCGGCCTGCCCTCGGGCAGAACTGAACCGCTCCTGCGGGGGAAAACCCAGTTGAGCAGTGGTGGAAGGATCCAGAACCTGGGAGTAGGGCATCATCTCCGTTGAGCCCAGTGTTTGCGATGGCAGCTGCTGGTGGACTATGGCGAAATCTAGTAATAATGAATCATCAGCAACAATAGAGACTACTCAGTAAAATATTCTAGGCAAGAGCACAAAACACACGAGGTGGAGGTGTGGCCAAAATTGTTCATGACTCAATACACTTTAAAAATGTATTTCTGGGCACATTTGAGTATCTAGCTCTCCAGATTATTATTTTTATAATTATTATTATTATTATTTTTATTTTTATACAAACCATCAAAATGTATTGATTTTATTTTCAAAAATTCTAGCGACGTTCTCTCTGAAATATGTATTGACTATAACTAATTAATCACTGTGGGAGAATTCAATATCCATACTGTCAACCCCCGAGATAGATTAGCAAAAACGCAAGTTACGTATGTAACTATGGTTCTATGAATCCCGAATGACCGCCAGAGCGTTCAGTCCCTCGGAATCCTCTCGTTGTGCGAGAAGATTGTGGGACTGTGTTCCGGTGTCACGTGAATTTATAGACCCACGTGGGTCACCGGAGGTCACAGGTGACTGTGTTGTTATTAATTTCTCGACCTGGGCATGCTCAAGAATGATCATTCAGTGCTTGTAAGCACCGCCTCTGGCGGTCAGAAGGGATGAAATAGAACCTTAATTGATACTTTTTATAACTTTGGCATAACCTAGCATGTCAAACAGCTTAAACATAATCAAGGACACACTGTAGAATTAAGTATTCGCAAAGGTTTAAATATCTCTATAATTTTTGTAATTGATATTGCATTATCTGAACACTTCTGCATTTTCTTTGAAAGTACCATTCCTGCTAAACTACCTAACCACAGAGAGACCACAGGCCACTTGCGTAAAAGTCTGTCTCGCCTGAGTGTTTTTCTGTGTGCGCTCGTGATCACTTGTTCTACATTTCAGGAGATTTTATCTGACTTGTGGGCATCAGAGAGCTGCTTTATAAATGCAGGAGACTTTTGCAACTTGAAACTTAGGATAATAGTGCATGTACACTTCAGCAATTTCTGTGAGAGAGCAGCACTGCAGTCGGAGCAGGTTTTCTGTTTGATCTGAGGAGTGGGTCTTTCACATCATGACCCATGCAGTGTGCATGCAACATCTTGACAGGTAGATTCAGAATAATGTTAGTGGCCCACTGCAGTGCTTTATTATACATTATTGCGCTAATGAGATGATCAGATGACCGTTAAAGCCTGAGCTCGACCCTAGACCGTGGACAATGATAGTAATTAAGCCCGAACCCAGACCGACCCAGCCTGATTTGGGCAAAGACCTTCAGTTCTAATCCGGGCCCAACTTCACGTCAATGACTCAAAACAATCTGCTGGGATTCCTTACATAGAGGAGGGGGTATTTTAAACTTTGCATTTAAAATTGACAAGATCCAAATGAAAATTATCCATGTTTTCTTTTAGAAATGTTTGTCATTTTAACTTCATATGCTGAGGGATTTTTGTGTGGTGGAAGCAGACTTTAACTGTGTCATAAATCAACACTTATAACGGACCAGGGACCAGTCTCATGAAAGAACATAAATGTTACATAATATGGTGCAAGAGCTGTGAAAAACTGACGTTTGGTGACAAAACCATTCAAGAGGAAAGGATTAGAAGATTTTCTCAAAAGTAATTATCTACAATACATTTCTTTTACCTGTTGAAAAAAAGATGGTTATAAACTGCCATATGGAAGGAATAAGAATATCTGACAGTGCTCCAGTTGTCCTTTTGTTTAAATTACAAAAAGAATAAATAAAGCAATGTAGATTACATGTATATATCTTCAATGACTTTGATTGTAGTTATAATAACGGAGAACTCCTGGCCGCTACGCCATGGGAGGCTGCAAAGGAGTTATATAGGGGGAGTTTCATCCACACTTTCAAAAGACACAGACCAACAAAAATTAGGAAAAAAGTATTATTGACTTAGGGAAGGAACATAAGCAGAAAAATGATGAGAGCACCTTAACATCTCAAATGCAACATAGACAGATAGGCTATCCAATGATTTATTACCAAATAAAGGGCTTTAAGCTTTCCTAATCAAATATATTATCAATCAAGAAACCAAGATTACTGGTGTTTCAATGACCCAATGTTTAAACCAGTCTTACAGAGTTAGTAACTAATCTAATTTCAAAAAAGAAAAATTAGAAGATACTATTGAAAATATAGAGCACAACAACAAAAAAATCAATGGGGATACACACAAACTCAGCACCAGTTTGGGCCGCCCAATCAGATAAAAGCCTGCCATAGATGGGATGGAAGGGCATTATCATTATTATTATTATTAGATTCTGAGGTAAGACTTTTCCTCTCGCTGTTGAACAATGACAAGAGAGTTTGAAGAAAGTGTATTTCAAAACTGAAAGTTTTACATCTTGTGGGTTTGCACTTACAATACCTATGTTAATTTTAGGGCAATTGACTGATTAAAAAATGTTAATTATAAATAATATATAAAAAATTAGAATTTAGGATGCTTATCGGTGTGAAAGTCCCCAACGCGTTCTGTAACATCAAAATAGAAAACTGAGTTGCATATCTATGTAAAAGAACTAAAAACAAAGACTACCAAGAAATTAGCATAGAACACTTTTGTGTATGTGTGTATTAACAAACAAGTTTTGCATTTGCCAAGTGAATATCAACCTTAGGGTTGTCCTCGCTTTTCTGCTTCACATAAGAAAAGGACATCCTTCCTTCCAACGACATGGAGCTCAGCATGGCAGCACGCGCTCTGGCAATACTAGAGAAGGGTTAAGAGGGTGGTGGGTAGAGCACACACAGAGGTTGGAGGTTAAACTAAACATTGACATTCACTCAATAAGATTAGTTGGTCAACGGTTGCTAAAAAACATTAAGAAAGGAATCTTGAATTACAAATTGATTATTCTTGTAATCACAAACCTGCGGGCAGGGGATGGAGGCCGAACCTGGACTAGAATGAAGCCCATACTCTGAAGGTACTGGACATACTGCTGAAGGAAGTTGTTTGAAATCTCCTGCAGCCATGGCTCCTCTTTTAGTCGGCTGGGAAGCATTTCGGCTGAATCAGTGCTGTAACTTCTATCTCGACCTGACGCTGTGGAATCGCTGGAACGATGTCTTTTCTGGCAATATATGACAAGGTAAAGCGGTTTCACAAAACATGATACACTGTGGTAAAAATGGTTGCCACTGATGTGGCTTTTACTATATCGGAAATCAATTAGGAAATCAAGTAGGGTAAAGATTTTATTTCTATAACAGCACAGCTTTCCAGTAAAAAAATTGAACAACTAAATCCTGATCCAGCCAAAATATTCTTCTGAAAACAAAAAAAATATATAAAAAATATAAATATGAAATATAAAAAATATCGAATGTTAAGAAAAAATCTTAGTGTATTAATGCAGATTAACAACAAAAAGGCATAATGGATATAGGTATAGTTTTGCAAAAATGTACTAATACATACAGATTAAAACACTTAATTTAAATAAAAGTTTTTTAAAGCTGCAAAGAGTTTTTTTCCCACTTTCTGACAGTGAAATTGACATATACCTTTCCTGTTTAAGGTCCATTCGAACAACCAACATGTTTTGTATAATGTAACAGTGAGAAAGAATATGTCATATATAAATATATTAATTAGGCTCGGGAATTTAAGGCGTTAATTGCAATTAATTACATAAGAATTAGATCGCTAAAAATGAATTTAATTGCAGTTGGTGTTACAATCAAAGCGCAACATTTGTTTGAGCATAATTTCCTGGTATGCGGATTATGATGCACACGTGAGAGCTAGGCAGGTAGGGTGACGACCTACTTTTATAATTGCTGTCCAGGGGGTTTTCATAAGTTTTCAGGGGACCATACTTACCATACTGAGGGTGTGATGTATGCAGAACGACAGCCCTCCATGATCCATCCTTCACAAGCAGCTGGTTCTGATTTCTTCATTGACGGAACAGACAGGAGTTGCGCCCTGCCATGTTGCTGCTGTTTACATGAAGCTTTACGTACAAACCACATAAGGTAAACCTACAGGCTGTAACAAACGTTACATCCTGCAGGTCACCTGGACACAGAAACTTTAATAATGCTGTGCAAAGTGAGAGTTCACTTATAAATTGAATGAGGATGAAACTGAAAATAAAACAGAGTTTACACTGTTTTCATCATGTTTTTTTAAATCTGCTGGTTTTTACTTTTATTATCCTGAATAGAAAAACATTCTCAGAATATTATTTTAGATTTTTGTAAAATTAAAAAGTATACTATCATTGGTAATGGTTCTAATTCAGGAGACTAATTATTTCTATCATCATTTTAAAGTCTTTTTTGTACATGTGAAGGCCTTTTAAAAGTTTTTTATTTAACTATTCTTTCAAACCATAGAGAATGCATGCTTTAAAATGATAAACTCAAAAGTCTAGGCCGCGCAAAGTATCCACTGAAAATACCAATATATATATATATATATATATATATATATATATATATATATATATATATATATATATATATATATATATATATATAAGTGGTGCAGTTTTTATTATTCTTGTGTAGTGTATCACATGGTCAAATAATTTATTTACAATTAGTGACAGTATTGTTTAAAGTGTAACTGAACCCCAGGAAAAAGCATCATCCCGCCCCCCAGGCTAGATTTGAAAAACTCTACCAAAGAGGGCAGGACTAGGAGAGACCGAGGGGCGTGGCCAAGTATGAAGGGGGTGTGGTCTGGAAGACAGTCATGACTGAAGTATGGCATGCTGCCGCCGAGCTCCGTGATACCTCTGTTTGCCTACGGTGAAGGGAGAAATTATGTCTCTTCTCTGCCATCCACCGTAGGTACAGAGAGGCTCTATGGAGCATAGCGGCCAAACAACGTATCAGTTCAAGCCTTTGGCTCAGGGCGCTGAGTCAGTGCTGCCTGAAGCCAGCAGCATGTATAGTAGCAAACAAGCACAGAGAGCCTAGTGCTAGCATCGATGCTAAGTAGCTTCGGAGGGAACTACCTCAGCTTTATTTTACTTATTCATGGTGTGTTTAAAACATATAGGTTATAACTTATGGCTTTAAACCACTTCAACGTTGTGGCCCTCCAAAGTGCGACATGTGGATTTTAGCTTCCCCTGTCTCTCTTAGTATGCTTCTGTGTGCGCACGTAGCACACAAGCAGTTTCAACTCGTCACAGGGCGGAGCGTTTGTCTGAGAGAGGGAGGGTGTCTCTGTGAGACCATGCCTGGGACGTAGACAATAGAAAAGATATACCACTATCAGCCAATCGCAAAATTCAAATTCAGAACCCCACGATTACCATGAGTGGCAGCACTAAGACGTTTTTAAACCAAAAAATGTAGAATTTGCACAAGTAAACTTGAAAATGTAAAACAAAATGCCCTGAAACTGAAAGATTGCATTGGTAAAGACCCACTTATATAGTTTACAAGCAAAAAAAGTTATTATGGGGTATAGTTACACTTTAAGCACATACTCCAACATTAACAATAGACATTATGAGGGGGAGGCCCGGGATGGGAGCATCATTCCACAATTGATGCGCTGCAACCAATGCACACCATCAGCTATTTCCTAAAGTGGGGGGTAGTGTTGTGGGAGCAGCGAGGGACGGTGAGAAAAAATTGGTGTGTGCTTCTGTTAATGAGAGAGGGTAAAGGAGGGGGGGTGAGGAGACTGTTTACATTTATCTCACAGGCATTTAATTGGGGACCAGTTCAAAGAAGTCATGAGAGCCAAAATACTAATTGTTATGGTTAGCAAAAGAGCAATTTCTCTCTATCTTTTAAGTCTGTCAGCAGTCCTGCTATGATTACAATCCGACCAAATTAAAGTTCCAGATCCATTAATTTTTCATTTGCACAAAGACGCACTGATAGTTTCTCCAAGTCCGATGCCATTTTGCGCATGAGTCCTGAAACACCACCCAGCTCACCTTTTACAGCCTCCAGCCTGTGTGCCAGCTCAGCCATCGAGCAGCTCGGAGATCTAGCAGCATGACTCAGCACTTCAGCCTACTTCTTCAGGCTTCCAATCGCTTCCAGAAGTGCCTCCAATTTTTACCACATATAGCATTTTGCTACAAATTCCAGTAGATCCAGTAATTGCCCTTTCCGATCAACAGGAACCCGATCACCATAAATCTAAAGATCCAAATATCCTCCACATTCTCCTGAGAAAGTATCCCCAAACAAAGGGGCTCCCATGCTTTCCAAGCGTCAAGCATGAAGCCGGACTCCCTATTCGGGAAGGAAGGAGGGAGGGCAAAAAAGAGTGTGTGGCCTTCACCTACCAGTAGGACCTTTCTACAACACCTGGGCATGCTCCTGATGAGGTGGTGGATGGTCTCCTGAGGGATCTCCTCGAAGACCTGGACTAAAGCATCCACCAGCTCCTGGACAGTCTGTTGTGTAATTCCTCTCGTCTCGGTACCTAATGGCAGCCAGCCTACCTCTGGCAAGCACATGGAAGGCTGTGCGGCCCAAAAAAGAAATGTCACCCCGCAACATTATTGACCCACTACAAAACCGGTCATGCTGGAGGATTTTGCAGGCAGCAGAAGGTTCTCCACAGTTTCTCCAGACAATCACATGGGATCCATGTGAACCTGCTTTCATCTGTGAAGGGAACAGGGCACCAAGGGTCAATTTGCCAATCTTGGTGTTCTCTGGTACATGCCAAATGTCTCGCACAGTGTAAAGCTGTAACCACAACCCGCACCTGTGGACATTGGGCCCTCTTACCACCCTTATGGAGTGTTTGTTTTGACCACTAGAACAGACAAATGCACATTCATGTTGACGGGTATAGTGTAGGTTGTAGACTCCGTCTCATGCTACATACATTTATATCAGTCTGGCTGAAGTTGATCCAAACTGACCGACTGTTTATTTAGTTGACAAACCCAAGAAATTAGGTCAGAAAGTCAAAATTCTCTGCTTACACAGCAGAGGCAGCTTAGCAGAGTTATTAAGAAACTGGGTCCTAGTCTTTTGGGAAATGACGAGACCACGGAAGCAGAAATAACAATATTGGAATGGCAACACAGAGCAGCAAAGAGTGTAACAAAATCAGTACAGTATTTACCAAATGTAAATATTAAATTTTTACCATTTCATACCACATTACACATATCCTGCTTTTTTGCTGTCTGCTTCACTGCTGCCAGCATTTGTTTTCCATCTTTGTGATGCTATAGACCAACTTGAAGAATGCCAACATGAAAGAGCACATGTTGCAACTTGCCGTCGACCATTCAAACGGATTCAGTAATTTGATTTTCTGAGTGTCATGTGAACTGGGATAAAGAACAGAAAAGAAAAGGCTGTACAAGCTAAAGAGATTTTACCTCTGAATGGCAGATGGCTTTCTAAAGTCGTTCTTTGGCCATATTTCATAGAATAGTTTTTGGGCAGCAGATTATCTACAGCCAAGATGAAGACATTAGATAAGTCTAGCTATGTCCTAGGATGCCCCCTTCAACCCAGTGCAAGTGATGGGAGACAGAAGGACAACATCAATGTTAGACAATGTCTCTCGCCCCATGCATGAAGCTGTTATGCAACTGCAGAGCAAGTGCAAGAAGGTACCTTGTAGTAGGTCTTTCCAGCTAGTTCCTTCCACCTTGCTAGTTTATTAGCATTTGCATTTATGTTTTATTTGAACTATTTTCCATTTGTTTTCTCACTTAACTCAAGTAGTATAGATACTCTGGTTTTAAAAGACTTCTGTAGAAGTTGAAGTATCAAATCAAGCCTTTTACTCAAGTAAAGTAAAAGTACGGGATTCAAAACTACTTAAGTATAAAAGTAAAACTAAATTAAGATTTTTTTTTTTAAATGCCATTAAAAACTAAAGCTTAAGCTGCACCAAAACGTTACCCCACCTCCCCCCAAAAACATTTTCCTAAATGCCATAATGACTATAATGTCAAATAAAAATCTTAGGGCAAGATTAATCAATGGTTTGAGCTTGTTAAAACCAGCACAAACAGCACAGCATCGCAAATCCACGCCGTAGCTGATTTAGTCAAATGACACAGAGAGCATTGCGCCTGTTAAATCCAGAGTAAGACGCACACAATCCATTTAGTGTGTTTCCCCAGGCTGAATTTGCAATATAAGTGTTTCTGGACGCAAAATGAAAGTACAAAATGAAAACCTGCCAACCCATACACATTTTATTTTAATTTATTTAAATGCTATTTAATTTAATTTCGCATCACGAATCAACCTGCAGGCGACTAGCACCACGACTGGAAAGTTTTCAAGGGGAAGCTCTGTAGCCTATAGTCTGATAAAAGTAAATCGTTTGACAATACCACCCATTTCAAAAGGTGGAAGGTTTTTAAGCCTGAGAACACCATCTCGCAAAGTCAATGTTTTTGTGTGTTCATCATAAACCTGTGTGAGAGAAGAGTGGCTAAACAGCCGACTAAAGAACAGTTCTGCCAGGAGACATTGGCCAAATAATCTTAGTATTTGGTAGGAGAGATTTTTAAACTTAAAAAATTTGAAAAGCTTTTCTTTGTTACTTTTGAAAATTTTGTTAGTGTTGCAAACTGAACTTAACAAATAAACCTTTAATCTCATTTTATGTCGGACAGAAAAAATTTGATGTTTTCTAAATATACACTGTATTAAATATACGCTCCAACGAAGAAAATTGCGTAAAGAACTGTTTGTTTCAACAGATATGATCTCCCAGATCCGACCAGATGGTTCTCTTGACAATACATGTGGGAGTAATGTTTGAGAATGCCTTCAGATAAAAAGACATACCTTTACAATTGGCTGATAAGTTGGTTCCTCTTGGATCTGCTTACGGAAGCCGGGGTCAAAGAGAAGAGGAGTGGCACAGTAGTGGACGAGCCTTGATGACTGCTTCAGAGTCTCCAGATCTGTCCCCTACAGCGACATTTATTACAATGAAATATCACTGGGTGGTTTGGAAATAATTGGATTCTTTATAATGGAGTATGACACGCTTGAACATTAAAGAAAGCTTCGTTGGAGTAGTTCATAAAAGAGAACAGGAAGGAATAGTACAGACCAAAAGTTTGGTCACACCTCCTTCAATGCGTTTTCTTTATTTTCATGACTACATTGTAGATTCTCAATTAAAGGCATTACAACTATGAATGAACACTTAATGTTTGGAATTACTGTATGTACTTAAACAAAAAGGGTGAAATAACTGAATATCAAATCAAACTTTATTTATAAAGCGCTTTTCATACAATAAAATTGCAGCTCAAAGTTCTTTACAGATTAAAATGACCCCACGTAACCTACATTCCCATCCCTTCCCTACAATTGTAAAAACAAAATTACACTTACTCCCCATTCCAAGCCCCATTTTCCAAACACACACAGACACACACTGGCATATATCCACAAACAAACACACGTACACACAGATACCTTCCCAAAATGCGTAAGACCAGGTAGAGCTCAGAAAGGATCGACACTCCATCAGGGGAGCCATCTGCCTCGACTGACGCAGATCCATGGCAGCAGCCGAGGCACCGACCCAGGGCACCCCCACCATGCCCAGGCACTACCGGAGGAGCGCCCAGGCCGCCGCCGCCCACCCGTGGCAGAGGGCTCCAATACATGTGTTATATTTTAGATTCCTCAAAGTAGCCACCCTTTGCTCTGATTACTTCTTTGCATTCTATTGAGCTTCAAGAGGTAGTCACCAGAAATGGTTTTCAACAGTCTTGAAGGACTACCAAGAGATGGTTAGTACTTGTTGGCCATTTTGCCTTCTCTCTGCGGTTCAGCTCACCCCAAATCATCTCGATTGGGTTCAGGTCCGGTGACGTTGGAGGACAGCTTATTTCACACTTTTTTGTAAAAGTACTACATAATTCCACATGTGTTCTAGGGCTGCACAATTAATCGGATTTTGGTCGTGATCACGATTTTGATGGCCACAATTAAATGAACCTGATCATCAACGATTTTTACATTCAAAATGCGAGCTTCACTGCGTGCCTCTTCATCATACACTGCCTCAACCAATAGTCTGCGAACCACCAGGGGGCAAACGCATGGCTAAAGCTTCATTAAGCTGACCAAATAAAAACCAAGCACACGCCACTCAGCACTCATACTGGCTGCACTACGCTTGCTACGTAGCAGGTGAAAAGGAGTATTTGAGCAATGTAGTAGATCCAAATCTCCATTATGGATCTGACTAGTAAGCAGAAAGTTCCTAAAAGTGTGCTACCCCCATAGTAAGCAGCCGGTGGATGCAAAGCTATCCCACAATGCAGCGGACGCACCGGAATCATAGAAGAAGAAGGACCTAGCTAAAAATGGCTACAGACGAACTGTCAATCATTGATACCGCCGCAGTTTCGGCAGATTTATGTACATGTAGTGATGTTACTGATTACTGTAATTTTTTTTGACTGATTAAACATTTAAGTTGTTAAGTCATACCAGACAAAATAACGGATAGATGATGGCGGGACCACAGGCGAACGTAACGCAAACATCTGGGTCAACAGAAGTCATATGGGTCAAAGGACAAGCCAAATGGTGGAGCAGTACGTCTGATTTCTTGCCTTTACGCGATCGTTTGCTATGCAGTATTACATTAACAGGTGAGTAATATTTGCTACGTAGCATATAGTAAATACTAAGGATTTGGACGCAGGGAATGTCAAATGCCTTTTCTGTATAAGCTGTAATTGTTTCCCATAAATTGCGCTTTGAGATTGCACTCTGCAATAACATATTTAGCTTGTACTTTTAAATATATATATATATATATATATATATATATATATACATATACACAGGTGCTGGCCAGTAAATTAGCATATCATCAAAAAGTTGAATTATTTCAGTAATTCCATTCGAAACGTGAAACACATAGTGATATATTTCAAGTGTTTATTAATTTTCATTTTTATTATTACAACTGACAGCTAATGAAAACACCAAATTCAGTATCTCAGAAAATTAGAATATTCTGAAAAGGCTCAATATAGAAGACACCTGGTGCCACTCTAATCAGCTGATTAACTCAAAACACCTGCAAAGGCCTTTAAAAGGTACCTCAGTCTTGTTCTGAAGGCTCCACAATCATGGGGAAGACTTCTGACTTAACAGCTGTCCAAAAGACGACCATTGACACCTTGTACAAGGAGGGCAAGACACAAAAGGTGATTGCTAAAGAAGCTGGCTGTTCGCAGAGCTCTGTGTCCAAGCACATTAACAGACAGGCGAAGGGACGGAAAAAATGTGGTAGAAAAAAGTGTACAAGCTCTAGGGATAACCGCACCCTGCAGAGAATTGTGACGACAAACCCATTCAAAAATGTGGGGGAGATCCACAAAGAGTGGACTGCAGCTGGAGTCAGCGCTTCAAGAACCACCACGAAGAGACTCATGAAAGACATGGGATTCAGCTGTCGCATTCCGTGTGTCAAGCCACTCTTGAACAAGAAACAGCGTAAGAAGCGTCTCGCCTGGGCCAAGGACAAAAAGGACTGGACTGCTGCTGAGTGGTCCAAAGTTATGTTTTCTGATGAAAGCAATTTTTGCATTTCCTTTGGAAATCAAGGACCCAGAGTCTGGAGGAAGAGCGGAGAAGCACAGAATCCACGTTGCATGAGGTCCAGTGTAAAGTTTCCACCGTCAGTGATGGTGTGGGGTGCCATGTCATCTGCCGGTGTTGGCCCACTCTGTTTCCTGAGGTCCAAGGTCAATGCAGCCGTCTACCAGGAAGTTTTAGAGCACTTCATGCTTCCTGCTGCTGACCAACTTTATGGGGATGCAGACTTCACTTTTCAACAGGACTTGGCACCTGCACACAGTGCCAAAACCACCAGTACCTGGTTCAAGGACCATGGTATCCCTGTCCTTGATTGGCCAGCAAACTCGCCTGACCTTAACCCCATAGAAAATCTATGGGGTATTGTGAAGCGGAAGATGCAATACGCTAGACCCAACAATGCAGAGGAGCTGAAGACGACTATCAGAGCAACCTGGGCTCTCATAACACCTGAGCAGTGCCACAGACTGATCGAGTCCATGCCACGCCGCATTACTGCAGTGATGGAGGCAAAAGGAGCCCCGACTAAGTATTGAGTGCTATACATGCACATTCTTTTCATGTTCATTCTTTTCAGTTGGCCAACATTTAAAAAAAACATTTTTTTTCATTGGCCTTTAAAATATTCTAATTTTTTGAGATACCAAATTTGGAGTTTTCATTAGTTGTCACTTATAAATATCAAAATTAAAAGAAATAAACATTGGAAATACATTGGTCTGTGTGTATTGCATGAATATAATGTACAAGTTTCACGTTTTGAATGGAATTACTGAAATAATTCAACTTTTTGATGATATTCTAATTTACTGGCCAGCACCTCTATACATATATATATATATATATATATATATATATATATATATATATATATACACACATATATTGGAGTTTGTTTTTGTTAGTTTTTTTTGCATTATTCATCATCTATTCTAATCTAAAGTTTTATTTTAAGTTTTTATATATTTTTTTTACATTTTTAAAAGTTTATAATTGGTGCAATAAAAATAGATATTTTATAGGACTGGATGAATGATCGTGCTTAATAATCATGATTACAATTTTGATCAAAATAATCGTGATTATTTTTTTGGACATAATCGTGCAGCCCTAATGTGTTCATTCATAGATTTGATGCCTTCAGTGAGAATGTACAATGTCAATAGTCATGTAAATAAAGAAAACGTTATCAGTTATCAGGACTCGTTGTGAAAGAAAACTGCTGGCTGTCAGAGCTAATTTTTTCACACAGTACAGCCAAAATTGTGGCTTTGACAGGTTGTTTTGATGCAGTTGACTGTAGTTAACTATAACACCCATCATTAAATCATTCAATGTGGGACTCGGCTGTTACCGCCAGTGCGTTGCAGTGTATAATGCAGTGTGCAATGTAACACTGGTGGACACACTCCTGCAGGCCTCCTAGTTTTCCAGCCATAGTATTTCCCTAATTTCTGCAGATCTCTACAAGGTCCCCACTGAAATCACATAAATGTGCCTCCTGATGGTATTACTGGACAGAGGAATAACCCTTAGGGGGTGATTTATCAAAGGTTTACGCTTGTTAAAACGTGCGCAAATGTTACAGCAGCACAAAAAACATGCAGCAGGTGATTTACTAAGCAGGCACAGGAAGGACTGCACCTTTTAAAGCCACAGCACCGGGAGCACGGTGGTGCAGCTGGTAGCGCAGCTCACCTCACAGCTAGAAGGTCCTGGGTTCGATTCCTGCCGGGGACGCTGTGGGTGCTGAAGGTGTGTTTGATCCTCCATATCATCAGCACCCACACCCTGGGTGGGGTTGGCAAAAGGGCCTTTCTGTGTGGAGTTTGCATGTTCTCCCCGTGTTCCCTTGAGTAGTTAATGTGAGCTACTCCCACAAAAACATGTATCAGTTCTGGGCTATATACTGCCCCCTCCTGGCTGACCGAGGCGCCTGAGGGGTTGGAGAGGATCCAGCTGGAATAGTGTGATCCTTCCACACGCTACGTCCAGCTGGGGGAACCCCACCCCCTCGGGTGACAAAATGGGCCTGTTCACTCCTCAAGTAGGAAGGAGGCTTGAGCTCAGTGCAGGGCCCTCCTACGGTCAGCAGAGGGAAGGCAATGCCCAGGACTGTACTTAGGTAGGAACACTGGGGTGATAATAATGGGGAAAAAATCGTGGGATAAAAAAATATTTAAAAAAAAAAAAGCCACAGCAAGATCCTCACAATCTATATAGAGCTTTCGTCCTTGGAATATTAGTGTTTCTAGGGAATTATACTTCAGTCAAAAATACCCACCAAGATTTTCGAATAAATCTTAGCATATTCAACAACATGCTTGCGTAAAATTAATCTCACAAGTTTTCAACAACCTGCAAGTATGGATTTAATCTCTCCGAAGTTTTACATGGAGCTTTTATACATGCGTGAGGCTAAACCTTAGCAGAGGGTACGCTCTCAAAAGGAAATTCTGCTCACACAAATAAAAGGCTATCCTAAAGCTTAGTTTATACTTCTCTGTCTACGTCAAAACGAATACACGCGTCACTATTATCCGTCAATATATTGTTCTCTGTCACCTACATAAGAAAGGACGGAGTAGAGGCCAAATTTCTTTATTATCCATCTCCATCAACGGAGAACGCACGCCTGTGATTGGTCAGCTCAACAACAGCCAGAGATCATTTTACCAGAATGGTGCTCAATAGTCGCTGTGATCAGTAGTCAATACAGGGTTTGGGCAGTACACGCTTTATATTGAAAGGCCAGTTTATCTAATCTGGTCTTTCGGTGATTTTAAAACCACAAGGTGTAGAGGACAACCAAACAGACTGCTAGGTTTGTTTCCATGTGTTTTTAGAGTACTCTATGAGCTGCACTTCTAGTAAAAAGCTTTACAGCTCAATCAAAAATTTCTGTCAGTCATTGCTCCTTGAGGAGTAAATGAGTTTACGAGCTAAAGAAAATAAAGACTAGTTGACATGGCAACGGTAGGCAGAAAAGCCAAAAAAGGTTAGTGCCCCCCTACAGTTTTATGCTCTTTTTTTGGAATACTGAATGGTAAATGGCCTACGTTTGTATAATGCTTTTTCACTCACAGGATCACAAAGCGCTTTACACTAAATTAATTCATTCATTCACGCTCACATTCACACGCTGGTGATGGCAAGGTACTTTATTGTAGCTACTGTGGCCTGGGGGAACACTGACAGAGGTCAGACTGCTGGACACTGACCAGGCCACCTGACCACCAGCAGCACGCAAGGTGGGAGAAATGTCTAGCCCAAGGACACAACAACCAGAACAGAGGGAGTGGGGATTTGAACCTACAACCCACAGATTACAGGACAAAACTCCGACTACTGTCTATTTTTATTTATTTATTGAAGTTCAAGTTTGCTTTATGTTATTCTTGTATGCAAGTTTGTTCATTTTGTTTTCCTTTTTCTTAGCCCACTTTACCTTATATGGTAGGGTGGACTAACAATGCATAGAATTGTTGTTTGTCTTGAGTCACCACCTCGGCTTCATTTGAACCAGCATGCTTTAAAGGTTTGCTGTGCGGTACACTTAATTCAAGTCTTGAGCAGAACGACTCTTATAAATTGAGCAGATGCAATATCAGGAAGACTTACTTGAAAAACATTGTTAACGTATTTTTGAATCAAGTTTTATTATGGCAGCATTTCGCAAATTAAAAAAACATTTATTTTTCAACAGAACATTCCTGATTACAGCTGGGATACTTACAGAAATTGGCATGTTAGACTGTGCTGATCTCTGCTGCCAAGTCACAAATAAGTTTTCAATCTTCATCTGCTTCTCCATTTCTGCCAGGGCATGCCCAAAAACATGACGTCATTTACCGACAGGATAACCTTACAGACCCAAGATATTCTCCCAGTTAGTGCTAACGTTACCTCTACGCTCAGCAGCCTTCATCTCCAACAGCTGATTACCATGTTGAACCACTACATCTCCTTCAGTCAAGGGTCGGATAGTGCAGACATCCCTCAGAGCCTCATCAAAGGGAAGTAGCTCAGAGGGGAAATGGAGTGGAGCAAGACTTCGGCCAGAACCGCCTAGCCTCCCCTGCTCCTTGCTGGGCATGGGGGCAACTGCACTACGCAGCAAAGCATCAGGCTCCATGGAAGGGCTCAGGAATGGGTTAGGATCCTGGAAAACAGTGTTAGAATAGAAGATTCATCTGCACAAACTGATCAAGTTTTTCAGTGCTCTTAATTAATGTGAAGCTCAAAGAAACATTTGTGAAATGATAAAGACTATCTGAAACAAACCTGGTCAAAATTTACAAAAAATATTATACTGATACTTGTGGATTTAAAAGCCACCAGCCCCAGTGTCCCAGCTGCAAAAGGAAATGTTTATATGGTGGAGTATGAAATGCGGAGGGCCATTATTTTAACCATGTCAAATTGACAAACACTAGTCTCCACCTAGTACAAAGTTCTTTAAGAAAACGTTATGAAAAAATTAGTTCTGATATGGTGCAAGCTTCATTTCATTTCAGTTCCGTTTATATAGCACTGATTCCCAACAGGTGTCATCCCAAGCACTTTATAAAAAAAATTACTTCAATACAATTATATAAAAATTTCAATCAGTTAGAAGTTTTCTATGGAAGGAAACCCAGCAGATTGCGTTGAGCCAATCACTTGAGGTTGAGCCCCTTTGATGCAAACTCCAACCGCAGCAATCCCTCAGTAATACGCATGTAGCGACGGTGGAGAGGAGAAACTCCCTTTTAACAGGAAGAAACCTGATTGAGGTGTGGAGAACTAGGCCACTCCAGAACTTTGAAATGCTTTTTTCGTAGGCATTCCTTTGTCGCTATGGCGTTGTGTTTGGGATCATCGTCAAGCTGGAAGATCCAACTACATTACATCATCAAAACTGTTACTGATGGAAAGACGTTTTTGCCCTAAATCCCACAATACATAACCTCATTCATTCTTTCCTTAATACGGATCTGTCCCCTTTGCGGAGGCAGCCCCCAAAGCCTGATGTACTGAGCCAGCAGAACCTGGATCATTACCAGCGGCCATCTGCAATGATCGTCTGGGGGTTTGAGAATAAAGAGCGTGAACAGGGTGTCTGCCTCGCTGACTAAAACTGGGAGCTGGTTCCACAGGAGAGGAGCCTGATAACTAAAATATCTGCCTCCTATTCTACTTTTAGAAATCCTAGGAACTACCAGTAGACCTGCAGTCTGAGAACAAAGTTCTCTGTTAGGAACATATGGAACAATCAGGTGTCTGATAAATGAAGAAGCTGATTATTCAGGGCTTTATGTGTAAGGAGGAGGATCTCAAACTCTATTCTGGATTTAACAGGGAGCCAATGAAGGGAACCTAAAACAGGAGAAATTAGATGCAACTAGCGAAAGCATTGTCAATATTGTATTTGTATCGTTTCTCATCATTCTCGAAAATGAAGGCCTCAACATACCCCAAAACTCAACATTTTGGCAGACCAGTCAGGCGTATGTGAAATTGACATTAAAGGGTTTTGAAAAAGTCGCAATATAAATGGCTCAAAATACCCTCCTCAAAATACAAAATATCCTCCCCATTTACCTTTTTTTAAACATAGAGTGATGACATTTAGCACCCTTGTAGAAGACCCACCAAAAAGCCTTAAAACATCGCAGTACCATACACACATCTTACTTTGAACATGTAACATTGACTGATTTTTAGCCCCTTTTAGCCCAATTTTGCCTCAGGATTTCATCAAACTCCGCCCAGAGGGTTTGTCTTCAGGCATGGATGTAAAGTTATCAAAATTATTTTTGATGCATGTTGAAGGGGCATGGCCGGGCCTCAAACCTCTAAATCAAATCAAGCTTTATTTCCAAAGTACTTTTCAAACTACAAAGCTTCTCAAAGTGTTTACAGATTAAAATGACGCCCCCCCCCCCCATGGCAAAGTTTTTCAAGGTAAGAAAAGGTAATAAAGCTTTCTAATGGCTAAAGTTAGCTGTCAGTAAAACAGCATTGTAATACTTGTGTATATATGAAATCCGCTGAACGGTGTAGGAATGACAACAGTTTGCATATTTGCCTCCCACTTGTTAAGGAACCAAAAGTAATGGGACAATTGGCTTCTCAGCTGTTCCATGGCCAGGTGTGTGTTATTCCCTCATTATCCCAATTACAATGAGAAGATAAAAGGTCCAGAGTTCATTTCAAGTGTGCTATTTGCATTTGAAATCTGTTGCTGTCAACTGTCAAGCAGAGATCCAAAGAGCTGTCACTATAAGTGAAGCAAGCCATCATTAGGCTGAAAAAACAAAATCAGAGAGATAGCAAAAACATTAGGCATGGCCAAAACAACAGTTTGGAACATTCTCAAAAAGAAGGAACGCACCGGTGAGCTCAGCATTACTAAAAGACCCGGAAGACCACGGAAAACAACTGTGGTGGATGACCGAAGGGTCCTTTCCCTGGTGAAGAAAACACCCTTCACAACAGTTGGCCAGATCAAGAATACTCTCCAGGAGGTAGGTGTATCTGTGTCAGAGTCAAATATCAAGAGAAGACTCCACCAGTGTGAATACAGAGGGTTCACCACAAGATGTAAACCATTGGTGAGCCCCAAAAACAGGAAGGCCAGATTAGAGTTTGCAAAACATCTAAAAAAGCCTTCACAGTTCTGGAACAACATCCTATGGATAGATGAGACCAAGATCAACTTGTACCAGAGTGATGGGAAGAGAAGAGTATGGAGACGGAAAGGAACTGCTCATGATCCTAAGCCTACCACCTCATCAGTGAAGCATGGTGCTGGAAGTGTCATGACGTGGGCATGTATGGCTGCCAGTGGAACTGGTTCTCTTGTATTTATTGATGATGTGACTGCTGACAAAAGCAGCACGATGAATTCTGAAGTGTTTCCGGCAATATTATCTTATCTCCAGTTAAACTTACGGATATGGTTGTTTACATTGTGTATTTTAGGTCACATTTCTATATTTGAGATTTAAACAAAATACAGCAGATTTTTAGATAGACTAAATCACGGTATCTTAAAATCCACTCACGCTTTCTGCCAGCTATCATCCTCCAGGTTAGCTATGAGACTGTCTGAATGCTCATCTCTTTACTTTGACATGTAGTTCATGAAATTATATGGATTCCTTTATCCATACAACAGTTCCTTAAGCAACCACAACTGATCAGCTGCAGATACATAAAAAGTAATTATTTTAACATGTTTCCATTAATTTGCTCATTAAGACAGCAAAGCTAAATGCAATGGGTTAGGAACATAAGTATCAAAGAGAAAGGTGTAGGAGTATATGGTAGAAATCCAGATAAGTCTCAGTCAGTCGAACATCTGCATGGTGATTTTTAATTTGATGTTGAGTTGAGTAGAACTTTTTTAGTGGGACTAAAGCCAATGACATCTTTATGCTTTTCAGATGATGTTTTATTAGGTATCATCTTGCACATATTAAAGCACATTAGGCACATTGTTCATGTGGAACAGCTCAGAACACAGATGACTGAATATGACAGAGTTGACTGAAAAATGGCCACAGGCTGCGGCAGCAAACTGTGCACTGGTGCTTCCTCTGCTTCACATTAAGACGCTAACAGATGCAGCTCTGTGCGGGGAAATTTTCTGTTGGACTAATTTTGACCTCCATCTACACTCATTAGCAATGATGTGCTGGAAAGCAAGTCTACTTAAGGGAAAACTTTAACTTTCTATTTTGCTTTGAGGTTGTTTGTTAGGGGGAGGCTAACAGGGAAATTAATTCCTTCTAGATTATTCTGTTAAAAGTGGGACTCGGAAAAACTTCAGCCTTTACTGTACTTTTTTTAAATTACTCCTAGTAAGTTTCTGATCTATCAAACGTGGAGTATGCACAGCGGGACGCTATTTCCGCTTTATAAATCAGACTCTTGGCAGAAATGTTCTCAGCTGTGTTTGGATCATATCCTGCCTCCTACACACCCACTTTCTGCCATAAACATTCAATGCAAAGTGTCTAGTTAAAATTATGCATCTAATTAAGATGGCTAATATGGGACGTTTCACGGGTAACTACGGCAACCGAGAGGTGGAGATTGACACAGCTGCAGGAATGCGGAGACAGAGACTGTTTTATTTCAATCAATCAATCAATCAATGTTGATCTATATAGAGCTTTACTCACCAAAGGCTTCACATAAAAAGAAAAAATATATAGTTACAAAAAATGTGTTCGAAGACAAGAGTAAAATATATAAACTTAAAAACAAACCAAAAAATAAAATGCAACAGCACAAGAGATGAAACAAATAACATCAAATATAAAGTTTCTCTTGATTCTCTTTTGTTGCAACAGTAATGCCTTGTTTATGCTTCTCTGTTTTGATGGAGACGGATTGATGCAAAACCATTATCAGTCAACGCAAGGTCTCTCTGTCACCTACGCAAGGACGCACAGAGTAGAGCCCCAATTTTTAACTATCCTTCTCCGTCAACTGAGAGCGTATGCATCTGATTGGTCAGTTTCAGGAATAGCCATTGATCACTTCACCAGAATGGTGCTCTGTAGTCACTGTAATCAGTAATTAATGCAGTGTTTGGCCACTATATGCTTTATATCAAATGATAATTCATCTAATCTGTTGTTTTTGTGATTTTGAACACAAGGAGGTGTAGGAAAACAACAAAAAAGGCTGCTGTGTTTGTTTCCAGGTTTCTAGAGTATTCTATGAGCTGCACTTCAAGTAAAAAGCTTTACAGTTTAATCAAAACTTATTTTCTGTCGTTCATTGCTCCTTGAGGAAGAAATGCGTTCACAAGCCTAGAAAAAAACTGGAACAACACTGTGATGGTAGGCACAGAGCCCATGAAATGTTAGCACCCCCTGCTGTCCTGGTCGAGCAATGCTGAAAAAAAAAACAATGGAAAATGAAGAGAAAGAAGTGGAGAACCATAAACGAAAAACGTCTCCATCAATACGTCTGCTTCTGAGTGCAAATCTGCGGTTGGAGAAGCATAAACTAGGCTTAAGACAGGAATGAAAGTAAATTAAAATAAATAAAACTGAATCACACTAGAATATAATAAGTTTAAGCACTCCTAGATATTTAAAGCCTGACAAAAAGGTGTGTTTCATAACTACACATGCACCAATATGTGCAATTGCTATACAATCTCAAGACACACATATGAACATAATTCTTAAATGCAACATATTTTCAATCAAAATCTCATTTTTATTCTCTGTTCCAATAGAAGGGACGGGGGAGAAGTTTTTATTTTGTTTGTGTGTACAAGTCTGAAAATGTGGCTTAGATACACAATTTTGGTATCCGTCCTGCTGCGCTGTCAGTGTCCTCTGTGTCCAAAAGTGCGTAAGCAAGATCGTTAGTGTGCTTAAAGTTGCGCACATTTTTCCGGCACATTTTTTTTCTATAAATCCCAAACTTTGTGTATAAAGTTGCTTACACAGTTTTCAGACCCCTTTTTGTGCGTAAGCAAGCTTTATAAATGAGACCCCAGGTCATTACATGTACACACTTTCCAAGCCAGGTTTCTAACTTGATCATTGGATTCATCAAGTTTTAGCCAGACATAATTTCCAAACAATAATTGTGATTGGTTAAGTACTCTGTGGAAAGATAGAAAAGCTTACAGAAGTGCTCAGTCTGTTATAACAACATTAACGCTGAAATATAAATTTCCCATACACGTTTCAATCAATTTCAATTTGATCTTAATATGTAAATCTTTAATAGAAAAATTGACATGTACTGTTTATGAGTGAGGCTAGTGTACATAGCAGCATCTGTGGAAGACTTCTGGGATTCAATTGATCGAACATTGTTGATGCCAAAGAAACAAACAAACTTTCATGGAGGCCTTAATTTTATCTCATGAATATAAAAAAAAAACACAACAGAAATGTCCCTAACAACCCAGAGCTACAATGAACTTATTTCCTCAGCAGATCATTGTGTCATTATGATGGATGCCATAACTGTGTGAGTACACCTGTCTGTCCCTGTCTTAATGCTTGTAAATCAGTTTCTCAGGTGGGTGTGGTCTTGAGTCAGTAGCTGACCAGGAACACCTGGGCCTAACCCTGATCCTCATTGTGGTAGTTTTACACCCTCACTCTGCCATAAACAACCACACCTAACATAGCTGATTTACTAGCACTCATGCTCACAACTTTAATCATTTTGGGGAGGGGTGTGTGTATTTTTTTCTCATTTCAAACAGCCCAACAGTTCACTCCAGGCTAATTTGGTTCTATTAACAAAGCTCAGGGAGATTCGATCCCCACTAATTCAAGCCAGGCTTAACAAGCCAGACTTATGCGTGTCAACGCTACATTAGAGGCAGCTCCTGTCAGTCGATGCTAGATAAGTCAGAATGGAAGGAAAGGCAAAAGCCGCTTTCTGCTCCCAGTCTGTGAAAGAATTATTAATGCAGCCTATGAGCATCACAATTACATCATAACCAATAATGGGAACACCAGCTGCACAGAAAAGCTTATGAGGCTGCATGCATTGATAATTTTAATTATTTGATGTTGCCACACGGATTGTTTAGAGTGTGACACAGGAGTGTTGAGAAAGCGCTTCCAACTGTAAACTTCTAAATTCATGTTAATACATCATATTACCTAGCTGGTTAGAGCAAGATGATATGTAGTCTGTTGTGAATTATTAAAGCTAGAATATAAAACATGACAGAAAATAGCTTACAGGTCAAATGTGTTAGAACTTGATTGAAGAAATGATGTAAAAATATTTAACTAAATAAGAACAGTTTCAAGTCTTTAAAATGTAAAGTTACATTAATACTGTATTTTATTTTACATGTGTATTTTTTACCAGTTGCAAGATACTATAAGGCAATGTTAACTAAATTAGAGAGGACAGCATGTTGATTTATGACTCCATCTTAGAGAAAAAGTTTTTTATTTTTAATTATTGATAATTTTTGGTGTCAGGAGTGACATGGGTGGAAAAAAAAATTTCTGGCAGAAGGTAAAGATGAAATACAGTAATGTTCTTTAAAATGGTAAAAAGGAAATTAATTACAACTGCATTTTAATAGATAAAACCTACATTGCATAACTTTGTCATCAAACAGGAAACTCAGCTGTTGCAACCCCTGTAATAACTTCATATTGGAGGGCTGGTGTGTGTACCTGGTTTGTCCTTCTTTGGCCCGATGGACCTCGCTAGGACCGAAGCCCGGTTTGCAACGGCCTCACAGTTGCTGAGCAAATTTAGGGAGAGACAAATTTGCTTCAGTGTAACTGAACAAGAAAATTCCAGGGGAAAGACAGTTTCCTTAGGCCACTATTTGCCGCTAGAAAAAGGGCAAAACACGGAGATGGTCTATTATTCATTTAACAGGAACCTTGATGGTGGGTTGTGGAACGGGAGCCTTTAAAACAAACACTTTTTAGCATTACACTTTAAAGCTTTCCTTCACAAGTGTTTTTATTTTTTCAGTGTTCTCTGGTATGAAAGACTGCCATTTGAGTCAGTTTCTGTAAAAAAAAAAATAATTTCCAGTCTATTTTATCTTATGCCAGTTCAGTTTGGTAGGGGGCGTGGAGACTCGACAAGATCTGGGGGGCTTGCTCATTAAGATTAATGACATGCAAGTTTCTGTCCTCTGATAAGCTAACTGCAACACTACTCTTACACTGTCTCTGTTAACTAAAATCAGTAACGTGAGACATGGTGCAGGTATTTATGCTTAGACGGAGTTCACCACTCAGTTAAGGCAACATGACCAAACAAGACCTGACTCCGACATGCTACTGGCTGCACCAGGAGGACTCCACCACCAGAGCTACATTCTTCGGTACGCCAAGCGCCCCAGGTAAACAGGTATTTGGCGCCACGCTCTTCCCTCTTTGCTACTGAGTTAATCCCTGATCATTTATTCTCCTCCGCTTAGCAGTATGTGTAAAATTCAACAAGTTGTCTGATCCGATTTGAGTTAATAGTCTGTTCGGAACGAGCGTCGCAGTTCCCCTCGGACCGTGAGATTTAACCAGCGGCAGATTCAGCTGCTGATATAATTCATGGTTTGAAGCATCGGTTACATTTAAGGATAGTTTTTCTTTAAATCTCTGGGTGGATGTGGTCACAGATAGTAGCTGTTAGCCTAGGTAGTACATTTCACGGTCATGGTAGATTTTAACACAAAACTTGAAAAGTAAAACACTTGGTGAAATATAAAACACTACTTACAGCCTGGGAGCTGGTGTTCCACCATTCCACCTTCTTTTAAGTTCAACCTCGAGGCAAAGCCTGTACTGTAGGGTCCATAGCCTCTAGCAGCTGCAAGAGGCTCGGCTTTCACATTGCCAAAAACAACATTCCCGTGGGCGGTCTAAAGCTAGGTAGGCGAGGCCATAATTGCTAAGTTAGCATTATGATGTATTGTTGTTGGGCTTTTTCAAACTCAGACGTTTTCTGGTCTCTTTTCTTCATGTAAATGATTCAGGGATTGGAGTTTGTATAAAACATTCATATGCAGCATGCTTTTAGAACAAAGAGTGACTAATTTTAATGAAAGAAAACTCAGTTTTTCGAAATTTCAGTAAGGAGAACTTTCTTAGATTTTTAAGCAGTGATACTGTCTTACAATTGTCTCAGGTGAATGAAAGAGTAAATCCCTTAGTGTAGGACTGGACAATATATCAAAAAGATTTTCACCATTGCATTTCTTGGGTTTCCCTTGTCTAAAGTGATGTCATCCTGTCCAAAGCCTTCCATCTCATTAACAAGCATTGGATTATGAATTCAGCTCAACTCTAAGAAGATATGATTGAAATAAAAGAAACTTAAAAAATATATATCTTCTATCATATCTGACATATCTATCATATATCATCAATAACACTGCTGGAGGACACACTGATCCCTTTTCCTTAATCTGCTTATTTTATGTTCTACTACTCTTGACTACATTATATGCTTTTATTTCAACTGTTAACTTTATGTTTTCTCTCAGTGTTTCTCTCTATAGAAACTACACACAGTGTGGCATTCAGCATAGCTAGGTTGATTCTCTCAGCAACTGAATGTTCTCCCTCTTTTGTTATTAATTTTTTACTTTCTTAAAACAAAAGGTACACCTGTATCAGTTATTCTGTTTCAGTCTCTACCTTGTTAGTTGGCTGCTCATACTGAGCAATGTTTTGGTTCTGCTGGACGTTTCTTCCTGCCAATTTAATTTACATTCAAATACACTTTAATGATTCCAGAAGGAAATTCTGATTCTTAAAAATAAAATTTCTAAAAATTTCGAGCCTAATTATTTGCTGTGTGTAGTGTTTTGGTTCTTGATAAAATTAAGAAGATTATGGACAACCCTGAGCATCCTCTTCATGAGATTATCCTACAGCAACAGAGTATCTTCAGTCGGAGGCTTCTTCAGTTTCGCTGCAACACAGACTGCTACAGGAAATCCTTTCTCCTCCTTTTCTTTTCCTGCCCCTCTTCAGATCTCTGTCTCGTAGAGTCGCGAAGCCTGGAGACGTAGGAGTTGAGGACCTGGTCACGCAGCCACATCTCAGGGAAGCACGTAATAGTCCGATCCTGATACTCTGGCTAGTCCTTGTAAGGTTTTTAGGGTTTTTATTTGATTGGAATGTATGTATGATTGAATTAAAATTACTTTCTAAAACTGCTTTCACTTCGTGTTACTTCTTTATTTAATATGTGACTGTTGTCATGTTATTATTGTAAACCAAGGTGACCTCTTTTCTTGGAAAGGTGCTATATAAATAAACTTTACTTACTTTTACAGTGCCTTAAGATGACATGTGAATTTGTGCTATATAAATAAATTGAACTGAATGTCAGAAATACATTTTAATCCTTCACTAAAAGCATATATTGGTGACATTCATAAGGCTGGTATTGTAGCAAATATAATCATATGTAAAAGTCCGTCCATGAATCCTACTCAGGATACAACAGCTGCATGACCAAGTCTGCCTTCTGTCACTATTATAGTCCAGATGCTGTCCTTCCAGGCTACTTTCAGTTGAACTAACATCCTAATTCCCTCCCCACATCCCCTGCATTTACTGCTAAAACAAAACACCAACTGTGATGAGCTTGAGGGGTTTAGGCAAGTCTTATAAAGTACGTTTAAAAAAGCAATGGTTATACTGGAAACCTTTAAGCATGATGAATAAAACTGTAGCCTACTACTGTTCAACTGCCTTAAAAATAACACCAATGGCTATTTGTAGAATAAATACTATATTGTGTGTTCTATACTTTGGGGCAAACCAGTCAGCCATCAACTGTGCAAGTTCTCCCACTTTAAAAGATGAGAGGTCTGTAATTTTCAATGTATGTATACAACAACTATGAGAGACAAGATGAAAAAAAAATCCAGAAAATTACAGTCTGATTTAAGTATTTGGTCACCAACAAACAAGAAGATTTCTAACTCTCTTAGACCCGTAGCTTCTTCTGTAAAAGGCTCCTCTGTCCTCCACCCATTGCCTGTATTAGTGGGTTACCCCTATAAAAGACACCTGTCCAGAACCTTAAACAGTCACACTCCAAACTGCACAATGACAAAGACCAAAGAGCTGTCAAAGGACACCGGAATCAAGATTGTAGACCTGCAACAGGTTGGGAAGACTGAATCTGCAATCGGAGGGTCGTAGGTTCGATTCAAATCAAATCAAATCAAACTTTATTTATAAAGCGCTTTTCAAACAAAGAAAGTTACTCAAAGTGCTTTACAGATTTAAAATAACCCCACTACCCCCCCCTTCAAAAATAAAATCATCAGTGCAAATACCACCCCCTCCCAACCCAACCCATCAGCCATACTCACTCACACACACACTTAGAAGCTACAAACCAGCTTTCTCTAGTCACATGTCGATGTGCCCCTGGGCAAGGCACTTAACCCCCCCAAAAAAACATCGTCCTACCGAGCCATATTGGTTGTCGGTGTATGAATGTGACTGTGAATGGGTGAATGTGGCTTCAATGTAAAGCGCTTTGAGTGGTCAGTATGACTAGAAAAGCGCTATATAAGTTCAGTCCATTTACCATTAGAAAATGGAAGACATCCAAGACCGCTGATAATCTCCCTCTATCTGGGGCTCCACCAAGATCTAACGGTGAGCAACAATCCCAGAACAACACGGTGGGACCTAGTGAATGACCTGCAGAGAGCTGGGACCAAAGTAACAAAGGCTACCATCAGTAACACACTATGCCGCCTGCAGTGCCAGACGTGTCCCCCTGCTTAAGCCAGGACATGTCCAGGCCCATCTGAAGTTTGCTAAAGAGCATCTGGATGCTCCAGAAGATGACTGGGAGAATGTCATATGGTCAGATGGAACCAAAACAGAACATTTAGGTAAAAACTCTACATGTTCTGCATGTGGATCAGAAGGCTTAACAAAAACAACACAACACAGGCAAGCTGTATTTTTCAACATTTATCCAACCATCCACACCTTCAGCCTCTCATTCAACAGGTGATCAGTGCAAGAAATTATTGGACTCCTTTTGTTCTAAAATCAACTATCCAATTTTTATTACATACTGCACCTACTTCCCCTGTCAGATGGGGTGAGCTCCAGACTGGAATCTCTCAACTACTTTGTTCCTCTCTGGCTGTAAAACAACAGGAGACTATAGAGAACTTTCCGGTGCTTCCACACCAAACGCAATAGAAGTGACCAAAAAGTATGCTGTTTAATCTTTGACTGCTCTATTTTTATAGATTTTTTTTATTTTATTATTTACTACCATGTGGTAGCGTGCTTTTCTTTGTGAAGATTTTTCTTTGATACTTGAAGTCACGATTCTACCTCAACCAGCTATTTGCACCATTATGCTGGTTATTGTATACCTAAAGAAAAATGAATCTGTTTTATTATCTATTGTTCTGAAACCATTTGCACTCAGGATACTGTTTTGAGTTATTTTTTATGTTGTCTTATATTTGAAGATCAATAATTTTTTAATGTATATTGCACACATTGAGTGTTCAATTGTCTTTGACAATAAATGTGCTGTTAAAAAGTATATAATACCAATTTGTTTAGAAAATCGGTATCGGCCTTAAAGAAAAAAATATATCGGTGAGCCTGTAATCCAAAGTAAACTGGTTGCACTTCAAAATAGGCCATTTTCACGCATATGTAGCGAAATTACGTAAGTTGTGGTAGGACCCTGACCGGGACCATTCCTCCTCCCTCCCTCCTTCTCCAGATCCTTCGGAAGCTCCCAGTGGACTCTGGTATCTGAGCTGACCACGTTACATGTTCAGCCTGCCCTCAGGTGGAGCAGGAACCGCTGCAGTGGGGGTTTGGAGAGCTACCAGTCGAACTGTGGCGGAGGGACTAATAAACACCACGCCTCCTTGCCCAGTTTGTGCCGCAAAGGTACAAGTTTTGCCTGCTGACACACCAACTACTAGGCTGAGCGGCTGTCCATTTGTTTGCAGTTAGTAAAAGCTTTTTCATGGCTCACTTTTCGGTGGAGGGACGGGGCCTTTTATGGCCACTTTTAAGAGCCACCTACAAACCTCTTCAGAGCATTCCTGTCTGAATAGTTTCACCTCTATATAATGTTTCTTCTTCTTTTATTCCTGTCTCTTGTATATAACAGCTGGTGTCATGTAACTCGGGGTGATTAGCCACGGTGTTTATCTGTATCCTGGTGCACCACATAAAATGCGGCACGTATTTTAGTTTGCGCTTCAAAAGCATCAGTCTCGGTACTCGGTCACGCAAATCAGACAGAAAAGCTTTTTCGCGACACAAATCTTCTTCAGATTTGTCACAGGAGCCCTAGTTGCACTTCATCACACTCCTCTATTGACTTTACATGTAAACCTGACTCTCTGGTTGTGTTGGCTGCGTGCGGTGTGTAAGCACCCTTAGAAAATGAAGACCATCACATTTTAACTGGATCCATCTCCCACTGCTCTGGTAAAGTCTCATTCTTAGCATTGCTCCAATGAATACCTCTATAATCAATCAGTTCCTCCAGTCTGGTTGTGTTCCATCTTCCAACCTTGCGAACAACAGACCTGTAGCAAACCTCCTTTTTTTCCATCATCATCTCAAATCAAACCAAGTAGTTGAAAAGTTTTAGTCTGGATTCAGGCAGGACACTCAACAGAGAGTTTTGACCAGATTAACAAACACCCTGTTGATGGCAGCAGATGCTGTTTCACCTTCTCCTGTGGTTTATCTTCAGATTTCTGAAGCCTTTTATACCATCTATCTCCATGTTCACCTCAGTCACCTTCACCAATTTGTGAAGGTTCCCTAAACTGGCTTTGGTCCTACCTCGCCACCAGGAAAGATTATGTCTCAATTGGAAAATCAAAATCACATATGTGACTCGTATCTGGAGTTCCTCAAGGGTCAGTTCTTGGCCCCAACCTCTTCATCCTATATTTGCTACTGCTCTGCAAAATTATCAGTCACTATGGAATTATATTTTACTGCTATGCTGACAACCTACAACTTTACATTAAAACAAACTTTTTACTATGCTTATTTTCACCCTAAACAATACTTACTTACTGGAGGAGCTAAAGTTATGGATGTCTCTAAACTTCCTTCAGCTTAACACCTGTAAATCTGATATTGGTCGACACTCATCAAGCTCTTTCATCACGGCCATCAGCTTTGATGGGCAACATATATCACTATTAATAACCTCAGTGTTCGGTTTGATTCTCATCTCACTTTTGATCACCATATTAACCAACTTTGACCAACCACAAGAAACTTTTAAAAGATACCTTAAAACCTTTCTCTTTAATACTTTTTACAACTGTGAAATAGCTGTTTATAGCTGATATTTTATGTTATCTCTATAACAGTTTTAGAGTGATTAACATTTGAGATGGCAACAGTGCTGGATACTCTTATATTGTGCCATTTTTATGACTTTCGTTTAAGCCTTTACTTTTATAACTATTTTGTGGTTGTTAGCACATTGAGTTTGTTAAACAGCTCAATAAACGTTACTGTGGATTCCTATAGTTTAATGCCATCTACTCTAGTTACAAAGTCCAGAGATTACTTAAACTTAGGGACAACACACTTTCACATGATATCACTTATTAAGATATGTTAACATTATATTATATGCAATGTGTGGCAGGCTGTGGCAGGCCTGATCCCATCAGACCACTTTAGTATCTGCATTGGTGACTTCAACATACCAGCTTGGAGTCCAGCTCCTGAAGAGGTGCATCAGAAAAGCAGTGGTGATGGAAGAGGCCCATCTTTTGGTTAAACAGGCAGTGAACAACATGAGCCCTTGCATTCTGCCATTTGACGAGCCGCACCAGCTCACGGTTCAGAGACGCGCCAAGGTCCACAGACCAGTTATAGCTGTATAGAGTCACCTGTAAAAAAAAAAAAACAATGAATAAATAAATGTTATTTAAAATTTAAGCTAGTAAATTATGTCATGAGCCTCTTTTTTGAAAACATCAACATTCTCTTCTGCCTTGAGGTCCTCTGGCAGGGTGTTCCACAGACAAAGACCATAGTTTTGGAACCAGGCTTCACCATATGTTTTTGTTCATTGTTTTTGCTAATATACCAGAACCAGAGGACCTCAACGTATGTGAGGGCTCATACTTAGAAAGCAGATCTGATAAATAAAAAGGCCCACGACCATAAAGTCATATGTAAGTGACTAAAAGAACCTTAAAATCACACCTAAAGTGGATGGCGAGCCAATCCAATGATTGTAAAACTGGAGTAATGTGTTCCCAGCATCTGGTCCTGAACACATGCCACTGAGTTCTGAGGAAGCTGAAGATTAGTGACAGATTTCTTGGAAGACCAGAGAGCAAGGTTTTACAATCATCCAATATACTGGAAAAAAAAGTATGTATTAGCACCTCTGTGTTAGCAAGAGAGAGAAATTGGCAGACTCTAGCTATTATGATGGCGAAATCCTGGTTTTGTTACATTATTATCTGTGGAATAAAATCCATCTTAGAGTCAAAGGAGACAGCCAGATTTCTCACACACTGAGGTGGTTTGATACTTTAAAACTTTTGTAAAGTCCTCTCTCTCTTGTCTTTGGGACTAATAATTAAAATATCAATTTTATCTTTGTGGAATTTAAAAGTTTTCTCCCATCCATGTTTTAATATCTAAAATACAGTTTAAAAGGACATTAACTGGCTGTAGGTCATTCAATTCAATTCAAAAATACTTTATTGATCCCAGAGGGAAATTAAGTGTTGTTGTAGCTCATTACTAAATCATTTTTAAGGAGTTGTTGTAGACCATGATGGCTGTGGGGAGAAAGGATTTCCTGTAGCGGTCTGTGTTGCAGCGAAACTGAAGAAGCCTCCGACTGAAGATGCTTTGTTGCTGTAGGATATTCAGCAGTTCCTTCAGCTCACTGGTGATCCAGGGTTTGAAATTAGGGAAGCATCTCACTGTTCTGGAAGGGATGATGTTGTCCACATAGAAGTTTTTAAGTAGTCAGTCACACACTCGGTCAGGGCATTGATGTCCTCTCCATGTGGCTGGCAAAGAGTTGTCCAGTTTGTGGACTCAAAACAATCCCACAGGGCTTCTTCAGCTTTATGTGAGCATTTTCTAACAGTTGTCTTTGTTAGAGGTTGCCTCTAAACAAGTGGTTTACAGTGGGGCAAAAAAGTATTTAGTCAGCCACCGATTGTGAAAGTTCTCCCACTTAAAATGATGACAGAGGTCAGTAATTTCATCATAGGTACACTTCAACTGTGAGAGACAGAATTTGAAATAAAAATCCAGGAATTCACATTGTAGGATTTTTAAAGAATTTATTTGTAAATTATGGTGGAAAATAAGTATTTGGTCAATAAGAAAAATTCAACGCAATACTTTGTAATATAACCTTTGTTGGCAATAACAGAGGTCAAACGATTACTATAGGTCTTTACCAGGTTTGCAAACACAGTAGCTGGTATTTTGGCCCATTCCTCCATGCAGATCTTCTCGAGAGCAGTGATGTTTTGGGGCTGTCGCCGAGCAACACGGACTTTCAACTCCCTCCACAGATTTTCTATGGGGTTGAGGTCTGGAGACTGGCTAGGCCACTCCAGGACTTTCAAATGCTTCTTACGGAGCCACTCCTTCGTTGCCCGGGCGATGTGTTTGGGATCATTGTCATGTTGGAAGACCCAGCCACGTTTCATCTTCAAAGCTCTCACTGATGGAAGGAGGTTTTGGCTCAAAATCTCACCATACATGGCCCCATTCATTCTTTCCTTAACACGGATCAGTCGTCCTGTCCCCTTAGCAGAAAAACAGCCCCAAAGCATGATGTTTCCACCCCCATGCTTCACAGTAGGTATGGTGTTCTTGGGATGCAACTCAGTATTCTTCTTCCTCCAAACACGACGAGTTGAGTTTATACCAAAAAGTTCTACTTTGGTTTCATCTGACCACATGACATTCTCCCAATCCTCTGCTGTATCATCCATGTGCTCTCTGGCAAACTTCAGACGGGCCTGGACATGCACTGGCTTAAGCAGGGGGACACGTCTGGCACTGCAGGATTTGATTCCCTGTCGTTGTAGTGTGTTACTGATGGTAACCTTTGTTACTTTGGTCCCAGCTCTCTGCAGGTCATTCACCAGGTCCCCCCGTGTGGTTCTGGGATTTTTGCTCACCGTTCTCATGATCATTTTGACCCCACGGGATGAGATCTTGCGTGGAGCCCCAGATCGAGGGAGATTATCAGTGGTCTTGTATGTCTTCCATTTTCTGATAATTGCTCCCACAGTTGATTTTTTCACACCAAGCTGCTTGCCTATTGTAGATTCACTCTTCCCAGTCAGGTGCAGGTCTACAATTATTTTCCTGGTGTCCTTCGAAAGCTCTTTGGTCTTGGCCATAGTGGAGTTTGGAGTCTGACTGTTTGAGGCTGTGGACAGGTGTCTTTTATACAGATAACGAGTTCAAACAGGTGCCATTAATACAGGTAACGAGTGGAGGACAGAAGAGCTTCTTAAAGAAGAAGTTACAGGTCTGTGAGAGCCAGAGATCTTCCTTGTTTGAAGTGACCAAATACTTATTTTCCACCATAATTTACAAATAAATTCTTTAAAAATCCTACAATGTGAATTCCTGGATTTTTTTTCAAATTCTGTCTCTCACAGTTGAAGTGTACCTATGATGAAAATTACTGACCTCTATCAATATTTTAAGTGGGAGAACTTGGACAATCGGTGGCTGACTAAATACTTTTTTGCCCCACTGTATATTCTGAGCAGAGACAGAGAAGAGTGTGATCTGATTGCCTGAGAGAAGGTCTTGGTTGGCCTTGCGGGGTGCCCAAACTTTTGCAGATGCAGATGCCATTATTTTGTTTTCTGTTATTTTGTTATTTTAGTGTAGAGACGCGTGATGAATGTACGTTCAGCGAAGTGCGGAGCGAGGGTGCAGAAGAGGTGGGGCCAGGGGACAGATTCTCAGTTTTGGAGAATCAGGACCCCCTACGCACTTGTGCCCCTCAATGGGAACGTGCATTTCAAGGGTACAAGGGTAGAAGAGCGAGTATTAGTATAGGGCCTTAGTGTCAAGAGTTCAAAATCAGGAGACACTGCAATGTAAGGCTTGTTGTCATCAGCATAGATGTGAAAATCAAAGCAGTGTTTCCTGATGAAAACGGCAAGAGGCATGATGTAAAGGTTAAAAAGAAGTTGATCAAAACTGGAACCTTGGGGAACCCCACAATCGGTTTTATGGGTTCCTGAGGAGCACATGTCCATGGAGGCTGGTGGAGTACCCAAAACTCAAGTAAGAGTAGCACTAATTCAACCTATTATTACTCAAGTAAAAGTAAAATGTAGTACCCTAAAAATTACTTGAGCAACAGTGAAAAAGGATCCTGTATAAAGGCTACTTGAGCACTGAGTAACATCTCCTTTAAGACATAAAATTATGTCAGGCAAAATAATCGCTATTAGTAAATTTGTCTATGTCAAAGAGTAAAATAAAAAAATCATAATTACAAAGTAACTTTTTAGCAGAATAAACACTTTCCTAAGTAGTTTCTTTCACTATAACATTAATATATACAGTAAGAAATGAATAAAAATATCTTAGAAGGTACAAAGTACTTCCAGTGATAATTTATAGTGTTTACTGCAAACCAAAGCTGGTGTAGTAAACGATCTCCTTAAATAAATTGTAGGCGTGTGTCATCTCTCGTGTATGTGTGGTTAAAATAGGTTTGTTATTCATTCTGTGAAATTCCTTACAGTGAAAAGAGTATTCCGAAAATGACGAGAAGTGATACTTCATGAAAATATTACTGAAGTAAAAGTAAAAAGTAGGGCATAGAAAAAACCCTAACCTTTTTTTTTTTAACAAAGTTACTCAACTAAATGTAACTGAGTAAATGTAACTGGTTACTGCCCACCTCTGCATATCCATACTTTCAAAAAAGCTCCTATCCATGAGATAAGAATAAAGCATTGTGAAACGGAGGCCCACCAGATGTCTCAGTCTGTGTAATACAGCTACATCTGAGATCCGTGGTTTGTTCTAAAACCTGATTGATATTTTTTTCCAAAATAAGTTTATTTAAAAACACACTAATGTATAATGTATACTGTGTAAAAAGCCCTGTTCTGGTGAAAGCATTTCTGGCTGTTGTTGAGCTGACCAATCAGAGACAAACGCTATCTCTTGACAGAGACGGATAGTTAGAAAATTGGGCCCTACTCCATCCGTCCTTGCGTAGGTACAGACCACCTTGTGTCGATGGATAATGCCGTTGTGTCAATCTGTTTTGACACAGAAGTATAAACTCGGTTTAAGTTTCAAATTTGTTTGTGCACACACATGCTCCTAAAAGACTATCTATGGTTTGGACACAGTTTCATTTCCCTTCTCTCCATCTGTCGTCTTGGACTTGCACCGCAGACAGAAGAAGGGTAGGGTTTGTTAGGAGGTTATAAAACACGAGTTAGATCTCATGTGGGTTGGTTTAATCGATTTATTTGAAACTGTTGAATAACTGTTCGCTCACTCTTCATTAATGTTGCCGTGCACTAGTTTTGAGTGTTGTGTGCTTGTTCTGTTTTATACTGGTTGTCGGTAAAAGCAGTGTTACGTTTCTTATCTTTTCCTTTCCGTGTATTCTGTGAAATTGGCAGATTGTAGAGCACTGTGCCTGGTACAGCCAGCTGTGTGCTAAAGCTGGTGCTAATTGCCCCCTTGTTTCCACATCATCTCCATCATTGGCTAAGGCAAGCCTTTGAAGTCCATCTAGTATAGCTCTGTGTTTCTTTGATTCACAGAGTTGATCATGGGATTGACAAGCCATCACTTCAAAGATAGTGATTGTTGTTCTTTCCAATTCTGTTAGTGTTAATAGTTACTTTGGTTCCATATTATCCCAGTGAGCATGGGAAGATAGTGGCTTCCTTTGTGCACAGCCCTATTATGAGCTCTGCCTGTCATCACTGGCCAAAGACCAATGGGAATGAGCTGAGAGTGGTGGGAATCATGGCAAGGGATGCTGGGGGTGGTATCCAGTTCATGGAAAACGAATCCAAACACTTATTACCAAGTGGATTCATTTATGAGTTCCCAACTCTGTTTATCAGCAATAGTCATACAATTAAATCCAAAAATACTTTAACGATCCCAAAGGGAAATTAAGTGTTGTTGTAGCTCATAACTAATTCATTAAGGGCTCAAGTTGGCCATTACCTTTTTGTCCAGAATGTTGATGAACAGGAACCTCTGTCTAGGAGCTTGTCCTGCTTCAGCCTGGCCAGGAATGATCAAGTCACTCTGCTCCAGAGCCTCAAAGCGTTGGAAGCCCTTGTGAGCTGGGCAGTAAAAAGAGGAAACTTGGTGAAATGCAAAAGCAAAATGATCAAGTTAAAATTCACTATGTTTCAGTAGGGGCTCTGTAATAAGTGCTTTATATTCCTAAACAAGTAAACTATACTCAACAAAAGCTATAGTCCAGCTACTGCAATAGTTTGAGTGTTATATCAAATGTATTTATTTTTAATTAACTCTCACTTACTGGTAGTTGTTCATCAGACCTAATGGCAAATAACCCAGTTACCAAGAAATGTATTACAAGTAGTTTTTTTTTTTTTTACATTAGCACCTAAGGACTTATTTGTAATGGAAAAACACAAAAAATTTTTTTACATTTTCTGCACATACGATACAGTCCCGATCACAAGTTGGAGACCACTTGATAAAATGGCAAAAAAATCCATATTTGCATGTTTGAATAAGCTTCCAATCGGCTACAGGAAGAAACAGGAAGAAATTGGACAAACATTTTTTGAACATACTATTTACTGAAAACAATGCTCAAACTGAAAAAGGCTTACAGCTGATCAGAAATTTAGGACCAAGCCCCCCACCCCAAAAAACACAAGATTTTTTTTTATTAAACTAGAACTGCAAGCAGTTATCAAAGGGTTCCAAGCCTTGCTGTCATGCTAGCACAGGATCACCAGGACTTTTCCCATTTTGCAGGGCAGCGCTAACTTCTGAGAAATACAACTCTTCCAAGTACCTGATTGTTCACCTGAACAATAAACTGGACTTTAGTCACAACAATGATGCCCTTCACAGGAAGGGTCAGAGGTCAGGCAGACTCTACCTGTTGAGGAGTTCAGAGAGCGCTCCTTGGAGCGAGGAGGAAAAAAAATTATATCTTAGTGTGGTGAAAACAATGAATATATTTCCTGATAATGACCGCAAAAATAGTGGCGCTAAAAATTGCGGGTTGTCCTTAATTTGCATGAGCAATTCATTACATGCTCAGGTATCAGTATTCAAATGAAGAGTTTGCAGCTGCTAATGAGCTGAACAGCTAGAGAGGAGGAATAAGCAAATGGTTTGATGATGTGTCTTTGGCAAAAAAAGCGGGAAGAAGCTACATACACATCAATTCTATGGTTGTTACAGAGGTAATTAACATTATGCTTTGAATTAATTTCCCCGTTTGTCAGTAATACATTTATTGCGTGCTGTGTGCATGTGCGGCTCTCTGCTCCATCCTAATCTACAGTCAGATGTCCAGCATGTCCAGAACAAGGTCACTAGCATGTCCATATTCTACTTACTGTTGTTTAAATGCACCGCACTTTATCATGGCTTCTAAATGTCAAGTAGCAGGAGAAAAAAATGTAATCTTTATTTCTTTTTAAGTCATATATGACAGTTATCATTGTGGTATTGTACACGCTTACTACATTTTAATAATTGCAACCCCTGAAGGTTAACCACCAATGAGGAAATAATGAGGATCCACAATGATTATTACTCACTGTGCGCTCAGACGTGCTGAGAGCAGTTATGAGTCAGTTATGATGCATCTTTGGGGGGAAACAGGTAAATATTGATATAAATGTCATATTCATGGCCATAAGTGTTAATTACTATCAGGTTATATTGTGAGTGAACAACATTTTTCGTTTGATAATAATAAACTTATGTTGAATGTTGTAGCGCACAATTAAGACATGCCTTTCAGAAAGTGCTAAAACTAGATGCTAAAAAAAAGCTGCTGCAAACATTTTTATGTTCAGTAAATAACACTGCGCCTCTTTGCCTGAAAGCAGAAAGTACGGAGATAGTGAGATTTCTGAGAAGGTGACCGTTTATAATGCGATATGCATATTGATTACAAATGTATACCGGAGTAACACTCTCTGCTAACACATGTAAACAGGTTACACCGAATGTTTCAGAAACCCAAATAGTGACCTTAAATGACCATAACGCAAATATTGCCTGCATGTAAATGTAGCCAATGTTATCGCGGTTGGAACAAGAGGAATGGATAACAGGATCTGCACCACAGTGGAAACGTTGTGTGATGTTTCAGGAACATGTTTCCACATCGTACCCTCTTCCTTGGGGTGGTCCTTTAACTTAACTCCGGACATTATTAGACTGTCTGGATGAGGTAAAGAAATGTTTGGAGGCTATTTTTTTATATCTTAATGATTCCAAAACTGAAGCAGTTCTCTTTGAGCAATAGAAAAAGTTTGCCCTCTGATACCGCAATAGCATCTATTTCAGCTGATGCACAAGTCAATAGCTTAGTTAGATCATGTTTTTATCAACTGAGGCGGATCGTGGGACTAAATACTACATACTATTATCTAGAAATTCTACTACATGCTTTCGTTACCTCTCGTCTTGACTACTCCAACTCCTCCTTGGCTGGTATAAACAAAGCTTATCTATCTCGTCTGCAACTTGTTCTCAATTCAGCAGGTAGATTTCTGTCTAGGACTGATAGGATACAACATATCACCCCTGTTCCTAGAACTTTGCACTCGTTGCCTGTTTATTTTAGAATACAAATTAAATTGCTTTTATTTGTTTTTTTAAATCATTGGATGGACTGGCCCCTCTATGTTTGTGGAGCTACTTTGTGCCTATCAGCTGAAATGTCGTGGGGGAAAGAGCTTTATTTGTGTTTGCTCTAAAATTATGGAATGAGCTTCCTCTTGAGATACACCAGTCTACTTGGCTTCACAATTTTAAATCTCGATTGAAAAAATATTTTAGTGTAGTCAAGTTAACTTTATTTATATAGCACTTTACAACACAGAGATATGCCCAAAGTCCTTTTATGATACAATAAAAAAGGAAGTAAACCTCAAGATAATAGACAAACCCCAGAAATACCACATGGTTGCCACAATAAAATACACTAAAACAAAGTAAAATCTACATAATAGCCAAACCCCCGAAATACAACTAATTTTAGCTTTTGATTATCCATACTGCAGTTTTAACTTTTAGTTAAACTTCCTGCTGTTATTTATTTGTACTTACGGTGTTCTATACCTTTTTATTTTCTAATGTTTTTAGCTTGTGTTCTGCGTTTTGGTTGACTTCTGTCACTTGTAAGGCGGACTATAAATAAAATGGTATTGTATGGAAAGAGTCTCCCACCCCATGCATGAAGATGCTGCTAAGCGGCAGAGCTCCTTCAATGACAGAATGCTGCATCCTAGATGCATGAAGGAGCGTTTTCACAGATCACTCCTCCCTGCCGCTGTTAGACTTTACAACCACACCCAACAGACTTAATAATGTTTACAGCCCTTCTGTAATTTGCACTAACTCACAAATTAACATTTCTAATGCTTCTATTTGCAAATCAGTTTATATTCTGCTAGCACTTGGAAATAATAATTGTACTTTTTCAATGCACAAGTACACCTACAGATTCTGTACATATTTCTAAATATTTTTAATGATGTAAATGTTTTGAAAGCATCCTGTGTTGCTTAGATGGAGACAAACTTGTGGAAGCAGAGGAGTCTATGACTAAGGTTAAAGATAAAACATCCAAGGTCTGACTGTGGGTCAGAGAAGAATGGGATGTTTGTTTGGCTGGGGACAGATGAGGAGGATTCTGAGCTTGTTTCTGAACTGAAGCTGTTGAAGAATGTTCAGTTCTCTGCCTTAGATCAAATACTTTTTCAATGATAAATTGGTAGATACTATTTAATACAACACTTATGTATTGATAGATTCTTTAAAAATGTATAGCTAATTTCCAAAATGACCTAAATATTCTCACAGGGTAAAGCACATATGTGGAATGGTTTTATTTAATTTCCAAAACACTACTTATATTTTTCCATCAAGAAATGTTAACTGCAGTTTTCCACATAAACATCAAATTTAATAAAATCACTGAAAATCTATCATTTAAAAAATCCCCAAAAGATTTTCAGATGGGAGTTATTATATATGGAATCATGTTAGCTTGTTTGCATATCCCTTGATTAAACAGTTTGTCAATAATAAATTCTTAAGTATTATAAAATACAACAATGACCTACAGTGATGCCACAGTTACTTTGAAAAAGTAATATAATAACTGACTACTGATTACTCCTTCCAAAAGTAACTTAGTTACTTTGAAAATAAGGTTATAAGTAAATTAACTAGTTAGATTACGAGTTACTTTATTAGATACTTTCAGCAGCTGCCAATAGCCCTCTCCGCTGCTTCAACATAAACACAACCAGTTTTGCCAATACTCACTTTATTGGAAGTGTATTTTAACGGTAATGTCAGAAATATACTTGTGTTTAACCTCACATTGATACCAATAAAATATGAAGGAATAAGCTTGCTCACTACTGGAGAGTCCCACTAGGGGGCAGAGTAGGCATACAGAGTACAGAACTCAGACTCAGGACAAAACAAACATCGTGACCACAAAGGAGATAATCAGCTGTTTCAGCAGTAGTGTTGTTGAAGGTAGGACCATATTTACTGCTATTGTTGCTTGTTTTCTTAATGCTTTTGCCGCCATGTACCAAATATATTTTTTGCTCAAGAAAATTACAAAAACAGTAATGCACAGTGGCTGAACAAGTAACTTTAATCTGATGACCTATATGGAAATAGTAACGCGTTAAATTAGTCGTTACTGAAAAAGTGGTCATATTAGCAGCAAAGTGCTACTAAGTAACACGTTACCGGCATCACTGATGATCTATATTAATTAATTAATTAAAACTACTAAATTAACCAAGAAATTATCAAAACATATACACATACTCATACAAAAAATATGGAATTAGATTCCTGTATTCCCATGTCCCCAGTTCAAATTGTTTTTAATAAAAAAATGTTAATTAAGGTTTTACACATTAACGACGAAAAATTGTATTAATTAAAAATCCATATTTTTTCGGAAAATTCCCCAAAAAATTTCAGATGGTCAAGATTACATATGGAATAAGTTCAACCCAGTCGCTCCAGCTGTATGGTAAGCCAGTGTAATAAAAAATAAGGCATATATTACATCTTGTTTTAACCCATAATACAGCTGGACTCAGAGCAGATATTTATCCCACAAAGTCCAGAACGCCAAAGAATGGGCATGCTCAAAGATTACGTCATAAAACCACTTTTTTATTTATATATATCAAACCTTGCCTCGACCATACTAATGTAATGAATTGAAATGAAAATACCCCCAAGATGAGGTGTTTCTTCTCAGCAATTATTAGGCAAGATTAAAAATGAGATTAATTAGATTAATTACAGATCATAATTAAATAATCTCAAACAATTTTAAATCTCATGACAGCACTGTATAAAATATGGGCAAATTATAAAAAATTACATTTTGAGCTAGGTAGAACTAAAATGATTGGTATCGCATGTCTATACGTACCGGTTTTCACACTGGTCCAGTTCATAACGTAGAAGGAGTTATCAAAAATAGGTTTCGTCTTTTTTGCAATATAACAAAAAAACTAGTTAGGGGGAAGTGGGCGTGGTCAATCCAGCAAAGATGCAGAAGCATTCCAGGATTAGGCTGATATAAAGTTTTCAAATGTGCGACTTTTGGTTAAGGAGTTATTAGCCTAAACCCATTGTCCTTTGCAATAGCGCCCCCTATGGACTAAGAGGTTTGATTTTTTGATTTTTTGTTGTCCGAGTAGTGGTAGAGTTTTTCTACCAGACTGTCATATTGGCTTTATTACATTGTTTTCTCGTTCTTCTGCCAAACAACTTTTACTGGAGAAGACTAATAAAAGTCCATACAAATACAGTAGGGGTCCCTACGCGGGCTTGGAACCCTAATAAATAAAATGAGTAAAAACGGAACTCAAAGTTCCAAACATGAGCTCCGTAATGAGTTGCTGCAGCGTTACTATTCTTTATTTCAAAAATTCACTGCTGCATGCTTGATGCGAGCGCCTCCATGAGGGGAGTGGGAACATTTCTCCAGGTGAAGGAGAAGGAAAATGGATCCTCCATGGTGGTGAATTTTTATTTAGTCTTCCACTTTACTATTACTTTAAGAGTGACCGTCTTACTGCTTCCCTCCTCAGCAGCAATGGTGCACTGCAAACGACCCTTGCTTGTGCAGTTCAATGACCCGACCACGTTCAAAAAGTGAACATCAGCAGTGCAACTACTGACGGAACATAATAATCAATCCAAATGTTACACAGATTTGCCATTTTAAAGGCATGTTGTCTTAAACTTTTGATTTGTAAATTAAGAACAACCCATTTCTGTTTAATCCTTCTTTTCAACAAATTTTGTCTTCAAAAAATGTTTAGTCTTACTCACATTTCTTTTTGTTGCATATTGTAGCTCTATTTGGAACCTTGTTAAGATCCAGCAAAGCAAAACATGTGGTTATAACTTTTGATCAGGACTGTAAGAAAAGAGATACTATGAAATGTCAAATAAAAGCAGAAGAGAAACTGGAACTGATGGTGATTCTGTTTTTTTTTGGTTCCATCTAAATGCTTGAGATCCAGCTGCATAAACCATCTGGAAACCACTCTGATTGTGCAGTTTTATTAACACAAAAAGGATAATGACACATTTCACACCGCAAGCACAAAAGGTTCATTCCAATGCAGCTAGTTTCTTGATGAACTATGTGACAAATTCTATAAAGTAGCATTCATTAAAGAAACATGTGATATATTTGATGAGCATTGCTGCTATTGTTAGGCTAAGAGCCAAACTTACGTGTGAACCTATTTAGCCCTCGGGCGCTTTCCTCATCTGAACTGTCTTCTGCAGCCAAACAGAGATGACACAAACAGCAAGCCAAGATGGACAGTGAAACGCAGCTCAACTAATGCTGATGTAAGCAAATGTTTGCAAAATAACACAAGGTGTTAGACGGCTGGCATGGACACAGAAACACAGCATCACAGAGCAGCAGCAAGTAGAGCATTTCTTAAAGCTTTGAGAAAAACTGTCTTTGGCCTTTCACACTTCACAGGACATGAAAACAACATGCTGCAGAAAGAAATGGAACAACATTTACCAAGAAACTTTAAAGGAATCAGTTCTTTAGATTTCTGGTCTGGCATTTTAATGTGGGTCAAACATTTTTTTCACAAAGTCATAAATCCATCAATTCTAAAAAAAATAGTATTTTCTTTACCATATATATTTACTGAATGAAAGTGGTGAAAAGCTGTTCCCCTAGCAGCCTAAAAGTGCGTTCACAGCGCACGCTTTGGCAGCGTCAAACAGCGCTGACAAACCGACTAGTTTGACGGCGACACATTTAGGCTGATGCTTACAAAGCGTGTGGGCGGGCCTTTCTCTGCTGGAGATTTTAAACACTAGTGGATCGTAGTTGGCTACATAACATTGATGTGGGGCGACGTCACTACAATGAGACGCTCTAATTGGTTGGCACACTGCATCAAAAGTACAGCTACCTGAACCTCTGCGTTGATGGTACTCACCGCTTTGCAGCTTGAAACGCAAGAAAAGAAACTCTGATGCCCCGCTGATGGACTCAACCGTAAACTTTACGTGGAATCTTGCCACTCGTTACTCTGACGTTTGTGGCAGTGTGAACACACCATCCATAACTTACACCGCCTCGTTAGAGCTCTTTTTCCATTCTTGGTTGCTTTGTTATGCACAGTTTATGAATGTATAACGTCACAAGGACAATAACAAAAATCGCTGTACCAATAATCTGTTTTATGGATGGGCCAATAAGAAAAAAGAACATTTTGTTTTGAATTATAATCAATGCCTCACAACATATTTGGTCATTTTTGTAGTCCTGCATCAGTCCATTTTGGATGTCTTTTTTTAATTTGTGTTTAAAAACTCTAACAAAGCAGAGGAAGGAACAAATGGTGAAGCTAAAGCTGTATGGGCTAATCTACGGCAAAAACATTTTCTGTCTGTTTTTTCCCTGATTTCCTACTGGTTAAAAGCAAGATAGATGTTTAAACAGTAAATCATTACGGTGAATAGTAGAGCTCAGCAGGCATATACTGTACCTTGCTCTGTGCAACAGTGCCACTGGTAGAAGTTTCGCCCAATGAGAATGAAGCTTCTTTTAGCATCTGGAGGGTGGCTGCGCTGGTGGACGACGGGGAATGGAACAAACACATCTCCAATAGAGGGGCAACTATGAGAAGGTTAAAATACAGACAAATAAAGTACTTCAAGACACAGAGTGAAATCTTAATGCTTCATCGGGGAAGAGCAAGTACCGTTTTTAATCACCCTGGACCTTATTTCTAGCTGGCATTAGGTCCATTTACTCCACCAGACAAGTTTGAAGTCACTTGGAGTTAGGGGTGGGCGATATGGCAAAAATAGAATATCACGATTTTTCAAGTACACTACCGTTCAAAAGTTTGGGGTCACATTGAAATGTCCTTATTTTTGAAGGAAAAGCACTGTACTTTTCAATGAAGATAACTTTAAACTAGTCTTAACTTTAAAGAAACACACGCTATACATTGCTAATGTGGTAAATGACTATTCTAGCTGCAAATGTCTGGTTTTTGGTGCAATATCTACATAGGTGTATAGAGGCCCATTTCCAGCAACTATCACTCCAGTGTTCTAATGGTACAATGTGTTTGCTCATTGGCTCAGAAGGCTAATTGATGATTAGAAAACCCTTGTGCAATCATGTTCACACATCTGAAAACAGTTTAGCTCGGTACAGAAGCTACAAAACTGACCTTCCTTTGAGCAGATTGAGTTTCTGGAGCATCACATTTGTGGGGTCAATTAAACGCTCAAAATGGCCAGAAAAAGAGAACTTTCATCTGAAACTCGACAGTCTATTCTTGTTCTTAGAAATGAAGGCTATTCCATGCGAGAAATTGCTAAGAAATTGAAGATTTCCTACAACAGTGTGTACTACTCCCTTCAGAGGACAGCACAAACAGGCTCTAACCAGAGTAGAAAAAGAAGTGGGAGGCCGCGTTGCACAACTGAGCAAGAAGATAAGTACATTAGAGTCTCTAGTTTGAGAAACAGACGCCTCACAGGTCCCCAACTGGCATCTTCATTAAATAGTACCCGCAAAACACCAGTGTCAACATCTACAGTGAAGAGGCGGCTGCGGGATTCTGGGCTTCAGGGCAGAGTGGCAAAGAAAAAGCCATATCTGAGACTGGCCAATAAAAGAAAAAGATTAAGATGGGCAAAAGAACACAGACATTGGACAGAGGAAGACTGGAAAAAAGTGCTGTGGACGGATGAATCCAAGTTTGAGGTGTTTGGATCACAAAGAAGAACGTTTGTGAGACGCAGAACAACTGAAAAGATGCTGGAAGAATGCCTGACGCCATCTGTTAAGCATGGTGGAGGTAATGTGATGGTCTGGGGTTGCTTTGGTGCTGGTAAGGTGGGAGATTTGTACAGGGTAAAAGGGATTCTGAATAAGGAAGGCTATCACTCCATTTTGCAACGCCATGCCATACCCAGTGGACAGCGCTTGATTGGAGCCAATTTCATCCTACAACAGGACAATGACCCAAAACACACCTCGAAATTGTGCAAGAACTATTTAGAGAAGAAGCAGGCAGCTGGTATTCTATCGGTAATGGAGTGGCCAACGCAGTCACCAGATTTGAACCCCGTTGAGCTGTTGTGGGAGCAGCTTGACCGTATGGTACGCAAGAAGTGCCCATCCAACCAATCCAAATTGTGGGAGCTGCTTCTAGAAGCGTGGGGTGCAATTTCTCCAGATTACCTCAACAAATTAACAATGCAGACCTTTGGCTAGAATGCCAAAGGTCTGCAATGCTGTAATTGCTGCAAATGGAGGATTCTTTGATGAAAGCAAAGTTTGATGTAAAAACAATTTTATTTCAAATAAAAATCATTATTTCTAACCTTGTCAATGTCTTGACTCTATTTTTTATTCATTTCACAACGTATGGTGGTGAATAAGTGTGACTTTTCATGGAAAACACAAAGATGTTTGGGTGACCCCAAACTTTTGAACGGTAGTGTATATTATCACGATTTCGATTTTATTACGATTTTTTTTAAATGATTGTCAACAAAACTTAAATTTCACATTAAAGAATTGAAACATTAAATAAATAACTACATTCATTCCAATTAGGGATAACCAGCACAGGGCTAAAATACTTCTATGTCTATGTCACACCAGAGATGATAGAAATGCACAGAAAGTTCTGAATGAAACTATGAATAAAACACACTGTATACATACAGTATATATAAAAATATTTTTCATTTTTCAAATAACCTCATTGAAATATACATCTAAATCATAAATGTATTATTTAAAATTTTAATCTTGAATTTTCTAATAAAACAGAAATGAAACATGAACTTACTAAAGTTTAAAATTATGATATTAAACAAATAGAATAAAATACAAAATCTTTTAAAATAAAAGACTAACATGCAGCTGCAAATATGTGCAAGTGCAATGTATTGTGCAATCTATAATACGCGAATTAATAATCCTCATACAACGGGGTAAATGCAGCTTTAACTGGTTCAAATGTTTTTTGCAGAATGCTGATATTATAAACCGGCACACATAAAGCTGCCTAATAAAAATGTAAGTGATAACAATGTAGTGTAAAAACACAGTGGTATACAGAGTGCTGCTGCTACATAAGATAAAGAAAGTAGACTGTAGTGTAAGCAGTACTAATTATCCATGCATCCAAACATATTCTGAATATTCCCTGCTACTCTCTGTGCATTCAGCGTAAATGTGTGTTATGGCGGTGTTTGGGGGGGAAAAAAGGCAGCTGGACAACTGGTAGCGCGGATAGTTTGCTGTCTGTGTCGTAGGGAGTAAGTTTCATGATTATTTTTTCTAGCGTTTGCTCCCTCTCCTCCCCTTCCGGTCGGCCCCTGGGTCCCCAAACCGAAAAAATAATGAATGGAAGTCAATGAAGTGATAAAAGTTATTTTCTGGTCCGCTTTGTCTTATGTCCTGAATCACACATATGTTTTACTTCGATTTAAATGAGAACTAATGATTTACATTTCTACTGTGTTTGTCCAGTGATTTGGGATTTATTTGATTGTAAAAATTCGCATTTAAAATGCCTACAAGTCAGAAGTCGCATATATGACGTAATTTTGCTAACAGGAGCTAGCACTAGCTATAGCACGTAAAACACCTAGAGCTTGTAGAGCTTCTCCTCCATGCTGACTCTCACTCCACCGACTGCTTTATCCCCACATAGCTGCTACTTTCCACATGGTCAGATTTATAGAGGTTTTCTCCGTATTTAATGCTCCTTTCTTCTTCCTGGAGGCTACGACCCTCACTCTCCTTCTTCTTCTGCAGTTGTAGTCCGCTAAATGTTTTTACACAAAACCTAAAAGTAACTTTTGCCTCAAGGCAAAAACCAGCGTCTGCATCAAAATTTGTTTTTAAAATTTGATCCACGGCGCATTTCAAACTGGATCAGAACATAACTTTTATCGCTCCATTGACTCATTCATTTTTTTGGCATTAGGGGTAGGGGTAATTCGCTTAGAGCAGGGAGAGAGCAGAGGCTTTTCTTTGCACACAGAGGGAGGAAAAACATCAGCAGAACTTTGAATGGTGATATAACGATCTCTCAAAAATGACAGATCGTTTCACGGTCTTAAATCGTCATATCGCACGCTCCTACTTGGAGTCCTTCAGGAGAAGTTTAGATTCACAATCTGTGTATATCTATGTAATTGGAGTTAATGGAACAACGAAAGTGCAGCCTCTAAATAAGGCATTATCTGCCACCAAACTTAGATTTCACCAATGTTTGGTTATGAATCACTAGCACTATTCCCCTGTGAGTGTGGAGCATCTTGGAGGTGCTGTGTTGTTATCATCAGAGGGGTTTTACAGGCTTTTAAACCAACTGATTCCAACTTTAACACAGAGAACTCAGTGATGTAGCAGCCATCCGCCATTACAGCTGTGGTCTAAGCAGGTTGTGGAAAGGGAGCCTTTGGAAGCTGAATTTAATCCATTTGGTCATTGGGTTAGTGCAATTTGGAAATATACAAACATGAACCATGTTGATGTTTGCAGCAAGTTCTGTCTAACCAACCGCCGTCGTAGAGCACACAGTGAAAGCCCTGCTCAGAATACAGCTGGGATGGAATCGTGTGTTAGTGTAGCTGGATTAAAAGCCTGTAAAACACCCCAGCTGATAACAACACAGCACCTCGGAGACGCTCCACACTCACAGAGGAATAGTTCTAGTGATTTAAAACAAAACATTGGGGAAATTAAAGAGTTTGGTGGCAGATAATGCCTTATTTAGACGCTGACCTTTGGCTAATGATACGCTGGTCACCAAAAATCTAAACTTCTCCTAAACGACTCCAAGTGGCTCCTAATTTGTCCGGGAGAGTACATGAACATAATGCTGGCTAGAAATAAGGTCCAGGTGGGAAAAAAAACGCTATTTCTCTTTAAAGTTGATTGAAAATAGCAGTTGAAGTTGCATAAAATTGCATTTGTATTAAACTCTTAAGAGAACAATCAAAGCCTGTAGTAGAGGAGCCTTGTCACATATCTGTCTTGTCACAGTTAAACTACCCAGCTCTATTAATCTTCACTTTTTTTGGTAAGTGCGACTTCTAGCACTAGAACAGCAGATCCAATCAGTAGTGAGGCTGATTCTTAGCATCAAGTTTATTTCCTAAGAATGCAACAATTTCGAGCACACCACTAACCTTGTCCTTTCAAATAATTTCACCGTTGTATCACTGGCTAGAGAATGGACCAAGTTAATGATCTCTGTCAAGATGGACGGCAGCAGGAAGTTGGATGCTATTTCAGTGGTGCAGTGTTGGACGGAAGGGCAGCCTTTTCACCAGCAGTAGTCATGTGTTTATAGAAAGAGAAACAGGAAGAGGTATGATAGGTCACTGGACAGAAAAGCTGTCATTGTCACAAGTTTTTATGACATTTCTTTTGATTTGATGCAAACAGAAACTTACCGAGTTTGGCCATGAAATCAATCCATGATTGGCAGGCATCTTGGTAGACGGGGTGGAGAGTGCCTGCCTCTCCCTCCTCCAACTGCGACACCTGCCTCCTAAACAACCACAACACATCCTCAGCTCATTGCGTTCTGTGCGTGTTGGCTCCTCTCAGAGCACACTACACATTTCAGGAATTTTAGTCATAAATATTGAACATGTTCATTATTTAGGATCTCTCCTTCAGAGTGGATCAGACGGGATAAAATCACCCCTAACACACCCCCCACTACAGGAAAATCAGACATGTTTGCATATGTCAGACAATTGGGCCTTTGCTGGCTTTGATTAGGATAAAAATAGGCCAGATTGTCCTGTAGTGTGTGCCAGCCTTCAGACTGTAGAGGCCAGAGTTAGTGTGTTAAGTATTAAAGATAACAGCTTACAGTTTAAACATGAACTATGCTTCTTTCTTTTTTCAGAGAGAAAACTTCTTCTAACTCAGCAGTATTTTTAACTAGATCAAGTCATCTTCCCACTATACTAAAACTTCAGTGAACAGCAATGGAAGCTGTTCCTTAACTTTTTGGCTTTGGAACTAAAGAGAAGAATTGTACAGACATCACATTGTGACTCATCGCTTCCTGAGCTGTCTGCTCCTGGGAGGCCAAGATGGCGTCGGAGGAGGTAGACGTGTGTGAGATATAGCTCGTCAAGTGAAGTGGGAACACAACACTAATAGCGCATAACTTTTGTTCGAGCGCATGTGTGACCAACTGTGTAGAAGCCATATTAATCTACAACGGATGTATGGGCAAGAAAACTAAAGGTAAAGCTGTGAACAAACCGAAGGTGCAAGCTGCTACGGTAATTGATAGCTTAGCTGCTATGGCCTCATCTGAGGGAGAAGATAAAATTTGGGTTGACTCCTCTCCAATGTTGGAAAAGGATGTTACTTTAATTCCCATCCCAGATACTCCAGAGAAACCATTGACCAAAAAATCTAAACGTGAACCTGAGACTGACACAGATTTGAATAAAAGTACAGACATTTTGGTTGCAATCCGTAAACTTTCCCTCAAGCACGATGCTACTTTTCAAAAAGTGTCTTTAATTGAAAAGACCACCCAGGCTACTTCAAGAGAAATCGAAAGCCTATCCATGACAGTTAAGCAACTTGTGTCGGATGTTGGCGAAAACAAGAGGGAGTTATGTCGCTTGCAAAGTGAAGTTAAAGAGTTGCGGCAGGGCAATACGGTTCTTAAAGCCGCCCTGGATGAATCACGGCGCTACGGCTGGAAATCTTTCTTGAAGCTCCATGGCCTTAAAGAAGAAGACAGCGAAAACGTGAGATCAAGGGTCATTGGAGTTCTACAAAAGGTTTTGCCTGATGCACCTGTCAGTTTCGATGCTGGAGTGGACATCGTCTTGGTCCAAAAACAGGGAAAACCCGATCCATCATCGTCATGTTCTCTTTACGGCGAGTTCAAGATGCTGTTTGGCAGGCGGTCAGGAGATGCAAATTCCTCAAAGACAACAACTTGACCATCACGGAACCCGTACCACCAGAGGACAGAGCAGCACGTGAAAAACTTTGGCCGCTCGTTAAAAAGGCAAAAGAGGAAGGCAAGAGAGCTTCTTTCAAGGACTCATATGCCCTCATAGATGGGAAGAAATTCAACTACGCAGATGCCTGAGGTGAACCAGTCACTTTAACTTACCAGTGCCTTCATTTTCGTAAATACTGTCTACGAAATTAGACCCACTTAAAAATGCCTTGGGTTAGTAGGATATTGGACGTTTTTGCACCACATTTTAGTTGTTATGACAGTTCTATTGTGAAGTGAAACAACCTTGCTAGTTCTTATAAACAACAATAAATGTTTTCTCTTGTTAATTATTGTAAAAACAATTTACCAAGAAAGAGGCTACCTAAACATGTTCTGTGCCTCCATTAGCTGCCTTAAATGTTGACTACAAGGTTTGATCTATGTTTAATATTTTGTTGAGATTCGGGAAAAAAAAAAAAAAAGAATACATTTTTCGTTCTTTGTTTTTTTTTAATTTTTCCTTGAGTCAAGACTAATGCAGCATATGGTTTGCTTTCATCGCATATTGTGTTGTAACAGATTCATTAGGAGGTGATCTACCTTGTTACTGACTCTACAATTGAAGTTTAATAACTCTTTAAATACATGGCCTATATTTTTCTTCACTGAATAGATCCCCTGTCTGACATAACAATACATAAACCTACTTTGTGCAAACTTTAACTTTATTTATGTTGACCACAATTGAGCCAATTTGTTAAAAATCATTAAGTGTACTTTGACTGTTCAATAATAATCTTTATATTTTTGAGTAATTAGCACGTGTTAAATCAGATTTTGGTTACAGTTTGGCCTAAGTCTGATATTTGCCTCATATTTAGTTTTAACCAAAATAATTGTAGAAAATCGTTTGAGTTAGTTTAAACTACTGGACAATAATTGTTAGTTTTGAATCACACATTGTGTTGTGACATATTTGTTGTTATCCACTTCTCTTATGTAGGTGAGTTTTGAGAGTTCTTTAAGTGTTTATATACTTTCTGTAGTCATATGAGTTTTTTTGTTTAATTCTTTGTCTATTGTGTCTTTTAATGTGAGAGGAATACGTGAAAATGTGAAAAGAAAAGCTTTATTTTTATTTTGTAAAAGAAATGAGGCAGATATTGTAATGATCCAAGAAACACACTCAACTGAAAAAGAGGCTAAATTTTAGAAATCACAGTGGGGAAATCCTATACATTATTCTCATGGGAGCAGTCACTCAGCAGGTGTTGCAATACTTTTGCACAAATTTAAAGGAGAAGTACTGGAGGTTATCAAATCAGCTGAAGGAAGATGGATATTAATGGTTGTCAAACAGGAAAATGCCACTTTTGTCCTAGGTAATATCTATGGTTATAATTCAAGTCAGTCCAACAAAATTCTATTTGGCCAAATATCTAATAATGTTAAGCATCTTAATGGCAAATATAAAGATTCATATGTCATTTTGGGAGGTGATTTCAATGAGTGTGTTGACACCAGTGTTGACAGATTTCCCTCTAAGTCGGATCCAAGATCCATTACGAATAACTTAATTTTGTCTTTGGGATCAGATCTTTCATTAGTAGATACGTGGCGCTTCTTTAACCCAGATTCTATCGATTTTACATGGTCTAATAATAATCTAACTCTTAAATCAAGAATAGACATGTTTTTGATTTCACAGTCATCTTTACATTATGTTAAAGATGTTTTACATTTAGTAGCACCATTATCGGATCACAAATTAATATCTCTCAAACTGGGAATCCAACATAATACACCAACATTAAGGGGATATTGGAAAATAAATAACAACTTATTAAATGATGTAGAATTCAACAACTCAATCAAGGAACTTGTAAAGAATATATTTTCTGGCTGCACTGAAGGGTACAAAGAAAAATGGGAATTTTTCAAGTATAAAACCAGACATATTGCTATTAAAAGATGTAAAATTATTAAAGCTAACAGAAATCAGTCGGAAACTGATCTTCTACAAAAACTTAATTTGCTAACCAAAGAAAATAATTCAGAAGAGGAAAAATTAGAAATTAAAAAAATTAGTTTAAAACTCGACGAACTTTATATAGATTTAGCTAAAGGAGCCTTTGTGCGCTCAAGAGCCAAATGGTTGGAGGCAGGAGAAAAAAACTCCAGTTATTTCTTTGCTTTAGAGAAAAGGAATGGACAAAGGAAAATGTTATCTTCTTTAAATATAAATGGCACAATCTCTACAGATTCTAGTTTAATTTCAGAACACATTACTAAGTTTTATGAAAAACTATATTGCTCTAAATTTGATCAGATTGCGAGTATACATTACATTAAAAAAATAAAGGAACACATACCTATCATTGATTCATTTTATAAGGAGGCCTGCGACTCTAATATAAGTATTAATGACTTAAAAGATGCTCTTCACTCAATGAAGAAAGGAAAAAGTCCCGGCATTGATGGGCTATCGGTAGAATTTTATTCACATTTCTGGGAATACTTAGAGGGTCCACTATTTGGTATGTTTAACGAATGCATTAGACAAAAAGAAATGACATCTACTATGAAGCAAGGAGTGATATCGCTGATCCCTAAACCAGGAAAAGATACTTTACTCATTGACAATTGGCGTCCAATTTCATTATTAACAATTGATTATAAAATTTTGGCTTTAGTTTATGCCAGAAGATTAAAAATTGGCCTTGACAAAATTGTATCAGAGACACAATCAGGATGTATTAAAAACCGACATATAACAAATAATATAAGACTGGTTCTTGATTTGCTAGATTATGGAGATGCTGTACAATCTGAGGCCCTCATATTATTTCTGGACTTCTATAAGGCCTTTGATACTATCGAACATAAATTTCTATTTCAATCTCTTAAATTGTTTGGATTTGGTCTACCCTTTATTAATATAATTGAGTTGCTCTATAAAGATATTAATAGCTCTGTTATAGTTAATCATAATACAACTCAACGATTTAGTATCGAACGTGGCATAAGGCAAGGGTGTCCTATTTCACCCTTCCTGTTTTTACTGGTAACAGAACTACTGGCTTTGGGTATAAAACATGATCTTGACTTAAAAGGATTAACAATTTTTGACAGGGAAATTAAAATCTCCCAACTGGCCGATGACACTATCTTGTTTTTGCAAGATAAAAACCAACTAGCTCATGGCCTAAATATTATTGAGCGATTCTCTAATGCCTCGGGTCTGAGATTAGATGTAACCAAATGTGAAATATTACCCTTAAAAAAGTGTAGTGACACCATCTTAAACAATATACCAGTAAAAAATACAGTTAAATACTTGGGTATTCAGATTACTAAAGATTATAAAAATAGACAACAATTAAATTTTATAGGGAAAATAATTAAAACTAAAAGTATTTTGAATTCCTGGTTACAACGTGATCTCAGTATGTTTGGCAGAATTTTGTTATCTAAAGCTGATGGAATCTCTCATTTTGTTTACCCATCACTTTCATTATTCATTAATGATAAAACATTAAAACAGATCAACAAAATATTTCTAGACTTTGTTTGGAAAAATAAGCCTCATAAGCTCAAAAAGGAAGTACTTACAGGATGTAGGGCGAAAGGTGGTCTAAATTTTCTGGATTTTACTGACACCATTAATACATTTAGGATTAGTTGGATCAAAAGATGTATTACTATGTGCAACTCCCTATGGTTCTTCATTCCTAATCACATATTCAACCAAATAGGAGGCCTTTCCTTTGTGCTTAAGTGCTAAACTGCTCCAAATAGATTTCCTGTTGTATTATCTAATTTTCATCAACAATGTTTACTAGCCTGGAAACTCTGTTTCATCCACAATTTCTCCCCTCATAAAATGATTATCTGGAATAATGAATTGATCACAATAAATAAGAAATCTATATTTTACCCCAGATGGTTTGAAAACGGTATTCATAATGTTGTTTCCTTATTCGACTGTTCTGGTTCAATTTTGACTTATGAACAATTTCTGTCCCGCTATTGCTTCCCAGTACCCTTCAAGGAATTCAATTTACTGATTAAGGCTATACCTAAAGGACTAACACAAACATTTAAATGCCATCTCTCATATGGTTTACCAACCAGTAGTCCGACACAACTTTTACTTAATGGTATTAATATACTTGATAAAAAATGTGACAACAAACACATCCGACAAATATTTAAACTTAATCACAGAATTTCTCCCAGGGGCAAATTCTACTGGGCATCTCTACTTAATGATATCCAGTGGAAGGAAGCATGGCTTTTGCCTTATAAGTACTGCATCACAAACAAGGTAAAGGAGATTCATTTCAAGATTCTTCATAAGATTTACCCTACCAACATGAATATAGCTAAATTTACAGATATAAGCCCCAAATGTTCCTTTTGTGAGAGTGTGGATGAAATATTGATGCATCTTTTCGTTGAGTGTGGAAAAACTAAATTGTTTCTCAATAGCCTGAATAACTTCCTTTTTGCAACCTTAAAAAATCCTTACTCCCTTACAGCCAAAGATATCGTCATTGGTTATGAGAATTCAGATAAATCATTCGAATATATGGTTAACTTTTTTATTTTGCAAGCAAAATTCTTTATTCACAAACAGAAATGGCAAAAAAAGCTGCCTTGCTTCAAAAGCTTTAAGTTAGAGATTGATTCACTTCTTCGATCACTTAGAACTGTCCAAAATAACAAAAAGAATGACAGACTTTTATGTATAATCAGTAAAGTCTAAAGTCTAAAGATGTATTGTGTTACCGCTAGTTGTATGCAGCACCTTATACTCTGTATGTACTGTGATTATATTTTTTGTATCTGTACTTTCATTAATAAAAAAAAAAAGAAAAAAAAAGCTGTCTGCTCCTTAGAGGCTAATAAGGTGTAGTTGTAGAAGTTTCAGCGCCCCCACCTTTGAGCTTGCTCCAGCTCCACGGCTACAGCTCTTTCCTGACTCCACTGCTGCTTTACGTTCTCCGTCTTGTGTCTTCGCCGTGCTGCTCTGCCCTCGTCTCCCTTTTCTTGAACAATGTCATCAGTTGTCTTGGGGCTCCCAAGTTCTGCTGAGTCAGGTTTACTCTGATGTAAGAAAAAAAAATGCTCACAGATAGACTACGCAGCTCAGTTAAAAGTAGTAATTAAATAATGAACAAGGTCTTTTATTGTTCAAAGAACGGCTCTGAGTGTTCAATAAACTGACCAGTATATCCCAAAAGCTTCGGCGTGTGCTCTTATTAGTGGGCGTGGTAGATTCTGGCGTGATGGTCCCTGGGGCCGGGTGGCTGCCTACGGACTGAACTATGGTGATTGGAGAAGGGCCGGTCTTAGAGACCCGAGAGCTACTACGCTGGGTGGGGCTGTCCTTCATCTCTTTCACATCAGGCAGAGATGCTTCTGGTCCTGAAAACAGGTTTAATTAATATGTTAACTCTAAACATTTCTGTGCAATAAAACTGACCAACTAGATTTATTTACCTTTCCAACCTGTAAAATGTACTACTATTACCATACCAAGAAAAAATGACAATTTGTGATGCCCTTTGAACATTCTAAGGCAAACTCAGGATTTGTGATGGCTTTACATAATACCTGCTACTCCTAGAGAGCAGACATGTATGCAGGGTTAAAACTCAAGCGGAAGGAATATTGAGAAAAGTTGATTCATTCTTTGAAGACAATGTTACCTTTAGTTTCTTCTCTCTGAACTTTGCTTCTTGGGACATCAACACAAAGAGGATTTGGTAAGACTCTAAGTTCCATGATGGCATCACAGAGAGCATGGCGCAGCGCCCCCATCAGTTTATCACTGAGCTGTAAGGGGCTGATGTTCCCTTGCTCCCAAATGTCAAAGCGCACATATAGCTGGGCTGTTGGAAGAAATCAAAGCAAAATAATGTCACTGAAGTCTCACATGGAGCTGACTTTCAAAAACAGTGTGGAAAAAAAGCTAAAAAAGCTACGAGTCTGTAACTTCATATTTGGTACATTTCAACTTTGAGAAACAAAATGTAAAGATTCAGGAAATCTCATTGTATGATTAAAAATAATCTATTTATATAATGTTGCAGAAACTAAATATTTGGTCAATAAAAAAAGTTCCCCTCAATACTTTATAATGATCTTGGTTGGCAATACCAGAGGTCAAACGTTTCCTTAAGGTCAGAAGTACTCAAATAAAATTTAAAGAGGTCCAGTCAGAGCAATTTTCTTTAGGCCAAGGTCCGGATGATCGATGATTTCTTACTATTCAGTGTGATATATATTTAAGTACCTTATTACTTTTGCTAATTGATTTGCCAGTCAAATCAATTAAATTTTGTCTAATTCAAATACTTTTGGACAACATTTATTGTCATGTAGCAAAGTGCTAAATGGGATTTCATATGTATGTAATATTCTCTCATTTAATGAATAAAAGTAAGACAATGTCCGTGAGAAAATAAATAACAAATGGCAACTTTGATAGTAGATCAAACTATTCTTTAAACCCGTTTAAAACAACCTCTCTGGTGCTGTTCATAAATGGTTCACATCATATCTCACAGACAGGACTTTGGTAAGTTTACATACCAGCTCCTCTAAGCTTCTAAAGATCAGATGTGGTGTGTCCCAGGGTTTCCATCTTAGGCCCAGTGCTTTTTAAATCTATTTAAATCTTGGGTAATTTTTATTCTTTAAAGCACTTTGAACTGCATTTTTTTTTGTATGAAAAGCGTTTTATAAATAAAGTTTGATTCGATCTGTCCATGTTCACAAATGATTAACTTTAGAAAAACATAAAAGGAGGACAGGCTTGATTTTCTTTTTTCACATGTCAATTCTACTATCTCAAACTATATCAAAGAATTTAAATCTCAACACATTAAAAAGCTGCACATTTTTAGGGTTTTACTTTCGTCGAGAAAAGTGAGTTACTTATTGTCCCATAACATTAAACCCAGACTTGGATGGAGTCAGAACCGCTTTCATGCATGTGTGGAAGAGCTCATTGTTAAGGTAGGAATGGTATTTGGATTTGTGAACATTCATTGTGTAGAAAGCTTGTGTGGATCCTAAAATGGTAGCGATCAGCAGGATGGACGCTGGACTGGTCATGCTGGGCATTGTGATGACAGATATTGTCTGATTTTACTCCTAATTTGAGACGTTATGTTTGTTCAAGACTTGTATGTTTTGCCTCATAATGGTATTCGACATTGCAACGTTTAATATATGCCAGAAACTGGTTTATTGCCATCAGTGAGAGGAGAAAAAATGCAGAAGGAAAACTTGTATTGACTCTCTATTCCATATATGATCGAGTTCTGCCCCTCCAAATCCGTATAGTGGCATTTATATCAGAGTTTTATTTTGGTTTCATCTGACCACAAGACATCCTCCCAATCCTCTCCTGGATCATCCAGAAGGTCTCTGACAAACTTTAGATGGGCCTGGAAAAGTGCTTGCTTATAGCCCCTCACATTACTGGTGCAATATCGGAGCTATCCATTCAGATGCCAGCTAGCACGAGGACCATGAAGACGTACATAGATCCAGGGGTCAATGATCAATGAAACTTTAAGCAAGAACCAGGAGTGTGCTCCCCTGGTCAAACATTTTGATAAATAGTCCATTGCATTAAAAATTCTGATGACTTTTGTGGATATAAATGGACATTATTCAGACATGAGATGAACAAACCCAATACAAGCCTATATTACAGAAGCATATATGTGTAGAGCAGTAGAGCTGTTGGGACCCTGGGTCTGGTAGGCCTGTTCAGGAATCCATCCCAGCTTTTAACCAATCACTGACCAGGACAGGTATTGCTTATATATCATACTGAGACTACTGATACTACAGTCATACCAAGACAGGTCAGTAGGTAGCAATTATAATACTCAAAAGTAACTAGGAATAAATTTGTAGCCTAACATTGACTAAAGGACATGAACAAGGAGACATTTATTTTTTAGAAAAATATACACCATTTATTTTGTAATTTTGATCATGTATTTGTTATTTAGAGATAGTTTATTTTAAAAAACGTGAGGTTTGCGTATTTTGAAATCATCTGCATTATAATGTTTTCATGTTCTGATACAGAAGTCCCAAACCGTAGTCAGCACCTGATTATTCACGCTGTAGCAGCAGCTGGAAATCCTAATTTAATAAGCTGCTACATGACGGTAGGTTTCTCCAAGACTGGATGAAAAAAACAAACTGCAAGCAGTGAGATTCGGTTTTTGGGCAGAGACCAGACGCCACTGAATTACTAAGCTCATAAGACAACTTAAATTGTACAACAGCAACTATATTTCCATAAATAAATTAACACATAAATAAATACATGAATAAGGACGATGGTCAATGAGGATTTACAAGCTTTGCAGTCGTTTTGCAGATTATGCACTTCTCCTTTGTAATACGCCACAGGTGATGCGAATCAGGTTGTTTCTGCTCGTCTGACCTCCACTCTTAGCACAAACATGGCTTTGGGAATCATTTTCCATGAATCATATGCCGTCTCCAGCATCCTTTTGCATGCCCTAAACTCATTCTCATTGGTCTGTAACCAGTGACGACAACAGAGCTCACACCGTCCTCAGTATATTCTCATTGGTCCTTGGCCAATCAGGGGGATAGCTCTTAAAAGGACTGTGCTCAAAGAAGCCATTGTCTTTCCACGCCTATTGGGCGACGAGGACACTCAAATCTTTGATAGCAAAATCTCCCCGTAGGTTCCAACCTGCAGGCCAGGAGAGGACCACTTCCCTAATCCTCCGGAGCATTATTTTACCAAATTACCCGACCTCCTGTATCTGCAGCCAGGAGGTCTGCTTGGCATCTGAGATATACCAAGTTAGCTCTGTAAAGACAGGATCGACTGAAGTCGCTAGCTGCATCTGAATGCGTTCTTTTAAAATCAGCTTTGCGCTGCTGTTCCTCAATGGACTTGGCCCGTTTAGATTGTTCCTCCTTTTCCCTTCATCGTTTGCCTTGGACTGGCAGCGTGGATGAAGCCATCACCAGTAGGATAAATTTAGTTTGTCTGGATAGGGTATAGGCGTCTGTAGAAGGTTTTAAACACAAGTTTAGACTTGTGTGAAATGGTTAGACCGATTCTTCTGTAATTGTTAAACCACCATTTGCTCATAGTTGGTAGCATCGGTGCACGCTGGTTGTTGCTGTAGCATGCTTGTTTTTGTGTTCACTGGTTCTTGCTAAAGCGTTACTATATCTCTTATCTTTTAATATCCTTTCATTTTGTTGGTATGGTGTTGTTGCATGTCTTATTAAGGATGAATACTATTCACCCTGTGTTCTGACTCCAGATCACCCCCTGCAGACACACATACACACATATTCCACTTATGCTTTGAAGCAGTTTTTTCTAATTCTGGTAGTGTTAGTTTTCGATTGTATACGTTATTCCTTTTTAAATAGTTTGTAGACTGCATGATTTAGAGGAGATCGGCTGCTGTCACCGTGTTCATCTGTAAGATTAAAACAACTATGTTAATAAACCCTGTTATATTTTAAAGAGAAGGTCCCCTGTTTTATTGAGTGCATGTGAAATTATTGTTACTGCGTCCGAGTTCACCCTTTAGAAAAGAGACTGAATTAGTCTGGCTTATGTTAACGTTCTCCTGGATTTATAGGAGTGTTGCCTAAACTTGATATAATAAATTAATCAATTCAATTTCATTAATAGTCGTATTAATATTAAATTATTATTCAAGACTACTCCTGTTGATGTCAGCCAGACATATTGCATGCACATTGTGCATGCAATATGTATAGACCAAGGCGCAAACTCTGCTTGCAAAATGTGAAGCCAACCTGGAAGTGTCAAAAATTGCAGTTCAGCCCTCATCCACTGGGGGCTGGCTGCAAAAAGGAGCAACTTCCCATTGACTCCCATGTTAAAAAGCCCAACTTTACAGCAAACATATATAACATGTTTACAGCCTGGTTCAAAAAAACTGTTTAGGTTAGATAGTTCAGGTTTACCATCATGACAACTCTGAGGGGGGTGAGTTTTTTTCTATCTTCTCCGTTTATTTGTAATTTAATCTTGAAATGATGAATAATTAGGGGCGTGTCCTTTTGATTGACAGGTCCGTCTAGGATAACGCTGGTGGCTAATGGTGGCTAACTGTAGCCAATAGCTGCTCCATAGTTTGCTGTCCCCCTCTACTTGCGGGGAAGCTGTTGTGGCCAGGACACCAGCGTATCAAACTAACGTTTTTAACATATCTACGAGGGGCTTTAAATAACTTCTATTTCACTGTCAATAGAGATTTTAAGTTTCTCTCTAAAGCTCTCCCAGTTATCAGATGTTTAAGTGTTTATATATTGGGGATTGTGCCTGCTAACCGTCTTGGAAGTGTTCGTTGTGTCTCTATAGCCGCCGTAAATGTATCTTTCTGCGCACAAAGATGTCAACAAAGATCTTACTAAAACAACTTCGCACATGGAGTAACTGCTAGATCATTCTGATTGATTGAAAACCCAAGACCGGCCCCTACCCTATAACCGATTGGTATAAGTAGGCTTAAGTGGTGGGGTTTAGAGTGAAAGCGCCTCTTAGAGGGAATTTTCAGATCACGCAAACCTTTTTTTTTTTCTCAAACACTTCACTACACCGGAAATCCGGTGTAGTGAAGTGGCGCCGGAGCGTTATCAGGCCTGTAGATCTAGTCGTGTACAAGTGGATACATCGTTGCGACGTCTTTGGAAACTTAGCCGAAGGATATGGTGACGAAAAACTTTGAGAAGCTTATTTTCGCTGTTCATTAGGACTTTAATCGAACCCTTATCAGAATCAGAATCAGAATCAGCTTTAATGGCCAAGTATGACACATACAAGGAATTTGACTCCGGCAACTTTTCTCTCCAGTACAGAACTTAAATAAGTGAAATTAAAAAACGGAAAAAAAAAATAAAAAAAAATAAATAAAAATAAAAAATAAAGGATAATATATACACCAAACCAGGGTTATTGTACAGTCAGTATATACAGTAAGTATATACAGCAGTGCAAAGTTTTAGTTTATTGTTCATGTGAGTGGACTCACACACTGTGACTATTCAGAGTTCATCAGAGCGACAGCCTGGGGGAAAAAACTGTTTTTGTGTCGGGTGGATTTTTGGCGTACAGCACTCTGTAAAGCCGGCCTGAGGGGAGTAGCCTAAACAGATTGTGGCCAGGGTGTGAGGGGTCAGTGGTGATTTTTCTGGCCCGCTTCCTGACCCTGGCCCGGAAAAGGTCCTCAATGGAGGGAAGATCAGAACCTATGATCCTCTCTGAGGACCTGACTGTTCTCTGCAGTCTGTCCCTGTCTTGCCTGGTGGCGGATCCAAACCAGACAGAGACGGATGAGGTCAGGACAGACTGGACTATTGCTGTGTAGAATATGGTCAGCAGTTCCTGAGGCAGGTTGAACTTTCTGAGCTGACGCAGAAAGTACAGCCTTTGCTGGGCCTTCTTCCTTATAGAGTCAATGTGGGAGGTCCACTTCAGGTCCCGTGTGATGGTGGATCCTAGGAACCTGAAAGACTCTACTGTGGGGACTGGCCTGTTGGTGATTATGAGAGGAGATGTTGCAGGGGGTCTCTTCCTGAAGTCGACTGTCATCTCCACAGTTTTGAGCGGGTTTAGCTCCAGGTGGTTCTGACTGCACCAGAGGACCAGCTGTTCCACCTCCCTTCTGTATGCAGACTCGTCGCCGTCACGGATGAGTCCAATGACGGTGGTGTCATCTGCAAACTTCAGGAGTTTCACAGAAGGGTCTCTTGACGTGCAATCAGTGGTGTAAAGGTAGTAAAGCAGTGGGGAGAGAACACATCCCTGGGGGGCGCCGATGCTGAGGGACCGGGTGCTGGATATGAAGTTACCCAGTTTCACCTGCTGCCTCCTGTCAGTCAGGAAACTGGTAATCCACTGACAGGTGGAGGGAGGCACGGTGAGCTGGGACAGTTTTTGGTGGAGGAGCTCTGGAACGATGGTGTTGAATGCAGAGCTGAAGTCCACAAACAGGACCCGAGCGTAGGTACCTGCAGAGTCTAGGTGTTGCAGGATGTAGTGGAGAGCCATGTTGACTGCATCATCCACTGACCTGTTTGCTCTATAGGCGAACTGCAGGGGGTCTAGCAGGGGATCCGTGATTTCCTTCAGGTGGGACAGCACCAGTCGCTCAAAGGATTTCATGACCACAGATGTCAGGGCAACTGGTCTGTAGTCATTTAATCCTGTGACAGGGGACTTCTTGGGAACCGGGATGATGGTGGAGCGTTTGAGGCAGGAGGGGACCTCACACAGCTCCAGGGAGTTGTTGAAGATCTGAGTGAAGATGGGAGCCAGCTGGTCAGCACAGACTTTCAGACAGGACGGAGACACTCCATCAGGACCTGATGCCTTCTTAATCCTCTGTCTCTGAGGCCATGTCCACACGTAGCCGTTTTTTTTTTTTAAACGAAGATTTTCTTCTGCTCCTTGAAAAAAAAATCTCCATCCACACGTAACCGGATAAATGCGTTTTTCAGCACATTCATAGACGTGGCAAACCTGTAGGGCGCAGTAATTCTCCCCAGTCCTATCCGCCAAGAGAAACTTTATATCCTCTCTTCAGCACGCAGCAGTTATACAGCTTATAAAAGCAAACAAACAAGACGCGTTTTAACAATGGATGATACCAACACAGCACTGAAGGAAATAAATGCTGTTTTCGATAGTAAACACAGGTCGCACATGTGGTGTTGGAGCATTTTTTGTCGCGGAAAGTGGCGTTACGGCTCTTAAAAGGCCTTTTGTGATGGAGATGGTGGGGGAGGTGGAAGGTGTGAAAGTTGTTACAAACCTGGAGAAAAAGTAATTGAGGTCCTCAGCCAGGCGGGGGCTCCCCACAGGGTGGGGGGATGGTCTCCTGTAGTTGGTAATGGTCTGCAGGCCCTTCCAAACTACAGAAGAGTCGTTGGCAGAAAAACGCTCCCTCAGTTTTTGGCTGTAGATTCTTTTTCCTGTCTTGATCTCCTTTGTCAGCTTGTTCCTGGCCTGCTTGTACAGGTCCCGATCCCCACTCCTGTAGGCCTCCTCCTTGTCCTGTCGTAGCCGTCTCAGTTCTGCAGTGAACCATGGTTTATTGTTGTTGAACCTGCAGAAGGTTTTGGTCTGCACACACATGTCCTCACAAAAGCTGATGTAAGATGTCACAGTGTCAGTCAGTTCGTCCAGGTCTGAGGCTGCTGCTTCAAAGACGCTCCAATCAGTGCAGTCAAAGCAGGCCTGTAACTGCATCTTTGACTCATCTGTCCATCTCTTTACAGTTCTTACTACAGGCTTAGCAGATTTCAGCTTCTGCTTGTAAGATGGGATGAGGTGGACCAGGCAGTGGTCAGAAAGTCCCAAAGCAGCACGGGGGACAGAGCGATATGCATTCTTTATTGTGGTGTAGCAGTGGTCCAAAGTGTTCATGTCCCTGGTGGGACACGTCACGTGTTGTCTATATTTAGGCAGTTCAAGTTTGAGATTTGCTCTATTAAAATCCCCGAGAATGATTAGCAGAGAGTCCGGGTGAGTTTTCTCCACGTCTGTGATCTGGTCGGCGAGGTGATGTAACGCCTCCGTCACACACGCCTGCGGTGGAATGTATACAGCGACCAGCACAAACGAGGCGAACTCCCGCGGTGAATAAAATGGTTTACAGTTTATGAAGAAAGACTCTAGGTGAGGGCTGCATGTCTTCTTTAACACTGTGACATCTGTACACCAACCTTCGTTAATGTAGAAACACGTTCCTCCTCCCTTTGACTTACCAGACAGATCCGCGCAGCGGTCCGCTCGGAACAGCTGGAAGCGCGGCAGCTGTAGTGCGCTGTCCGGGATGTGTTCACTGGACCAGGTTTCAGTGAAGCAAAAGGCGGCAGAACGACAAAAGTCTGAGGTCTTTGATAGGAGAAGGAGCAATTCATCCATTTTGTTAGGCAGAGAGCGAACGTTCCCCAGGTGTATGGATGGGAGAGCGGTGCGTAATCCCCGCTGTCGCAATTTAACGAGCACACCAGCTCATTTCCCACGCCGGCGTCTCCGTCTAAATCCACAAAGCGCTGCTGCTCCTCCAGTCAGAATCTCCATAAAGTAGTCTGGTTGATTAAAAACCGGTGAAAAAAGTCCGGCACTGGATAGTCCTATTTGTAGGATTTCCTCTTTGCTCATTTTAATAGCAGAGGGAGTGCAGAAAACTACGCAAAAAAGTAAAATTGTATCAAGTACTAGGGAGCGAAGTACCGAGGCGTCCATCCGCGGCGCCATGATTTATGGATGTTAAATCATTTTTTATTCAAGATGGATTGGTTTTCTCATGGCGACTATGACGGGGTAAGTTTCACATTTTATCTCATGCAGATGTGTGTAGGTGTGTGTGTGTGTCTTTGTTGACAAAAGTGCCCACTATGTTTACAGTTATAATTGTATGTGTGATTGGTAAATATTAGAATCACCCGACACTAACGATATAAATCATGTAGAAGTTCATAGAAGTTAGAAGTCAGATTATCGGTGGATTTAAAGATAGAAGTTGGCGGGGTGCAAATATCGGCCATCGTAATGCTAAGGCATTGCAAACAGCTGTAACACATAGGTATTGATTCGCCATCGTCTTCTTCGTCGTTCTTCAAAGCCTGAGTGGGTGGTAGGAGCGGAGGAGGTGCTTGTGGCCCACCAGCTGGAGTTGTTACGTCACAAAAGCAGTCTGTTTTAGTGTGTGCTAAAGATGCAGAGAAATTTGAATGCATAAATATTCAGAAATGCAATTTTAATTTTTTTAAGATATGTCCTCTAGCATCAGAAAAATACCAAAAACAGCACCAAAAACCTGATTTTCATCAGAGTGGGTCTTTAAATTCATAATGTTAGGGTAAAAAATAGTGGGTTAACCTAGAAAGAATCACACACAGGGGTCGGAGAGAAATTGAAGTTAAATGAACTCTGCAGTGGGAGATAAAATAAAGTAAAGTTCTGCAGAGGGAGACCAGGAAGATACTCTGGCTGACCGTGTGTCTGTTCTCCTCTGTGCTTCTCAGACAGTATCCCAGCTCTGTGTCCTGATCACACAGCTCTGTCTCCTGGTCTCAAAGGGCCCTCCCACTGCAGTCTCTCTTTATTTGGTCAAACTTCATTAGCATCTTAAAAGAACAGGGTGTATACAAAGGAACATATGGTTGAAACCAAATGACATTTAAAAAGTACATTTAAACTATGTGATAAAGAAATACACCCCAAGAAAATAATAATACAACATTATTATTTTTCCCTAACACATAAACTCAACCATTTTAGTATATCCAAAACTAGTGGTGGAAATACATAATATTTTTTTATCCAGATTAATCACACGGTAATATTGGAATTTACTTAGATTAAAATGTCTCATTTGAATTCTGCCAAAGCTATTCAGAATATTTCTGCCACCCAAAAAATGACTAAAAGTAAGTGTTTGAGAATGCGTTTCTCCAAGAAGGTGACGCATTAGACCAGGGGTTCAGCTCCTGTTTCTAAAATGCATCACAAAATGCTTGAGACAGCTGTTCTACTATGATCTCTGGTCTTGACAATGGTCAGAGTTTGCAGATTGGAGTTAGACTATTTGAAGTCGAAGACAGATGTTCAAACATGTGCCAATAATACAGGTAATGAATGGAAGATAGAAGAGCTTTTAAAAAGTAGTAATAGGTCTGTTTGTTTGTCAATGCTAAATTCTCCTTTTCTGTAACATTATACAAATAGATTCTTAAAGAATGACACCATATGACTTCCTGGATTCTTTTTTTTTACTATCTTCTCACATTTGAATCGTACCTATGACAGAAATTACAGACCACTCTCATATTTTTAAGTGAGAGAACTTGCACAATCGGTGGCTGCCAATTACTTCTTTGCCCCACTGCATATAAAGAAATAAAAAAGCTTTTTATATAACAGAAAACTATATTATAAATTATATATTATATAAAGTAAATGAAAGCATCAAACAATTGTAAAGGGGCCAACTGCTTTCGGAGTGTCATTTAGACCAAAATCAGTGGTCCTGTTGCCAAGTTAGGTCCAGCGGCCCGCAGGTTCAAGCATTAAAGCATTACAATGCCCCAGTTAGTTTGTGTGTTTCTCTGTGGAAGTGTGATGTGTTCATGCAGACTCTTCATGAAAGGTCTTCTGCCTTTTCTACCATATTGTGTTTATTAAAAGATTGTATAGATCTTATTTTGAAAGTTCAACGTAGTTGCCTTTTAAGTTTGGGGTTAATTGTTTAAGTAATATGGAACTTATTTCATGTGCTAATAACCCAATGCACTGTTTTATTAGCCTACATTTTAAATAACAAGTTTGGAAAAGTGAGGCTAGAAAGGTTAGAATTAAACGGAGGAACGCTCTGGAAATCGGTGCAACTTGTCAAGCTTTTCATTAAAACAAGCTCACAGTTTGTGACGTCAAACGAGGACTATAGAAATGGGGAAGACAAGATGTTGAACTTTTCCTGCCTATTTATTTTCTAAGAATACATGCTCCAAAAGTAGCTTATGGTGACTTAAAACAAAGTCTAAACCCTGAATTATTACCTTTATCCGCACCAAATTTGACTGATTGAAATGATTCCCTTCATATATACATATAATTGTTAGAATATTACTCTGCACAGATTTCTCCTGAATTACATAACAGCTTTTCCTTTCACATAAACCATAACATCTTGTTTAAAAAAACAGTTCTCCAAAACGCCCTGTCCTAACACAAGCCAGTTTGTGAGTCTAGTACCTGGACACTGGCTGATGTTGTTGAGTTCTGCTTTATTCACAGTCGTCAGCTCTTCAAAATGTTCTGGGTGAAAAGGGATGGTGCAGGATTCAGATCTTGGCATTGCTGGGCTGTCCTGAGCTGCAACTTGAAACGGGTGACCTTGAGCATCAACAAATGACAGGGCAATACAGGCAATGCCTGAAAGACAACAGGTAAAATAATTTTATAAAACATTTTCAATTACTAGCAGCATCAAAGATTTAAAAACTTCAGAAATAGTGCTGGATAGTATGATCATGTGGAAAACAGGCAAAAAAAAATGTGGAAAAAAACGCCCAAAAAACTCAGCAAGTTTAATGAGTTAAAAGAAGATTTGAGTGCACCAAAGTCTACTTTTTTGTAAATGTAACTGGATAGCTGTAAATATTTGTATTATAAAAACTGACAATGCAAAAGCCGTGGTTTATAAAAGACAGCTTCTTTGTGCTGTACCTAAGCTTTTCTATTCAAATTAAAGTGAATGTAAAAAATGACCAAACCAAAAAAAGGTCTCCATTTGTATCAACCAACAACTTTTGGCCAAATTAGTTTCAACCAAATATTACAGTTTGGTGGCAATTCAAGGCTCCCAAGACCGCACTTTGGACACAACCACTGAGGCTATTTCTGAATGTATTCTACTGCGCTTCTAACTAATCTAACACCTTCCAACTGAGGGAGGGAGGGGGACGGACAGACAGACAGACAGACAGACAGACAGACAGACAGACAGACAGACAGATGGACAGACAGACAGACAGCTTTCTTTGTTTGGTTGTGTCTGTGCTGCACTGAGCTGCTGCCATGTCATTTCGTTCTTGTGCACTTGTTGTACAGTGAAAGATAATAAAGAAATCTGAGTCTAAATCTGTTCTTGAGGCTGAATCTGCACTTCACTGCCACATTGGAATACAGTGCATTTATTTTATTGCACCACTCGAAGTTTTGAGGGAATTAGGAGGAGGGATTTGAGGAACTGTGGAGTCGTGACGTTGCTGGGCAGTTTTCTTTAATGGCGACTATAGATTCTAACATCAGCGGTGGTTATTGCATGAACACAAATTCTAATTTTTGGAAAGGTTCTATATATCAGGAAAAAGTTTATTTTCACAATTCCATTCAGAACATTAAACTTTCTTAGCCTGTAGATTCAGAGTATACAACTTAAACATTTTCATGTAGTTAGTTGTTTATTTGTACATAATTTGGACTTCCAGCTCATGAAACCCATGAAAATATTGATAAGAAACGGTCAGCTTTACATACAGAAACATACAGAAAATCCTAATCAGTCAGTTTACCTCAGATACTTGATAAGAGATGAAGGGGTTAAAATGGCCACATATAAATGTCATCATCTGTCTTTTATTTCCTTTGTAAACAAGAGCATCCACATCCGATTTGTTCTTTATTGACATCAAAAATTCTAGTTTTTCAGTCATATTTAAAAATGTTAATTAATAGTGATTCATTTACAGCTACATCTTTCATTGTTTGAAAGCCCCGTCATATATATATAAACATTTTTAGCTCAACAGATTGAAAAACGTAGCTAGAGTGATGCAAGTTATCAAGACTGCAGCTGATTGTAATGTGTTCATGTAAGATAAGCCAATGGTGTTACCTTTGCCTCCTGTTCCCTGGCCTCCAGGCTTATTATAGAGGTAGATATCAGAGTCAGCTAAGTCACTGCTCAGATGAAAGTAATGCTGCAAACAGGAAAAAAAGGAAACTGATTGTAACCTATAAGCTGCACCATGGACAATCCAGTAAACAGGAGGGACATATTACAGAAACTTCTGTAGACTGTACCTTGAAATGGTGGACTGTGTTGCTGTCGGTGTACTTAGGTACATGCAGGAAGATAAGTAGGTTCTGTTTGAGGTAGTGGGCCACAGTGGGCAGCCAAGGAAGGCAATACGTTGGCAGACTGAAGGTCATGATCTCAGTAGCAGGAGATCCTGATGGCTGAATAAACTAACCATGAAAACATTAGGTAAATATTTAAGTCATTTTTGAATTCCCTCTCTCGTAATCAGACATTAAATTTTTAATAATGTTACATGTTTCTTGTCAAATAAAACTACAATCGGCCGGAAAGGCAGATTACCTCCACATCTGCAGGAGTCAGCTTACAGTTCCTAACAAGCATAACTGTGATAATGTCCAAGGTGGTCTCATCCAGGCGCTTTCGAAGTAGCTTCACCAATTCATCTGTGATTTCTGGACCTACATAAATGATAAAAGAATTCATTAAAGTAGAAAACATACAGAAATAACCTAACACCTTCATTCCCAGGTGGGTGGATCTCAATCACAAGTTCGGGTTCACTACCCGATGCCTGGAAGATAGAAAGTTCTTCACAGTATCTTAGCTGGAGCTACCACTGCGCTTATCTGGACTGAGATCTCTGATGTTTCTCCTGGTAGGAAACAAGCAATTCATTTGATTCATGTGTGCTGGAGGTCCATTATAGGCATTTCCTGTTTTCCATGATGAGGGTGTGTCTTCTTCAGAGCATAATCTTTTCCCACATGTCTGTCTCACTTTTGGGCTACCTGCTATGGTGCCCCCCACTTCCTAAAGACAGTTAGCCAATAAACAATCTATAAACTAGCTGCATGGTTCTATAGGACGCAGGCTCCAAAATGGGGGGGGAAAGTAATAGCTAATGTCAGAAAATTAGGTATTTTACCATGCATGGTGAATTCCAGGGTCCACAGGCTATACATTAAGGACACAGCAGTCAAAGGTCTAGTGAGCATCAGAGACACCATTCAAAATGAAATATTAACGCTCCAGGAACACATGAGGAAGATGGCCTTAACGCATGAAGTGCTCATTCTATGTCTAGGATAATGGAAAACCTTAGGCAACAGCCCAATCAAGGCCAGCTTTACCACATCAGGCTAGATCCCAAGTGAAGGCTGGTCAAAGACGCCCCAGAAACAATCCAGCATCTTACAGCAGGGTGTAACACAGACAGGAGAAGAACACATCAAACCCTAGAACCAAATAGCTAGTATATGTGCTATAGAGTAACCTCTATTAAAAGTAAAAGGAACTGGAGACTAGGGATGGGTACCGACATAAATGGTAGTACCAGACCGAAACGCAGCGCACATATCTGTGCTTTATTTTTTGTTCGTTTTTTCCCCCCAGAGATGTCAAGAACAATGGATTCTGGGCATACCATCAGCCAAGAGCGATTCCTATATAACCAGAAAAGGTAGACATGGCTATCTTTTTGCAAAAAACTGCTGAAAGTTAGGGCTGTCAAAATTAACGCACCAACGTGGGTCGATTAGTTCCTAGGATTAACTCCTTTTTTTTAACGCAATTAATGCATACACAGAATACCGCCCTGTTTATAACTCAGCCCGTACAAAATCCCCTTCTCCTTCCTAACCAGCCAAACTGCAGATTGTTGTGCAGCAGCATGTATTTGTGATCCTAAATGACATGGGAGTATATTATTAATGTCTTATTGGCTTTGTGGTGATAAGATAAATTCATAAGTGGTTTGTGGGAATTTTCAGTCTGCTTTGGATGTCAGCTCGCTGTACAGTGCAGAGTTTAAATGCTCAGTATTTATGTTGTTTTATGCATGTTGAGTCAACGTATAGCTTCAGTACCATAGTGAGTTGCCGCTGTGTTAAAAATATAAAATTATTTAGTTAAAGTTATGTTTTTGGATGTAAAATAATGCTAACTATTAGCGGAAGTAGCTGTGCACATTTTCACAATAAGAGCCTTCATTTCCAGTTGTGATGAACCAGGGTTTTATCTGCTTAGTGTTTACTTATGGGAAAATGTGACATTTGCTTACTAAGTCTATATTACATTTAGTTTATGTGATGTTTAACACAGACTACTGATATTCAAATGTTAAGTTTATTCATATATTTTGGTTAGTTCTACCTCTATTTGTTATTATTATTTTTCATATGAGACCACAAGTACATGTGAATGTGATTGTGGAGTGGAAAACAAAAATGTAATTGATTTCTCCTATATTTAATTAAAAAGAAAAGCAACTGCATCTAGATTTGTCCTTTTATTGACACTGAAAATTGTAGTTTTTTTGATCATATTTAGGAATGGTGGTTAATTCACAGCTACACTGAGATAAATTAAATTAAAAAAAGAATTAATATTTTAAATTCCCTATTTAAACATAAAAAATAGGAGGGTTTTTGGACAAAGTTTGTATGTTTTCTATTCTTTAAGCACCGTTTAAGCACCGGCATCGTTTCAAAAGTACTGGTTTCAATGGTATCAGATAAACCTGAACGATACATTTCCCTATTGGTGACCCCTATGTTCAAAAAGGGAATACCCTCCCAAAGCGGTGGAATAACATTTTAGCTCATCCAAAGACATAAAGGTAAAGGCCCACCTACTGGCAAGGTGATCGTCAATAAGCAGCAGAGGACAGCTGCTGTAATCGATGTGGCCATCCCAAACAATGGAAACATCAGGAAAAAATACAACAAACAAGTGAAGAAAAAGAAAGGGCTCAGGGAAAAGAAAAAAGACCCCAGACTGGAGCGGTGGCTCAAACGCTTGCTTTAATTCAATTCTAGAATTGCGCTGCTCTGGGCGGCTGAATGTTGAGGCTGAGTGGCATTGTTACCTACACATAGAGTTTTGTTTTTCGGATATTGCTTCCCCCTTTTTCTTAGGGAAGAATTGCTTTTTTTGGACCTGTGTGCTTGCCGTTTTTTTTCCTGTGAAGTTGGAGGGATTTTTGCAGTTGATTTTTTTTCACTTTTTGCTCATTTGTTATGATGCATAACCATGGCAACAAGGTGGTTTACAGTCGGAAGCAGCTGATTAACATTGCAAAAACTGAAATTATACTTCAACTGAAGCCACAAATCCCTGATGAGTTGAGAAGGAGGAGGCGTGGATGCAGAGCAGGAGCAAAAAGGAGACGGAGAAGGAGGAAATTCAAACCATCTCTTCCATCAATCATAATGGGAAATGTGAAATCACTAGATAACAAGATGGATGAACTCCAAGCCCTGACAAGGACTCAGCCTGAGTATCTGGAATGCAGTGTTATGTGCTTCACTGAGACGTGGCTACAGGATTATATCCCCGACTCCAACGTCTCTCTGCCAGGCTTTCTGACTGTATGAGCAGACAGAGATCTGAAGAGAAGTGGAAAAAGAAAAGGAGGTGGAGTAGCAGTGCTTGTCAACAACAGATGTTGTCATCCACGATATACTACTGTGAAGTGTCGTCTCTGCAGCCCAAATATTAAACTCTTGCCAGTAAATTTATGTCCATAGTATTTATAAAAAGAGTTGACCAGTGTCATTTTGGCAGTTGTTTATATTCCACCTTCAGCCGTTGCCGACCATGCATGTGATTTCATCAGTTCTGTTGTTGCTAAGCTACAGACCCTATATCTGGTGATTTTAATCATGCCTCGCTCTCTTCTACACTTCCAACATATCAACAGTTTGTCAGCTGCTCCACAAGAGAAAACAAGACCTTGGATTTGTTTTATGCAAATGTAAAGGGTACTTATATGTCCAAACCACGACCTCCTCTGGGACAATCAGATCATAATCTTGTCTTTCTCTGCTCAGAATATAAACCACTTGTTTAGAGGCAACCTCCAACAAAGACAACTGTTAGAAAATACATGAAGCTGAAGAAGCCCTGTGGGATTGTTTTGAGTCCACAAACTGGACGACTCTTTGCCAGCCACATGGAGAGGACATCAATGCCATGACCGGGTGTGTGACTGAATACATAAACTTCTGTGTGGACAACATCATTCCAACCAGAACAGTGAGATGCTTCACTAATTACAAACCCTGGATCACCAGTGAGCTGAAGGAACTGCTGAACAAGAAAAAAAGAGCCATCAAGGAGGGAGATAGGGAGTTATTAAGAAGTATACAGAAGCAACGAAAAGTCAAGATCAGAGACAGCAAGGAGGCTTACAGGAAGAAGCTGGAAAACAAACTACAGAGGAACAATATAAGATATTTCTGGTCTGGAATGAAACAGATCACAGGCTTTAAGCACAGGAAGGACTGGATAGATAGAAGTCTGGATAGTGCCAATGAACTGAACACATTCTTCAATAGGTTCACTTCAGGAACAAGCTCAGCATCCTCGCCTCCTGTTTCCATCCAAAGAGACATCCGACTCTCCTCTGACCAACACCTGTCCTGTCACACCTCAGATGTTTTATCTTCCACCTCAGTCATGAACTCTTCTTCTTCCACAACTTTGTCTTTGACCAAGTCAGGAGATGCTGCTACCTCCTTTATCTCACTCCCACTCGTCTTTTTCTAAAAGTCAGGTCAAGAGGCAGTTAGACACACTGAACCAGAACAATGCTGTAGGTGCAGATGGTGTCAGCCCCAGAGCCCTCAAGACCTGTGCAGAGCAGCTCTGTGGGATTCTGTAGCACCTATTCAACCTAAAGCTTGGTTTATGCTTGACGCATCCGAGTGGTCCGCACGGCTCCACGCGGCTAAATTACGTCATTTCAGCAACCACGCCTCTCCACGCGGCCACCGCGCACTTAGGAATTTTTCTAACAACGCAGTCCCACACGGGAAAACATGGCGGACTGGCAAGAGCTTCTACTGCCAGAGGTTCGTAAATACAAACATCTTTATGATTCAGCCGATAGAGAGCACTGCGATCAACTGTGTTTTAATGGACGAGTGGACAGTCTCCTTTTTCGTCTATTTTCCTACATAAACAGCATAAAAGTTCTGCTTTGTTTAAGATCACAGGTGTCGCCATCTTGTAAACAACAGTGATTACTACTTCTACTATGGTGTAGTGTTGTAGCGCAAAAAGTATAAACGCTGCTAGAAGGTGTCTCAGCCGGTTCCGCACGTCTCATTTCCGCGCGGAATGTACATGCATCAAGCATAAACCAAGCTTTAGTCTGATCCAGGAGAAGGTTCCTTCAGTCATCAATGACTACAGACCTGTTGCCCTGACATCCCATGTCATGAAGCTCCTGGAGAGACTCCTATTGCCCCACCTTAGTAAGCAAACTAGAACCTATCAGGACCCCCTGTAGTTTGCTTATCGTCATAGTGTGGGTGTTGAAGATGCCATCATCAACCTGCTTCAACCACTGTCATCTGGACAAAGCAGGCAGCACTGTGAGAATCATGATCTTTGATTTCTCCAGTGTATTTAACACAATTCAGCCTGATTTACTTTGTCAGAAACTCCTGAAAACACAGGTGGAGGCCTCAACAATCAGCTGGATCAATGACTACCTGAAAAACAGACCACAGTTTGTGAGACTGAAGGATTGTGGGTCAAACCAGCTGGTCAGACTGTAATTTTGGAGGAAGCTGAGGTCCTTCAAGATTTGCATCAAGTTGCTGCAAATCTTCTATAAACCTGTTGTGGAGAGTGTCATCTCTTCCTCCATCATCAGTTGGGGTAACAGTATCAGAGCCAGGGACTTAAAACAAAACAAAAACTTGATAAAGAAGGCTGGTTCTGTTCTGAGGACAACTGTGGAACAACTGGAGATAATGATGCAAAGAAGGATTCTTCATAAAATTAAAAAGATCATGAACAACCCTGAGCATCCTCTTCATTAGATTAACCTACAGAAACAGTATCTTCAGTTGGAGGCTTCTTCAGTTTCACTGCAACACAGAAAATCATTTCTCCCCACAGCCATCATGGTCTACAACAACTCCTTGAAAAAGAATTAGTAATGAGCTACAACAACATTTATTTTCCCTCTGGGATCAATAAAGTATTTTTGAATTGAATTTAAGAAACATTCGAGTATTTTACACAATATCTACCCTTTTGATTTAACCCGTCATACCTGCATTTCCCACTCCATGCACCAGAAGCAGGATGTGTTTGTCTACTTGTCCAACTGGCCGAGAGCCTTCCAAAGAAGATCTGGAGTACTGAAGAGAGATAAAACATTTACATTTATTCACACTGCCTTAATCTGAAAAGAATTACAACTGTTTTTTAAAAACGGAACAGAAAAAAAACTGGGTGATTTCAATTCAACATTTATAGGAACATGGGACAGGATTTCTAAAAAACAAACTAAACATGTATGTCCAGTTTCTTTATGTGAAATGGGTGATGAAGCACTATAAACCAGAAAGAATGAACCCAACCACATATTTTTCGAAGGAAGAAGATGGTTGCTGTTCATTCAACTGTGGGAATGGATTCTTCCGGAACTGGCAAACAACCAAGCACCTCTCAAAGCTCACTGAAAGTGGCTTTAAGAAAAAGACGGTTTTATCATCTTGTGATTAAAAATCAAAATATGATAAAAGTTGGACAGCCACCTGAATATATAATGGATATACGTGGATGATGAATAGATGCTGCTTCAACTAGATCTGGGACTGAAATCAGATGCTCACATAGATCCTTTCCTTGTGAACAAGTTAAAGGGTTATAGGTCATGTTTATAGCTTGATATGATAATGATTTGACCTCAGTGATGACTTGAGAGACCTAATGTCCAATACCATTCTCTGTGACCATGCAACAGCTGCTGTGTATCGCTGAATGTTTAGAGACCAGACATTTTAAAAAACAATCACGGGCTTCATTAGAATGATGCCATATTCATACAGCCCAACCGGTAAGCAGGGATACTACTTTAGTAGGTAATGATATTGCTTGTATTTACGTAGTAACAAGCTGCACCCAATTTGGTTCCCCATTTAAATGTCTGTTCCCCCTGTAACCTCGACGTGTTTTGTACAACAAAATCAGAGGAAGGTTTTACTTACTTCATCACTCGACATGGTGCTTGTTTTCATATGCTTGTGTATCGTTTTAGGCCGACAGCTAAAAGAAATGTGGCTGACACTGTGTTTGTTTTATACTCAACATGGGGAGGGTGGCTGCCATCAGAAATCCAAGCTGAGCCCGTAACAAGCCTGATTCAAATTCAAGTGCAGTGAAAAGTTTTAACCCAAAGAGGGCACTCCGCTAACGGGTTTTGGTACAAAAGTAGCATTTTAACTGAAATGCAGTGAAATACCAAAAATAAGGACCAGACATGTAGACATCACTATTAGAAGCTCATTTATAGTTTATCAGCAAAATAAAGTTGATTTGGGGTGAGTTACCCTTTAACTGCGTTACTATTGCTGAAAACTGTGCAAACAATATTAACTATAAATAATATCCCTTTTCCACAAACTACTACTTGTTTACAATTACAAATAATGTCAACGCTTTCCAAATCAAAAACGCACACTTAGTTAAGCTCAGTTTATTTCAAAGTATGGGAAAATTCATGACAGACTCAGCAAATTATTTACAGATTTGCAGAGCTTGAATTCCTGACACTTGACATATATCAAATATTGATTCCAAGCTCTCCCTTCCAATTAAAACATTTCACATATTCATATTGCAATTATGAATATCTTTCAATGAAACTACAGCAGAAACCATATAAAACATTATTTTATTACATGAAAATCAAAAAATAATCCAAAGACTTTACTGGAAACTGAACAAAGAACATAAATAAAATGTTTGCACCTGGGCAAAAAATACTAAAAAACAAACAAGAAAAAAACAACTAAAAAAGCCACCAACCTAGAACAGCAATAAAAATAGAAAAACAAAGTGACCTTCGCAAACAAAGCGGTGAAACTATTTTGTAATAGAAATGATGGCGCCTGTCAGAAGAAAGACTTCAGAGAAACACACCTAACAGCAACGGGACCAAAGTGCAAAGAAACAAAGTGCAATGCTTTTGGTTTGCATCAAACGTACCAAATTGTTTTTCATGAGCTCCAAATGCTGATTGATTGAATTTGATTCCCCCTCAACAAACTTTATACTGGTGTCATTATTTAGCTAAAAACGATATGAAAAACTAAAATGAGAGATGTTGAAAATCTTAAGTTAGATAAAGTAGTACATCAGTTTTCTCACCGTAACGTCTTCAGGGTAAAAAGGCTCCTGACTCCTGATGAGTCCCATTGAGGGAGTGGGATGAAGGTTTCCATCCGGGTCTGAGGGCTTACCCGTCAGTGAGGTTTCACAGAGTCTAGGGAAAACACAAGGCAAATGGAGGGTTCCATCATAAACTGCTTGCCAACAATACTCACAGGATCTTTATTAAAATGCTGATAAACTTTTTAAAATCTACCTTATTTTAAATCGCATCACATGCCTACCACAAGCTGAAGCCAAAGAAAACTAAACGATATTCTAGACCCGGATGTAGTAAATGTTCCTTTTTGTTCAACGTGGATATGATTCCCGACATGTAAACGTCTCTCTGTCTCACAGTGTAAAGGCACATATACCACACCCATCCTGTTAGTAAGGATCTGAGCTAAACAACACCAGCTCATCAAGAGTTGGACTTCTGCAGCCGTCATGAGAGGCCCTATGTGTCCTAGTCCTCTCAAAGCTTTCACATTTCCAGTCTGTCATTGAACCTTATGCCTAATAAAATAAAGTCTTATTATAATACATAGTCCTATTTAATCTCCCATATCTGCTCCTTCACATTACAGAACAACTGTTACCTGGTATATCCTTTTACTGTTTAGACAGTGATCTACTCTAATCACACAACATTCACATGTAGGGTGTGCTGCTGTAGTTTAAAGACCTGTGTGTGAAGAATAGACTGTATGACACGAAATATGTAATCATGCTGTAAAGACACAGAATTTACCTGAGGTAGAAGACTGATTTAGTTGTGCGCTCCTGGTAGACAAACATGTTCTTTCTATTTACTACAGAGAAGGAGTTGAGCACAGACCGCAGGGCCTGGATGGCTGTAATAGGGGAACAAAAAAATGAAATAAACATGAATTCTGACATAATAAAAACAGTAAACCAACATTTGAGAAGTTTAAACATTTAATCGTGGGATGAAACAAGAATATCAAATATTATTAACATATAATACCTTGTGTTGTTTGCTGTGTGACACAGAATTAAATTAAGTGTTAAAGAAATCAGAAATACAATATGTTAAAAAATATATGATTTAAATGTAACCTGTGTGGGGTTTTTTCTAAAGAGAAAAACCAAAAATACAACTTAAGATATTGAAAGATTTCAATAGCTTTACAACCACCCCAAACGTCAGTGTCAGCAGCTTAAAGATGAATGTAAAGTCTATGGTGAAAGCCGTTGGAGGAGTGTAACAGTCTCGGCGGCGCTTTGTGAGTTTTGGCTCCGTCAACTTTTCAAACTTTTCAAGCTTCAAAGCTCATAACCCTAGCAGAAACAGAAATTCAGCTAGTTGAACTTTTGGCGGTCTTAATGCTCTTGATGCAGCACAGCAACCACTCAGAGCGTCTCACCCTAGTGACGTTGCCCAATGTCGACGCTGCCTAGCCAATCACCATCTGCTAGTGTTTAAAACATCCAGCTGAGAAAGGCCCAACTGCGAGCTTTGCAAGCTTGAGTTTAAAAATGAATCTTCTGTGTATATGCGTCAAATTAGTCGCTTTATGAGTGTTGATTGACACTGACGAAGCCAGCGGTCTGAACACACCATTAAAAAACCCAGTAGATTACATCCAGTTACCTACTCCTTCTGGACGACTGTGGTGTAACGTGTTGTTTACTTCATAGCAATCCTTCATGGTGGGACACTGGAGAGGAAAAACTCCCCTTAAATAGGAAGCAACCCCCAGGAAAACCTGGCTCAGTGTGACTGGCTGTTTGTCACAGCTCACGGCTTGTAGAGGGTTGCAGAATGACATGACATTTCCTTAAAAAATTACCAGAATTTCTGGACTATAAGCCTCTACTTTTTCCCCATGCTTTGAAACCTGTGGCCTATACAACAGTGCGGTTAATTTATTTTTACAGCTACTACAGGACCTCCTCCATCGATTGATTGTACTGGTTACATCCTTCGTCCGGTCCCGGAACCGTTAAGAATATGTTTGATTTTTGATTCTGTTTTTCGTTTCCTAAATGCCTGCAGTGTGAGCTCTGGAGTTTATATTACAGTAGGTATTACTCCACCCAGCGAGCCCCGCCAAATGTCACTTGTCTCAACCACAGACTGTATAATAGTCTGAACAACATGGAGTGTAGACGCAGCTCAAAAGTCTGGCTTCATTTTAATTTACTAACGGATGGATTCGCACAGTGCAACGCTTGTGATAAACTTATTAGAGCCAAAGGAGGATGTACAACAAGCATGACAAAACACCTTCAGCAGCTGCGTGGTATACAGTGTGGTAACGAGTGTAACGTGTTTGATGTGTTGCACGTCGCTCTCCTGCTCCTGTCACTTCGGACAGTCAACCATCAACCAGCAACTCCTCGTTGGAAACGGAATCAAGTCAATGAAGATTATGATTTTCTTATTCTTCACAGACTGGCTTAAGTTTGAATATACTACCAGTCACTAAAACTGTGTCAAATCTGTTTATAGTTGTTAAACGCTCGCAGAGTCATGCTAGCATAAGGCGGTCAGCTGCTGCTACGTTAACGGTGCAGAGACCCCTGCCAGCAAAGAAACAAACCCCATCTACCATGGGGAAATCTGTCAGTGGAGCAAATTGCTGATTGACACAGAAAAGTAATGTGGTAAAAATAGAATAAAATAATCCTTTCATTTTCCCACGAGAGGAAATTTGGTCGTAACAGCAGCAAAAAAACGTGTACAAACAGAACAGGACACAGAACAGAAACACGATTTTTACAGAAGAAAAAATACTGACATAATTTACAATAGTTATAAAATATTGTACTTTACAGTTAAGGTAATTAGAATATTTAGAAGGTTAGAAAGTACAGATTGTGCATTGAACTGTGCATTAAAAGTTAAACATGCAATTTCCAATAAGTTAGTATGTACAGTCTGTAAAAAATAATGTGCAAGCTATAATGGTGTTGTTGATTACAGCGCTCATGTATACATCTATTTTTGTTGGGAGCAGTTTAGATTGAACAGTCTAACAGCTGCAGGGAGGAAGGTAAAAAGGCTGCAACCCCTTAGCGATGTAGAGTCGCCCACATTTAAGTAACATTAAGTAAATAAGTACTTTAAGCTAAATAGCTTAGCTGGTAGCTACATTATCTAACCCTGACTTAAGTTAAGGTTACAGTTCAGGTTTAACTTTACTGACAGATTGACAAAACAAATAAAAATGGCCTGTGTAAAGGCTTTTTCAAATGAAGAAATGATTTTGTTGTTTTCTCTCCTGCACCTCAAAGAATCAGAATTGAGAACCGTGTAGAATAGCAATTGATAGTGAGAATCTGAATAATTAAAATGCAAACGATGCCCAACCCTACCTTTAAGGGATACTTGCCTTTAAGAGGCAGTCCACTCACCAGCAGAAAATGCAGGAGACCGGGATAGAATGAGAAAGTGCGCTACACGTTACCAAAATGATATAGAAAAACCTGCAATTTTGATACTTGAGCCATGGCAGATCCACCCCAAAAAAACAAACAAAGAAAACACTATCAGAAGAGGAGAGAAAAAGAAAAAGAGCAAGTGACAGGGCAAGAGCAGCCCATTTCCCAAGATGAAAACTGTTGGAGCTTCACAACCAGGGAAGCAGGAAGCAGAGCCACAGGGCTGAATGCTGAAGCTCTCCTGCTGCTCCTCCTGCTGCCTCAGAGAGCAGCAAGACACAAGATGAAACAGGTCAAACAACACTTCCTTCCCTTCACTGCTGGGAAAGATGTTTGCTGTTGCTGAGTTTAGGTCAAAGTAGGTTCAGCTTCTACAACCTTGTTAGAAGTTTTCAGTTTTGTGTTAAGTTAATGAGATGTTAGATATACAAACGGATGTATTACTGATGCTGAACTAGCCATGTTGCTATTGGATTGGAAAGTAATAAATTCTTGTCTCGTGGTTATTGGGGCATGATGATGTCATACAGTGTCAGGAAAACTTGTTTAACAATTTACACGCCGTTAGTTAATTGTTTTATTGTTTTGACTGTGAGCTTGTAAAATTGTCAGTACGCTTGTTAGGAAGCGCTCCATAGAAATGTGTTTTTATGAAAGGGATGTTACGCCGCACGCCTTGAGAGGGCGACAGAGGGCAAATATCTGTAAAGTTATGAGGTGTTTCTTTACTGTAGATAATCCAGAGTATGAATACAATTAAAGACAGCACAGGAGTTAAAATACAACTGTCAGCAGCAGCATAGAAGCACAAATATTATAAAACATGTTTAACTTCAAGGCCAACTAGCTACCAATAGGCCCAGTTAATTTGAAAAATATTGTCTTTTTCTTATTTGGAATAATTTTCCAGTTGTCGCACCAATTATGGTAAAGTTACAACCATTAACAATTGATTTGAGGTGAAGCTAAAAAATTTGGATGGATTCAATTCATATTGTGCAAGGCATCAGTAACAAAAGCAGTCCCTAATCACAATGGGTCTACCACCATGCTTTACAGTTAGCACAGTGTTTTTAGGTTGATCCAAATACACTTTTCATCATTGCAGCCATTCAGATCAATCTCATTTGACTATAGAACGCTCTCTAGAAGGCATTTAGGGAGTTCATTCAGGCAGATGTAAATTTAGCTTTGGCTGTGCTGATTTTAAGAAAGAGCTCATTTATTGGTTCCAACCATCCTGATAAAAGATTAAACTTTAGCTTCAGTGAGGACAGTGACATTGTATGCAAACCTGTGTTTAAATTCGATCTAACCTGGGAAAAAGAATGACTTACATTCATCACTAAGATGAAAATTATCTTCCTTAGTTTATGTAAACCTACATGAAAAATTGTACAATTTTCTTTTACATTATACAGTTTATCCTTTTATTTTCTTCCTATTTCAATTTTTTTCATTTATTGCATGCTTATAAGTGTTTGTTTATGTTTGTACCAAGTACCGCAGCAATTTATCAACATAGTGAACCTGTTTGCTCGTATGTCAATGATTCTGAATGAATCCTTAGATATAATCACTGGGATCTGTAACTCACCCCTGGACACGCCCATGTTGGGTCCTATCTTGAGACGTGGATGGATGTGGATGACTGTACTCCACACGACGTCACATGCAAAATGGCCAGGGATAAACTGCATGGTGGCTGCTAAGTAGTCTCTGGCTTGGTAGCTCTCTTCTGTGTTGTAGTCTTTTTGAGTTGTAAAAAAGAGACACAAAATACATAAAAAAAATACATGCATTTAATTTCTGACTGCAAGGTTACTCAAGACTGTGACATCATAGAAACTTCCCAACCACTAGATTTCCTATTGAGAACCCAGAACTTAGATACCAACTTACCATCGGGGGCGCTCTGTCTTTGTCTGAAGAGAGAGTCGTTCTTCCAGATATCCTCTTCACTTTCAGCCACCAGCAGCGTGTTACATATGTGACTGTCATGTAGGTCCTGGAGCAGCATGCGCTACAGCACATCAAAAACAATCAAAGTAGGATTCAGTTAAAACAACCTGCTGGCATCTATTGTTCTGACATCTGTTGTTCTATGCATGCTCAGCATGGGGGAATTTCATTAAATGCATTGAATAACATGTAAATATTGTGTACAGGAATAGAGTCTGACTGAGAGGCGCCCAACCCTGGTCCTAGAGATCTACCATCCTGCACATCTTACATGTATCTCTGCACCAACATACCTAACTCAAATGGCCCAACCCACGAGGAGGCTGCTGATGAGGCATTCGTCTGATTCAGCACTGATGAGAAGGGATGCATCTAAAGGTTTGACCTTGGTAGATTCAGGACCAAGGTTGGCTGCCCTGGTCTACATATAATAACTAAATAATAACAAATAGCCACCTGATTGACAATCCGGGAGACTTCACCAATCTTCCTGACCACTGTTTGATGTAGTTCTAAGAATTCAGGCAGCCTGTGTTCTTCCACCGTCCCTCCTAGCTCATCACCACCAATCTCTTTTTCTACGCCAAAGGACCTTTGAAAAAAAACACCAATTACATCAGTCAAAAGAAACATGCTGATTTTAATCTCCTTCACAAAAGGTTCTGGAAATGTGCAGCATCCCAAATGAAAAACAATATGATGGTTTCCCTACAACAAGGACCTGTTTAAACTACATTATCAACAAATGACAGGCACCTTTAGAATTTGAAAATATCAATCGACTTTGCCTTATGAAGAAATATAAATAAAATAAAAATATTCAACCAAATGTTTTCATTTCATCAAGAGAACCATCATGGTTGTAGCTTAGGGAACTGAGAAGAAAGTATTTCGAGAGAGAGGCTACAGAGAATGTCTAAAGGTTGATCTGACCTGGCATGAGAGTAGACGTTCACTCTATCCTGCTGGATGTTAAGAATGAGCCAGAAGTCAGGTACCGAAGGGGAGCGGTCCTCCGGATCATAAGAGGTCGGACTCTCACACTCAGAATCACTGCTGCCACCATCATAACCTTAATCAGCACAAAATATACTAAACAGTCACAATGATGCCATTCCTAACAGTCTTACATAGATTTAATAAGCCTAAGCAGTTTTCTGTTGAAACCAGATATTTACATACACTTCTTTACTGTCAAACTTCAAAGAATAATACGTTTTTGTTTTAGATAAAATGAATAAAACATTTTTTATATATATATTTTTGTATGCTGAAATGTCAGAGTAAAGAGTGAGAGAATATTTCAGCATTTCTTTAAATAACCTTAAAGGTATAGCGGAGTATTTTTCTGCGCTCTGCATTTTTGGAAAAAAAGAAACAAACAAATCTTATATTACCATATAGACGTAGAAAACTTCTTCTAGCAGTAATCTGAAATGTATTTCTCAGAACAGCTTGCTGAACTTTAGCCTTCCTCCCCAGTAGAAATTTGGCGATGGAGGCATCAGTGGTGAGCCCAACCTGTGTTTTCAGCGCACGCCATCATTGTAAAGAATCTCCTAAAAACACTCTGCACATGCGCACTCAGAATGACTGACAGGAGGACCAATAGTCTAGATCAGGGGTCTACAACTACAAGTGATGCAATTCCCTTCCAGTCGATTCACTCGGTACAATGTAGCTACTATGGGACATCATACCCTTGCGTGGCCAGCTGAACACACTTCCAATCATCCGTGTGAAGGCAAATTAGCATGACGCCAGTGGGTGGCCCCACACATCAACTATAAAGACCTGCCGTCACCTTTATTTTACAGTTCTCATGATCTTCAGCTTGCTGGGAACACACCCTATCACGTCAGTTGCAACAAAAGGGTTAGTTCAACTGTTCGCTGGTATTACATGCTAGCATATCTGCCCTTTTTCGTTGCTCCATTTATTCCTCTTTATTCTTTTGCTTTCGTCGTCTCAATGCTACGCTGTGGTTCAAGATGAGCACTGAGTCAAAGTCGGTTAAGTAGAACTCTGCTCTTTGCCCTTTCCTGAGGGCTGTGGTTTTTCTCAGCATGAGAAGGACCTGCATGATGTATGTCCAGTTTGACTGGGGATTCTTCATGCCAAGAGCGCTGTCGAAACTGGAGTCGTACGAGTCCTGTTGCCAGCTCCACTCTCGAAAGGCGCGTGAAGTATCTCCAGCAAGTCCTGGGAGATGCAGCCATGGTGTAACAGGACCACATTCAATTCAATTAAAAAATACTTTATTGATCCCAGAGGGAAATTAAGTGTTGTTGTAGCTCACTACTAATTCATTTTTAAGGAGTTGTTGTAGACCATGATGGCTGTGGGGAGAAAGGATTTCCTGTAGCGGTCTGTGTTGCAGCGAAACTGAAGAAGCCTCCGACTGAAGATACTCTGTTGCTGTAGGATAGTGTCATGAAGAGGTTGATCAGGGTTGTTCATAATCTTTTTAATTTCATCCTTGTTTGCATCATTGTCTCCAGTCTGTTCCACAATTGTCCCCAGAACAGAACCAGCATTCTTAATCAGGTTGTTGAGCCGTTTTAAATCCCTGGCTCTGATACTGCTACCCCAACAGATGATGGGGTACACTCTCCACAACAGACTTGTAGAAGATTTGCAGCATCAAAAGATACTGTCCGTTCTGTCCCCTTTGTAGACGCTTCACTGTTGATTCTCCAGTTCAGTCCAGTCTTTTGTCCGAGGTATCTGTACTCTTCAACCACCTCCACTTCTTCTCCCATGATGGAGACCGTCTTTGACTTCTCCCTGTTTCTTCTGAAATCTACAACCATCTCATTTGTTTTGTTCACATTTAAGGTAAGATGATTGTTTCCACACCATGCCACAAACTGGTCCACAAGCTCTCTGTATTCAGCTTCTTCTCCATCTCTGATACATCTGATTGTTTTGGACAAATAAAGCATCCTTTACATTTGCATAAAACAAATCCAAGGTCTTGTTTTCTCTTGTGGAACAGCTGACAAACTGTTGATATGTTGGAAGTGTAGAAGAGAGTAAGGCATGATCAAAATCACCAGATATTGCCACAAATGCATTGGGGTGCTGGGTCTGTAGCTTAGCGACAACAGAACTGATGACATCACATGCATGGTCGGCAACGGCTGAAGGTGGAATATAAACAACTGCCAAAATGACACTGGTGAACTCTCTTGGTAAATAATATGAGTCCTCGTCAGGGATTGGACGTTATCCATCTTGTTAGCTAGTGATCTCAGGTTTCAAATTATGAATGATGGAAGAGATGGTTTGAATTTCCTCCTCCTCTGTCTCCTTTTTGCTCCTGCTCTGCATCCACACCTCCTCCTTCTCAACTCATCAGGGATTTGTGGCTTCAGTTAAGGTATTAATTCAGCTTTTGCTATGTTAATTAGTTGCTCCCAGCTGTAAACCACCTTGTTGGCCTGGTTACTCATCATAAATTATCAAAAAGTGTAAAATTAACAGCAAAAACTCCTCCAACTTCACACCACAAAACCTATAAATTATACAAGTCCAAAAAATCATATTTTTCCTCAACAAAAAAGGGAAAACAATGTCATAAAAAACAAAACTCAATATATAACTAACAGAGCCACTCCAACATGCAGCCACCCAGAGCAGCGCAATTCTAGAATTTAATATTAAAATTTAACATTTAAAGCTTTATAAGTAAGGATCAAGCACTTGGATTGATTTCTATAATGATTGGGGAGCCAATGTAACTCACACAGTACATGGGAGAATTTGGAAAAAACCATTAGAAGTTCCGCAGCAGCTTTTTGGACAGGGTGAAGACGGTTTATGGATTTTTTGATAAAACAAGAGAAAAGTAAGGTAAAATAGTCAAGATGTGAAAAAATAAAAGCATGAATCACAATTTATTTCATTTTTTCTATTTTACTGATGTTCTTTCACACAGTATTTACAACTGGTAGCAGTGCCGTACTCCAGTAGAACTGTATATACAGAATTTATCCAAAGGCAATCTGGTTATACAATCATTGAACATCAACATTTATGTTAGGTAGCTATATCCAATAGTTGTTCCCAGTCGTTCTTACTTTTTTCTTCTTTTTTTCCTTTTTTTAACAAGCCGCCTTTGTCTTTTGACAGCAGTAATGTATAATATCTTACCCTCGGCTTTTTCCCTAACAATATGTCGTGAGAAATTATCTTTTCCCACTCTGAAAATTGTTGTTTGGAAACTTCAATTGGAAATTGAAGTGCACGTAATTTGTAAAATGATGATCAACGATGATTGATTTTGTTCTGTAATTAGCCCTAAAGTTGGTATAAAACTCCATCTTGTCAAATCGGATCTTATGTTTTTATAGTTTTCTTTGAAAAGATTTTGTATGTCTTCACATAATGCCATGCCTAGATTATTAATGGATTCCGTGTCACTTTTAAGGTTATATTTAGTTTTTAATTCTATTGAACATTGGTATTGAAAATACATAACCTGGGTTTTTTCAATATTTAATTTGTAACCTGACAGGATTCCAAATTCTTCAAATACAATAATTATTGTCAGTAGGGATTTTTTATTTATTTTTTCCTAAATAAATTAAAATGTCATCAGCGAAGAGAGATAACTTATGTTCATTACCACTTATATGGACGGATTTAACTAGATCATCTTGCCTTATATACTGACTAAGGGGCTCAATAAACAAAGCAAATAGGGTAAGTGAGAGGGGACAGACGGATCTTTCGAGAATGAAAGAATTTCAGAAACTGACATTTGATTAAAAAAAAAAGTCTATTGGCCTGTTGTAGACTGACTGAATTGTATGTATAAATGCCTTAATGCTTTTCGGCATTTGGTCCCGTCAGCATTGCCTCAATATTTTTTTATGTGATGTATAACATGAAAAGTCCTTATGCTACCTTGGGTCTGCCTTTGATGGATAAAGCCTGTTTGCTCCTGATTAATTAGGTTGGGTATAATATTCTCCAGTCACATGGTAATTATGGATATAAAGATTTTATAATCCAGGTTTAAAACTGATATTGGTCGGTAGTTGCTACACTTCAATTAGTCTTTTCCTTTCTTTGGGATAACTGTAATAGTTGCTTCTTTCCAGGGAGGGTGTGTACCCTCACCTCCTTTAAGGACCCAGTTACAGGCAGCCTACAATTTAGGAATTGATTCCTCTCTAAAAGTCTTATACCATTAACGTGTAAAACCATCAGTGCCAGGGGTTGTTCCACGGTTTTAGTCTTGTAACTGCAGTATTGATTTCTTTATTTTTGAGTTCTTTAACTACCATGTTGTCCTCCTTCACTGTAACTACAGGGAGATTCAACACTTTTAAAAATTCCTCCCCTTGGTTGTCGTTATTTAGCTCAGGCTGGGAGTACAGACCTTTACAGTAGGTTTCAAAGGAATGCTGAATTCTAATAATATTATACTATACTATATTACTATGTATGGTGCCAGTTTTTGGATTTTTAATTTTTTCTATCAGCCTGTTTTTTCAATTTAAAAGCCAACCACTTTAATGATCTTCCACCCACTTCATAGTAACTTTGGTTTCTTCTGTGCCTTTTCCTAACAGGATTTCACTCGTTTTTTGGGAGTTATGTTCGCCTTGCCGGTCTTTCACCATTGCCCCTCTAAGTGGACTTCTTTTAACAAGATATCCTAAAGGTTTTTGATTTTTTTTATGGGTCTTTTTATAACCAAAGTGCAAGGAGCAATAGCTCTATGCAGTTACCTTCGTTGCTGCCCCGCTGGATATCCAATCATCATTTCCAACTCCGATTGTGAAACAATGAGGCTCAACCTGGCAATATTTCTCAGGTGGTAGAAAAAAAGAGTGACCTAATAAGGTAATATGCACATCTTAATTTAAGTTTGGGTCCAGGGTTATCCCAATATTACAGGCCGAGTGTTTTAAGTCCTGAGCAAGAGGAGACCAAGACTGTAAACAATTTTGGGGGCAAAGACCAAGACATTGGTATTAGCATTGTTAAGCTGAAGAAAGGCATTTAACATCCAATGCTCAACAGACTCCAAACAATTAAGATCTGAATCTTAAATGAATCGTGAGATTTGAAAAAAAATTAAGATCTGAATATCATCAGCATAACAATGAGAGGAAATATCTGTAAAATAGCCTAAGCCCTGATAAAGAGGGATGTTAATTATCTTAATAATATTGATCTAAGACAAAAAAAACAAAACTGATTGGATGTTTAAAGGCACAATATGTAATATTGGTATCTTGTGGTCAAATTGGAGTACTGCAGTCCATGAAGAACAACAACGTATTCTGCTCTCATTCACTCACCCCCTTCACTTTGAGAATTTCATGGAGATTTGCCAGTTACTGGTCGACAAGAAAATTATGGCGAGTGAAAACGAGTAATACACAGTAAATTGTCAATCACTTCATCTGGATGGCATTAATTTGGCCTCTGATAATAATGTAAAGAAACTTGGTGTAATTTTTGACCAAGACATGACATTTAAATCACATATTAAACAGGTTTCTAGGATTTATTTATTTCACCTTCGGAATATTGCTAAAATTAGAAACATCCTGTCCAGGAGTGATGCAGAGAAACTAGTCCATGCATTTGTTACTTCAAGGCTGGACTACTGTAAGTCCTTATTATCAGGAAGTCCATAAAATGCAATTAAAAGCTTTCAGTTGATCCAAAATGCTGCAGCAAGAGTTCTGATGAAAATTAAAAAGAGAGATCACATTTCTCCTGTTTTGGCTTCTCTCCATTGGCTCCCTGTTAAATCCAGAATAGAGTTTAAGATCCTCCTCCTTACGTATAAAGCCCTTAATAATCAGCTCCATCGTACATCAGAGATCTGATTGTTTTATATGTTCCTAACAGAGCACTTCATTCTCAGAATACAGGTCTACTGGTAGTTCCTAGGATTTCTAAAAGTAGAATAGGAGGCAGATCTTTTAGTTATCAGGCTCCTCTCCTGTGGAACCAGCTCCCAGTTTTAGTCCGTGAGGCAGATACTCTGTCTGTGTTTAAGACTAGGCTTAAAACCTTCCTGTTTGATAAAGCTTATAGTTAGAATGGCTTAATTTATCCTGAGATATTTTTGTAGTTATGCTGCTATAGGCTTAGACTGTTGGAGGACAGACTGACCACTTTTCTTCTCTCTTCTACTTTTCTCGTCTACTACTCTCCAGATATATTTTTTCTGCTGTTATTACGACTGTTAACCCAGTTTTCTTTCAATGTTTTTTTTCTCCCCATAGAAGCTCTACCCGGTCTAATGTCCTGCTCAACTATAAAGTCCCCTGCTGGATGGGGAACATTGGTCCAGATGATGCTCAAAGTCACCGAGCATCCTCCATGGTGTCTCTTCTCTGTCTTCTCAGACCCCCAATCGTGGCAGATGACCGCTTGTACTGAGCCAGGTTCTGCTTCTGTTAAAGGGGAGTTTTTCCTCTCCACTGTCGCTGTCTCAACGTTAGCCTTGAACATGGTAGGTGTCATGTTACAAATGGCATGCTACATGTTACATTGACTTACAAACCTTTCGGGCTCACATATGATTTGCCCTGGAATAGGACTCTAATGACTAATCGATAAAATCGATAAATTTCAATGATAAAAAGCGCTGGCAAGAAATGTCATTGATTCATTGTGTGGTGTGATTACGATGTCTTATGTCTTACTTTTTTTCCGCATATTTAACAGTTAATGTGAGCAGGTAGATCTAAGAAAATTTAAAAATCAAATGTTTGGCAGCACTTATTATTTTTGCAATAGCTAAAAAACAAAAACTGTCTTGGTAATATGGTACATATGTCCTTACAGTACTTTTTCCAGCAATCTTTCTTTTATTGTTTATTATTTAATATTTCAACAACTGTAAGACATTTGAGGTGATAGAACTGTTGTCTAATAATGCTCTGTTGATAAATAAATGGAAGGAAGCAGAGAAAAAAAGTCATAGCACTTTTTTAAATTGTTCCCGCTAATCTGATTAATCGATGAACCAAATAATCATTTGTTGCAGTCGTATCCTGGAACCAGAAAATATGGACAAGTGGCTTATATTGTAAACGATGATTACCATAGCAACGTTCTAAAAATAAGCAAAAACAACCAAACAGACAGACCATATCTGACCAAAATCGTCAACCCCAAACCCAAAGCCGCTACTGACTGGTAGATGTCAACATAACATCATTGTTTTCTCTGTCAAAATTAACATTTTATTATTTAAATTCATATATAAAAAATCTAAATATTTTTAATTAAATGTTTCATTTTACACCCCTCTAAATTCTCCGAAGAGGTATTTTTAATTTTTTATTTACCTTTAAAGGTAAAGAATAAATAAAAAAAATTGTTGTAGGTAAATATGTGGTTTCAACTGTATGAGCATAAAAAAAGATGAAAGCAGGTCCTATTATGTCCTAATATGAGAGCCTTGAAACGGATGGTTTTACGGTTGACATTTTGTACTTCATCAGTTTTTTGTCAGATATTACAAAATTCAAAGGTGTCAAGTAACGAAGTGCAAATACTTTGTTTCCTCAAGTATAAATTTTGGGGATTTATACCTAGTTTATACTTCTCCGACCGCAAAATTTGCACTCAGACGTAGACGTATTGACGGAGACGTTTTCTGTCTATAGTACTCCGCTCTTCCACTACTCCATTCTCTATTGTTTTTTCAGCGTTGCTCGACCAGGACAGCAGGGGGTGCTAAGCTTTGATGGCGTCTCTGCCTACTTCACACAGCGTCGTTTCCTTTTTTTTTTCAGGCTTGTGAACGCATTTCTTCCTCAAATAGCAATGAACGACAGAAAGTAAGTTTTGATTAAGCTGTAAAGCTTTTTCCTAGAATTGCAGATTATAGAATACTCTAGAAACACATGGAAACAAAAATCAGCAGCCTTTGTTGTTTTCCTACACTTCCTTGTGTTCAAAATCGCTAAAAGAACAGATTAGATCAATTATACTTTCTATATAAAACATGAAAGTGGTGAAACGCTGCATTAACCACTGATTACAGCGACTACAGAGCTACGTTCTGGTGAAGCGATCTCTAGCTGTTGCTCAAACTGACCAATCAGATCCATACGCTCTCCGTTGACGGATAGTTAAAATTTGGGCCTTGCGTAGGTGACGGAGAGCCCTTGCGTTGACGGATAATTGTGTTGCGTCAATCCATCTGCGTCAAAACGCAGAAGCATAAACTAGGCTTTATACTTCACTGGATTATGATAGATCGGCCTACTCACATTTTCACGGAAATATCTGTACTTTCTACACCTTACATTTAAAAAAAAGCCTTGTAACTTCTGTTTCATTTAGTCTTGTCGTTTTATATATTTGTAGTGTATGTTATACAGAGCAATAATGTTAAGATTTGCCACTAATAAACAGTTAGCATACATAACTATCAGTTCATCATTAGCAACATAGAGTATAAAATGAGCATGAAAAGATTTTTTAGGTGGTGAACTCCGAGGAGACACACATCAGCATATGATTATTGAAATATAGTGAAGACTCAGCTGCATTAAGAAAGTACCCTGCATGTCTGAGTCCAGACTGCCCTGGCTGGAGACAACACTCTGGACACGACTCGGCCTCAGTCTGCTGTAGCCTAAGAAAAAGAACAAAACAAAACACAATTTCATCTACAGTTTTGAGAATTACATAAATATTGGAAATTGAAAAAGTATCTGCTTAAGTTTTTCTAATAGCAATTTGCATATACTCCAGAATGTTATGAACAGTGATCAGATGAATTGCATAATCCTTCTTTACCAGGAAAATTCCTCTGCATTTCATTGCCGTCATTAAAGGACCTGCTGAGATGATTTCAGTAATCGTCTTGTTAACTCAGATGAGAATGTTGACGAGCACAAGGCTGGAGATCATTACATCAGGCTGATTGGGTTAGAATGGTAGACTTGACATGTTAAAAGGAGGGTGATGCATGAAATCATTGTTCGTCCATTGTTAACCATGGTGACCTGAATAGAAACGCGTGTAGCCATCATTGCGTTGCATAAAAATGGCTTCACAGCCAAGGATATTGTGGCTACTAAGAATGCAGCTAAATCAATATTTTAAAAGGATTATCAAGAACTTCAAGGAAATAAGTTTAATTCTTGTTAAGAAGGCTTCAGGGTGTCCAAGAAAGTTCAGCAAGCTCCAGGATCGTCTCCTAAAGAGGATTCAGCTGCGGGATCGGAGTGCCACCAGTGCAGAGCTTGCTCAGGAATGACAGCAGGCAGGTGTGAGAGCAATGCATTTTCCAGCACCATGGAGCACCGTGCCATAAGGCAAAAGTGGTAACTAAGCGGCTCGGGGACTAAAACGTTGAAATTTTGGGTCCATGGCCTGGAAACTCCCCAGATCTTAATCCCATTGAGAATTTGTGGTCAATCCTCAAGAGGAGGGTGGACAAACAAAAACCCACTAATTCTGACAAACTCCAAGAAGTGATTATGAAAGAATGGTTTACTATCAGTCAGGTCCTGAAAAAAAAAGGGCCAACTACATCGTTCTACCGAGCCATGTTGGCTGTCGGTGTATGAATGTGAGTGTGAATGGGTGAATGTGGCTTCAATGTAAAGCGCTTTGAGGGGTCAATATGACTAGAAAAGCACAATATAAGTTCAGTCCATTTACCATTCAGTCCATTTAATACTGCAAATACTGGCTCTTTCCATAAATGTCATGTAATTGTTGATAAAAACCTTTGAAACATATGAAGTGCTTGTAATTATATTTCAGTACGTCACAAAAACAACTGAAATAAAGATCTAAAAGCACTTTAGCAGCAAACGACTGTAATTCAGCTTCAGTCAGTTGGTTACATGCAGTAAGAGAAAACTAAATGATTGCCTTCATCTGACCTTATACGGACTTTAGAAATGTAAGTCACCTTAATGCGACTGAAGTCCAACTGAACTGGCCTTCACCTGATCGAGCTAAGACACCCAGATAATGAGGTTAGAAAGTCGCATTTCTCTGCACCAAAAGAACATCCCAGCTAAATCGAGCATTACTGCCTGGCCACTACCACTTCCAGGGGGGACCAAACTGCAGCAGCTGTAATAACACTCATACAACAACAACACAAGTAAAGCAACCAAACAGTACAGTGGTCAAGAAATGTGCTGCAGTGTTGTCATTGTCCATTTCTTTGCTCAATGTTCAGTTCTGACTTTGTCTGTTTTACAGCTTCCAGCATCTATTTACTTTCTGTATAACACTCTGGGCCAACAGAAAGAATGTACACACATGTCAATCAGTCAATCTGTATTTATAGAGTTTTTCATACATCCCAAAGTGCTTTACAGATTAAAATGACCCCACATAAGGCACATCCAAACCCTACCCGCACCCCCCGAATTAAAATTATGATCCCAGTTTTATGATCTTATATGATAAGATTAAATGGTAAAAAACGGATCAAATTTCATCAAGAACACACTTCATTCAATAATTCGATTAAAGCTCTTATAACAAATCTGCACACAGTAGTTACCAAACTTTTTTCACCCGGCCCCCCTTTGGTGTATATGGACATGTTCACCCCCCGCCCCCTCCTCTAAGTTATTCATTTTTAAATATACCTTTTTTTATTATTTCATATTGATATCCAATCTTGCATTCATCTTTCATTGATTTATTTCAAAATATCTGTATGCACAAGTGATTCAAAAGCATAAAACATTACAGGATGACAGAAATATCTCATGTAAAGGATTGTTTTGCAAAATTGAGGCCTTCAGTTACAGTCAGTCACAGCTTTTCAGTAGTCGGTGTAGTTGGGTTTTTGCCAAACATCTATGAATTTGGCTTAAAAAAAAAAAAAGATTGGTTTAAGAAAAAATAAATCCCTGTATGCAAAGATTGTTACAGTAAAATGTTTATGCCCAATTGCTGCCCTCTTCCTTCAAAAGATGTGAATATTATTTTACCGTTCAAAGACCCTGAACAGCACCTCCCCACCTGACAGCCATCAGGACTCGCTGGGACACAGAACAGCTGTCTGGTTGGACATATGGCGCATTTCCTTGCACAATACCACAAAAAACCTTTGTCTGGTCGTGGTTTAAAGTAGTTTTGTGTGCCCGTTGTCATGCCTACCACCTATGCTTTCTGCTGTATTTTCTCCTGCTAAAGCTTGGAGGTGAGAACACGGCTCCTTTAGACTCTGTTTCCGACTTCTGATCATTTCAATTATAGAAATGTTCCCAGATTTCCAAACTTTGGGTGAAGTGCTGCGTAATTCCTGGAGGAGGATCTGAGACTGTGCGTTAGGTGACCTGTTTATATTTTAAGAGCATTGTTTCATTTCAGTGTTTATATGTAGTTAAACAGCTTGTATGGACTGAATATTATCTAACATGAAAAATATAGTACTATTAAATATGTAATCATTTACAAAGATTATTAGCGCGACCTCTGCATTACTGGAGAGAGGATTATGGTAGTTTGCTGGCTGCTGCTGTCAGTCATTACTGGAATCCTGTCCAGAGCACAGAATTAAATATTCTAGGACTGGGTGAAGCTTTTTACACTGTGCCACTAGATTCAACGTTTTTTATCTCATTGAGGATTTGCAGATGTTTGATGTAACAAAACAAAAAGCAAGATATGCTTCATCATATTTTTATATTCTTTAGCTTGGAATTAAGGTAGTTAGAAGCAGGTCTGTTTTTTATGCCTCATCAAAAACCTATCCACTATGTGAGCAGTGCAAGCATTCTTTCCAAGCACCCCCTATGTAGGAGAACCTCTACACCAGCAGTGTTGTGTTGCAGAATGCAGCAGGGTTTAATGGGTGGAGGACCAAGGCTTTTTCTCGCCTTAATGCCTTGGTCCCGCCCCGGTTACCTAGGAGATACGTCATCAGGGACCGCCAAGGCGTGTTCCAATATTCATGTCCTACGAAGGAATCTGTCCTCTGTTTTTTAGCCGTTTAGCTAACTAACATCAGACGTGGCTTGATGTCTTCGCTCGGTCAAAAATTTCCCAGAATACAGCACGGTAGGAACCGGCAGCAGCTACTTCGGGGGTAAATTTCCATTTTAAATGTAAGTCAACTAATTTTAGCAATCTGCCTTTTTTATAAAATTTGTGTTTTATTTTTTATAAAAAAAATTTAAATCCAAAGCAGTTATATATGTTTGGTTAGTTGCTTGGTAGTTGCAGCTTTGGTGGCTAACAGGTACTAATTCGCTTATACATTTGATTTAACAGACATATACACATAAAAAAAAAGTAAAAAGCTCGTTATAAATGTCCAGTTCCATGGCTGAAGTAACTTACTACGCTACTGTACTACTACGACGGGCGGGACGTAAACAGAGCACGTAAGCTGACAGCCGTGGTCACGCGAGGTAAGTCTGTTCCAAACCGTTTTCTTTGACCAAGGAAGGACAGCGTCCTCATAAGCAAGGCGCCTCTCCTACGAGGCACCTTGACATTGTCCAGTGAGTCAGACAACCAGATGGTCCAATTGTGGGTTTCAGACCGAGCCATGTTATTGTCTGAGGTTTTCAGACAAATGTGGCAGAACCACTTTATGTATTTTTTTCGTTTAGGTTTTTAATAAAATGTTTATAGCGATGTTTTAGTTAAAATGCTGATAAGGTGCATGAAGGAAAAAGCTTTAACCTAGCTTGTTTTGCAGATTCAGTCTAGCAGTTTTCAATTAGTGACATGTTAACTCTGACAAAGGCACCCATTCTGGTTAGAAGGTCTGCATAGATCCTTCCTGCCCAAAGCCATCAGCACTTACAACAAGTTTAAATAACTGTTGTTTCTGACCCAGTAATTTGATTGGACAATAGACATTCTATTAGTGCTGATATTACAGTAAAACAGCACTGGGATTTTTTACAGAAAAAAATCACTATGTAAAGGCAATAGTGATGCGTTCACACCGCCCAGAACGGAAAGATTACGGAGTCTTCCAACCAAGTCTTCAGGGTGCTGTGTGTGCTTTAGCCGCACCAATGTTTAGAAATGTCTAGGACCAATCCCACCAGTGCTGATATTCCTCCTTGTGTGATACTGCATAATTAAACAGCACCTCATTTCCCTCTGGGATCAAGAAGGTATTTTGGTATTGAATTTATTTTAGTGTCAAAGGAAGGAGCTTGACGGATGATTATCAATCTCACTAAAACTGAAATACAACAGTTTTTAACTTGAGATACACCAAGAACTTAACAGTTGGCTGAAACCAGGCCCATCTTTAGCTTGAAGTTACTGTCTGCAGCATTTCAGGGACGTAATTGAGATGGCATCTTGTTGTAAGTTGAATTGGTTGGAAAAAAGGGCTATAGAAACTCCAAAAGACAACTAGGAAGCACTTCTATGATGCTCCAAACTCACAGGGAAATAGAGCTAGCGATTCATAACAAAACTGGTTAAATTAAGGAGTTTTGTGGTAGATAAGGGCTTATTTAGATGCTGCATGTCCATTGTCCTATTAACTCCCATTAAACAGATATACGCTGATCTCCACTGGATCTAAACTTCACCTGAAGGACTCCAAGTGGCTCCAAACTTGTCTGGCGGAGTAAATGAATTTAATGCATTCTAGAAATAAGGTCCAGCTTGAAAAAAAGGTACTTCCTATCTAAGGACAGTTTAGGGGTGAGTGACTGCGCCATGACTGATGCTCTCTTCCAATGTGGTATCTTTAAACAGGAGCGTGTGTATGCCCCATTATCACACGTTTGTGAGATGCACATATATCTTGACTGACATCTTAGAAGGCAGAAACTCAAATTCTTTTGGCTAAAAAAAAGCTGTCGGTCAGTGTGAAATGTATTGGGGTCTATGGGAGGAAGGTGGGACCTAGGAGGAATAACAAATGTTGAGCACTAGCCTTTTATCACAGTACTGAACCCCACTAATACTTTAAATATTTCTTTAACTTTGATACATAAATATGTTATCCAGACTGCAGCTTTACGCAGCCAGTCAAAATGTTGTTACCAAGGAAACACAACTTTTAAAAAAGGAAACAAATTAGGCAACACCAGAGATCAGAAATATTCCATGAAATTTTGACCAATGTCTACTAATAGAGTTATACAGCTTTTCCGAAAAATGAAGATTACTTTGGTTTCAGTTTTTTAGCAGCTGCTGTGCTACAGGTTGGCCACACCCACTGTTCGTATCAGTGTCTGATTCTTAAAGGTTGGAACATTACCAATGTGTGAACCTGGTGTTCTGTATGGAGTGGGAGAGCTGAAATGTTTGGACAAGTAAAATGGTTCCATCCTAAAAACAGGCTGAGAAGCTTAAACATACAATAAATTTGATAAGATCCTGCTGTTTCTTTTTTATCAGAAAATATCTGGTTTACCCAACATTCCATCTTTCAGGGCTGACTTTGAAGAAATTCATGACAAAATGGCAACATGTTTTCTAAAATATGCAAAACCTGATCTGTGTCTGTGTGACTCACTGTGAGAGGCTGATTGTGCAGAATCAGACAGACTGAGACTAGATGGCATCTTCTGAGGAGAAGCGGACTCAGGATTACAGGAGTCAGGCTGAAGCTGACCACCCGCCATGCTTTCAGCATCGAGCTTCTGAGCTTCGATGCTTTCTCCACCTTCAGCAGTGGATGAAGTTGTAGCAGTTGAGTCACCAGAAGCATCTGCATGAAGCTTGAAGGTCTTCCCGTCTTCACTCTGGAGATGGACACAGCGTGTTCTCACTTTTTTGTCTCATTACACATTTTCTCATTGCTAACCATATTTTTGTCTTATATAGTAAAGCACTTTTGGCGTTAAAGTTCTGATGAATGTTTGCAATAATGTCACCCATAAACAAATCCATTTGAGTCTCAGTGGAACTGCATCTCCTCAACCTCTTGGTTGCCGTGGTTACCCATGAAATGTTACACATAAGCTGTCTTAAGTCTGTGCAGAGGTACATTCCATTGACCGTTTATGGCAGGAGGGGGCTGTGTAAGAGGCAGTATATGATCCATGAATATTAAGGAAGTTTGTTTTTCATTTTAAACAAAACACTCTTGTGTTTTGTTCTCCATTTTTTGCTTCAAAAGAAAAGAACAAATTTACAAACTCTTATCTGATCTTTTGTTTTGGTTAACATAACGAAAATGGGGATAACGGATAATGAAAGCTCATTACTGATTGTGGTATTGTGTTGAGACAAGTGGCCTGACCCCAACGTTTTCTCTGCCCGACACACTCCGTGTAGAGAACTATTTACTTACACACACTTATTTTTTTAGCCCAGCTACAGCAGGTTAGCATTAGCTTACCCTATAAGTATTCCAGGTTGTCCTCCACTCTCATGCACTGCTCTACACTGCTCTTGTTTTTGGAGTCTGATAAAAGCTTTTTTCTGTAATCCATGTACGAACGGTCAGGCTGCCAGTCTGTTTGGGCTGTGTGTGTGTGTGTGTGTGTGTGTGTGTGTGTGTGTGTGTGTGTGTGTGTGTGTGTGAACAAACAGCTCTCTACAGTGTGTGTGTGGAGCAGAGAGAACTTCCGGGTCAGGCCACTTGTTTCAACACAATACCAAATCTGAAAATGAGCCCCACGTTATCCGTTTTTCCCCCAAAAAAATTTGTGAACAAAAATGAAAAATCAGATAAGGGTCGGTGATCCCTTTTTTTCATAAAATAAAAAAAAAAAATGTTGTAAACCAAAAAACAAACTGCCTGAATGTACACGGACAGGATATGACCCAGAATCACCTGAGAACATTTTTAGGTACACTGTGATGAAGGGGAGTTTTTCATCTCCACTGTTGCTGCATGCTTGCTCAGTATGAGGGATTGCTGAAGAATTGCTATGGTTGGAGTCTGCATGATCCTGGCACAACTTCACGTCAATGACAATCTGGTGGGATTCCTTACATAGAAAACATTTAACTGATTGGAGTGTTTGTATACTTGTATTGAAATTATATTTCTTGACATCTGTTGGGAATTGGTGTTATATAAATAAACTGAATTGATTTTGATTGAATTTCTAGAGGAGTTTAAGTGCAACTGGGCAGACTTAAGGTTTTATACAGTAGAATATTCATTTGAGTAAGTAAGCTATTTTTCCTGACCTAAGTACAGCTTTAGTAAGGATTCTACTCAAAGTTGTATAAATGCTGACGCCGATCCTTTACGGTAAACTAAAATTTTTGATAGTAAAAGTAATTGAGGAGAAGACGATGGTGCATCAACACCAAAGTGCTGTAGCGGTTTGCTAGTAACCGGCAGATCTATTCCATCCTATCAAACTGGCCGTCATACTGACAACTACCTTGCCTCTAAAAAATAAAAGCTTAAAGACCCACTTTGATCATCTTCTGAGTTACTTTAAAGCATTCTTAGTGGTATTTAAATTATGATTACGGTGTTTTTAGCCAAAATGACTAAACCTGAGCTGTTTTCTAGGGCATAGCTTCTGCTGGGCGGCAGCAGCTCATTAGCAATTCGCCTCTGCGCTGTTGGCGGAATCATTGGCGCGGAGGACCCTCACCTCCACGGTGCCTAGAGCTCTCTGTTTACGCCAGCTCTCCCACTAGCTTACCAGCCCCTCAGACCCCCAACCTTACATTACTGATGCAGTAAGCACCAGTAATGTGCCGGTACAGGCCATAGTAGCACTAACGCATTGCAACCCGCTACAGTACATAGGTGTTGATGCACCATCGTTTCTCTACTCCTCAGATCCTGATTGGGTGGGTGGAACAAAGCAGGACCTTCTGGCCCACCCAGTTGAGTTACTATGTCACAAATCCTGTCTGTTTTAGAGGCTGTTCTATTTCATCCCTACTGACCACCAGAGGCGGTGCCTTAAGCAATGCATGATCCATCTCAGGCATGCGCAGGTCGAGTGTTTTGAACCAACAATGTCACATGTGACCCCTGATGACCACGGGGACCATATATCTTCCGGTGTCATCAGAGGATCTGTTCATCTTCTCGCTTTACAGGCAGTATTGCTGCGCTAGCTAAAGACTAGGATCTTGCTGAAAGCTAATTTTTCAATTTATCGTTTGTTGCTGGTGGACTTGTGACTTTCTGTCGTAGCTGCGAGCTGCTCGCCCTTCAGAGGCCGCAACGGACCCCACAGGGAGGTTTGTGACTCGTGCTTCAGCGCCTTTCCTCCGCTGGTTAAGTTTGTTCTGTTCACATAACTGGTTGCTTGTATGACTGTCGGTGTAGGCAGTGTGCTCATCCTTTCTAGTTTGTTTTGCAACGTTTGTTGGTGAAGGTTGTGCTTTCGCTCCCTCTAACGACATCTGTAATGCACTTAGTGTTTCATTTCGTTGAGATAGCTTACCCTTGGCTGGTGAGGGCAGTGCTCTCGCTCCCACTCCCAGCATAGGTACTTTGGGACTAGTTTTTTGCAACATTTGCAGGTGGATGTGTGTTTTTGCTCCCTCTCCCAGCATCTGTACTGCACTTAGTGCCTCATTCTTATGGCTCTAGCCCGTCTGCAGTTGGACGTACCACAGCCTCAGCCAGCCCCGGCCAGTGCCTTCTTCAGGTGTGTCCCAGCCCCTGTCAACTTTACTGTGCCTCCATCGGCAGAGCATCTGAGGGGGTTGCAGACATGCTAGAGGGATTCTAGGGCCCTCTCTCATCCAACGTCAGACGGCCAGACCCTGGCACCCATGGAGGAAGCAAATAAGTTTGACCTCGACCACATGCCAACGGTGGAGCAGACTATAACTGCTCTAATTGTCTCATCTGATGAGGCTCTGAGACCGGACGCTAGGTGTCCTCATCCCCAGTGCCGGGTTACAGATTACCTTCTTTCCAAGGACTATGATGCAGCGGCACGCATGGGTGACTCCCTTTCCCACTTTATGCTTGCTCTGTCAGCATCCCTGCAGGAGGCTGAACTGGATGCTTCAGTCAATTTCAGTGATGCCTCCCTACGGGCATTTGCACTGATGTCTACAGAGTTGGGGCGGTTGATGTCTATTCTTGTACAGGCTTGCCGCCAGGTCTGGTTGGCACAATCCCCTCTCACTGAAGCTTGCAGAAGAACCCTCCACAGTGTTCCAGTGGTCCCCGGGCGAGCCGTTTGGTTCTGCAGCTCTGGAAGCACTTGAGCGGAAGGTCCAAGCCTGGAGGACTCGACAGCAGCTGTCTCGGCTTCAGAGGAGTGTGCCTCTTCCTAGTAGGCCTAGGGGTCCTCCAGCTGCCCCACAGAAAAGCTCTCTTCCACAGGCTTAACCCAGGGTCTACCTTAGGTCCCAGCACACACCCCCACAGCCTGCTCAGCGGCAGGCTCAGACCTTTCAGGCACCCGAGGAACTGCCCTCTGGGCAGCCTCGCCCCTCATATGCTACAGTCGTACCCCCAGAGCCTTTAGAGGCTGGGGGGGGGGCGACGCTGAGGCCCCGGGGCCGGCCGTTGTTTGTTTTTCCCAGCAGCGGAGTTGTCTTCCCTCCTGGACAAGTGTGCCGTCGAGCCGGTAGATCCCCCATTGCACCCCGGGGGGTTCTACTCGACCTACTTCCTGGTAGCAAAGAAAGATGGTGGACTCCGCCCTATCCTCAACCTGAGGGGTCTCCAGAGGTTCCTGAAGGTCCTGAGGTTCCACATGCTAACCACTGCAGAAGTTCTGTGTACGGTTGCCAGAGGGGAGTGGTTTCCATCAGTAGACCTGAAGGATACCTACTTCTACGTCCGTATAGCACCACACCAACAGCAGTTTCTGCGGTTCGCTTTTCAGGGGCGTCATTTTCAGTTCAGGTTGCTCCAATTCGGTCTCTCCATTTCCCCTCGGGTGTTTCACCAGGTGAAGGGCGCGTGGCAGTTACGCCCCCCATGAGTTCCGTGCATTCCAGCATGGGATCTGCATCTGGTGCTCGGGGCTTTGTGTTTGCCCCCTTTTGAACCCCTGGCTCAGGCGAAGCTGAAGAGGGTCTCTACTAAAATGGCCTTTCTCCTTGCCATCTCGTCAGCGAAGTGTGTCAGGGATCTTCATGCTCTGTTGGTGAGTGACTCATGTCTGAGTTGGAACTCCCACAGTTCGGGGGTTACCCTATGGCAGAACACAGTCTTAATCCCAAAGGTTCTGTCCTCCCAGTATCAACCCTTAACTGACCTATCCACCTAGCACAGTTTAATCCTCCAGGAGGTGAGGACAGATTACGAGTGCTGTGTCCAGTGCGGGCTCTGAGGGTCTATGTGGCTGCAACTGCTGGTATCAGACAGTCGGATCAGCTCTTCCTCTGCTATGGTGGTCCCAGGAGGGGCTGTGCTCTCTCCAAGCAACAGTTGTCGCATTAGGTGGTGAACGTCATCACCCAGGCGTATAACGGGAATGGTCGTCCCCAGCCATCCCGGGTGAGGTGACACTCTGCCAGGGCAGTCTCCATATCATGGACAGCCTCGCGCTGCGTGGCCCTAAAAGATATCTGCTCCACAGCATCATGGGCATCGCCAAGTACCTTTTCCAGGTTTTACCGGGTGAATGTTGCTACTCCACATCCATTGGGGGTGGTCCTGGTGCTGGACTCTGCGGGTTCCTCCCAATGAGGTATGTGCAGAAGTTCTTCGTGACTTTTTTGGTACAGGTCATTCAGTGCTTAAGGCACCACCTCTGTCAGTCAGTAGGGATGGAATAGAACGAAAGTTCTGTATGTCACTACGGTTCCATGAATCCCAAAAGACCGCCAGAGCGGTCTGTCACTCAGAATCCTTGTGCACTCGAAATGCATTAATGAGCTAAATTTGATCAAGATCTGTCCTCTAGAATTAGAAAATGCCACAAAAACAGGTTAACAACACAAACAACAAGAATTTCAGTGGAGTGGGTCTTTAAAAATGTAAGACCTGGCTCTAAAGACCAGTAAAAGTGGGTTTTAAACCTTACATTGAAACAGCTAGTTTTTCCATCTGTATTAATAGTTTACCCAAATGATATTGTAGATGGTCACACAGTGACAAAAACTCTTTAGTATGAAGAACTGAAGGATCTGACCTCTTTGCTGCTCCCAGACACAGATTCCGTCTCCAACATTACAGGTTCCGTATGGGTCCCAGTAGCACAGTGGGCAGATTCTGGTGGGGGGGTTGTGATGCTTTCAGACAACCTCTTGGTGGCCTTGATCCTCTGTGGATGATTCCTGCTCAGGGAAATGTAGTAGAAGCTGTCCTCTACTCCATTCAGAGTGTAGCCAGACAGGGAGAGTCTGCAGAACTCCTGCACAGCCACAGAAAATCCCATCATACATGTTCTCTCTGTACTCAGCACTCTCCTGCTCCATGATCAAGCAGCAAAATATCTCTGATTATTTTTAATGAGAATGCATATTAATCACTGCTGTGGCATACTACTTCTGTATTGTAGTTGTTCAGTCTTCCAAGAATCATATTTTTTTCTGAAAGAAAAACTGACTGGACTTTAATAAAAAGACAGACTAAAGTACCATTAAATGTAGAGCTAAGATCAGTTGGTGCTTAAGAGGAATGGTGAATTCCTAATTAATCCATTAAGATTAAGTGAAATGGCAACCATGGGAAGCTACCGTTTGATTTCTTCAAAAATATACATCCTGTCCTTTGAAATATTACATTTTAAAGATACAGGAACTGACTGTATCTGTGCAAAACGTATCAGCCAATATATGCAGATGTATTTTTAAGTAAAAATCAGTTATTACTATGCAACACCAGTGACATCCTTTATTTTAAAAATGGTCAGCTGTCTTTTTTGCTTCTGTTTTCTGCTCTAGCTATAGATTTCCTTTGCTTCACTTAGTGGAATGGCAACCATGGCCAAAAGCAACACCTATTGAGTGGGGAACAACTCCTAAACTAAAATGCAGCAAACATGTTTAGCAGAGTCTGACAAAGCATATAAAGCAATGTGAATCTCATTAGCAGAGATTCCTCAGGGAAATCTTTGCATGGTCTTGCCTCTCTGAACTTTTCCAGAGACTGCTCAGGCCCGAAGACAAACTGGAGCGGAACATCCTCACAGTGGCAGTGTGGTCGCCCCCTGGAGCGTAAAACATGTTCTGCGACTTTGAGCAGCATGGCCGAGTTGATGACCCGAGAGTGACGCAGAGCAGAAACAATCTCATCCTCCAGCAGCCAGCGGATCTGAAGCACATGGAGAAAGACCAAGAAACTTCTCAGCTCCCTACACTCTCACCAAGGGGTCATCATTGTTATCAATTAGCCCCACTATAGTGCTACTGTACACAAAATTGACAAAGAGGTTGCAGTGCATATGTGCAAATGTTTTAGGCTGCTTGAAAAAATTGCATCCATCAACAAAGTGCAGTGAATGAAGAAGAGAGAAATCTAAATCAAATCTAGATCTGGTGGTAACACCTTCTGCGTTCTAGGTCCACTTGCAGACAGTTTTTGAAGGAACTCCGCTGGTAGGTTGTTCCAGACATCTTTGAGAACTAACCCCAAATCTTCCTCACCATCATGCATCTGCCTACATGTAATGTAAATGTAAATGTAAATGTATTTTATTTATATAGCACCTTCCATCGACCGATAGGTGAACCAAGGTGCTTTACAACAGAGTAAGCAACACACTAGTACAGCAACACAAATACAGTAATAAATGACAGAAAATTAATAAAAAATAGAATAAAAGTAAATTAAAATAAATTAAAATTAAAAGTGTCACCGCACTACTGGGAACTAAAAGCCATTTTAAAAAGATGCGTTTTAAGTTTTGATTTAAAAAGGCCCAAACACACTCTATGATGTGGAGATGTGGGGGCCATAGCATCACTTCCAGGCCTTCTGCTTCTTCTTCCCGCCAAAGATGGTTCTTCATGACTGTGGCTGGATGATTGGGATTGTTGTCCTGCTACAGCATAAATTTGGGGCCAATCATAAGTCTCCCTCATAGCATTACATGATGGATATGTATAGTATAGTATAGTATATGTCTGTATTTCCTACCACTGAGAACACCTTTAATCCTGACAAAATCTCCATTAGCAGAAATGGAACCCCAAGAATTCAAGGAACCTCTACTATGCTTCACTACAGCCTGCAGACGCTTCTTAAACCCTGTTTATGCTTCTCCGTTTTGACAAAGACGGATTGACGCAGCACCATTATCTGTCGACGCAAGAGTTCTCCGTCACCTACACAAGGACGAGTGGACTAGAGGTCCATTTTCTAACTATCCATCTACGAGGGGGAATGCGTTCAGGGACTGAAGAAAAAAATAACGAAACAGTGCTGCGATAGTAGGCAGATAGTAGGCATAGCTGCAATGAAATGTTAGCACCCCCTGCTGTCCTGGTCAAGAATTGCTTTGCAATGCTGAAAAATCAACGCAGAACAGAGAGAAAGAAACAGAATACTATAAATGAAAAACGTCCCCGTCAATACGTCTGCATGCAAATTTGCTGCTGGAGAAGTATAACCTAGGCTTTATTGTACCCCTCTTCAGCCCTTTGATGAAAAAACTGTCTCCTGCTACAGGCATCTGCTGCCATTCTGCCCCAAGTTCATTTGGATTTCTGCATATTTGAGGCACATGGCCTCTTTTCCACGTCAGAGGTTTTGCTTTTTGGGTGCATCTCTTCCATGAAGACCACTTCTGGCCAAATTTCTCCAGACAGTAGATGGATCTAGCTGGGTCCGACTGTTTATTGACAGTTCTGACCTGATGGAACTGTTGGACATCTTCTGATTTCTAAGGATAATAAGCTTGGACGACCACTGCGTCTATGAGCCAATATGTTGCCGGTTTCTTTGTGGTTCTTCTAAAGAACTTGAAATCTGTCCGGGAGAGACCTTACTGATGCAGTGGAACTATCTCGTTGTTGCTGAGCTTCATCTTACCATGACATAAAACTATCTTCCACAAATTCACCCTGGTAGCCGAGTTTGGCTGTTCCTCACCCAGGTTTAAGCCTCCTAAACAGCTACACAACTAGGGATGTCCGATTTTATCGGCCTAAAGTCATTATCGGCTGATATTGGCATTAAAATGTAATATCAGAAATTATCGGTATCGTTTTTTATTTTAAGATGAGATGAGTTTTTCACACTATACACATTATATATCAAACTCTTCAGCTACTTCCTTTCTCTCTCAGAATGTAAAAATATGACTGATTTGAGGTTTAGTTTTTCTTTGTGACACCGGTGTAATTTGCAGATTTGGTTACTTGAAAGATGGATAATTAAGTCAATGTTGTTGTTCTATTAAATTATGGCCACTGGCCAGTTACATGTAGAGCTAAATTAATGCAGTGTTTAAGCCCACTTTATTTTTAAGATTGTTTTACCCAAAGTTGGTTAATTATTGGCCCTGCTTAAATGTTTGCTGTTTTTTTATTTTTTATTCTTGTTTCAGATTTTTCCACTTTACCTCACTGCTATAAAGGTATAATGTTGTTTACATTTTCTAAAATTAGAAATTTGAGAGTGGTGGGCCTTTGTCAGTATTCTCTGTGTGAGACAATGTTCCAGCTACTTTTGAGGACAAAATAAAAATGGCAGCTTTTTCAATTGCTTAACTAAAATTCTAATATTTATTACATTTTCTAAATTTTTAAAACTCAAGTATGCATGATACATGATATTTCAGTGTGGTTACCTAAAAGGGTTTTAGTAGTTTTTGTTTTTTATGAGGGAGGGTCCCCACATATCGGTATCGGTTTATATCGGTATCGGAAATTATGAGTTAGGCTGTATCGATATATCGGATATCGGTAGAAAAACCAATATCGAACATCCCTAGTCACAACCTACATGTTGCATTCATTATCATTAGCACCTGTTTGGTATAAATGGTTAACATACACCTGAATATAAGCATACTAAATCCCTGGCTTTGTGCAAGTGGACCTATAGGAACTGATGCTGGTTTGAAGGCAAAATGTTGTAACACCAAATATGGATTTGATTTAGATTTTTCTGTTGTTTGCTCACTTTACATTTTAATTAGCCACAATCACTTTGCACAATATTTAATATTGTGTAATGCACACACACACACACACACACATACATATATATATATATGTTCCAATAATTTCTTAGAAACATAAAGACAGCAAGAACTTGGGTAGAACCTACATACACCCGTAGTTGAACCCAGTTTTTCTGAGTTCAACGCTTTTCTGTATATTGTGTTTCTATAAGTCACTAACTTGCCTGAGCTTCTAACTACAACAGATGCATTACTGCAGGTGTGAACTGTTTTGAGTGTTTAGTTGCTAAGTACAAGCCACATTCTTCTTCTGCTGCATTAGATATTTCTTTGAATAGAGCTCACCTCATCAAGCGTAGCCAGAATTCCTAATTTGTGAGAAAGTGGGAATTTGGATAAGGGATCGCCAGATATCCTAAGTGAAAGGAGAGATTTGAATTAGTCCATATTATATCTTAGCAGTGTAACATTGTGTGACAACGAAATGTACTGAGAAAAAAAAACACATCACACTTTTCATCATCAATTCCTCTAAGGCTTTCGAACACAGTCATCAACTCTTCATCAGAGCGATAAGAAGATGGCTGGGCTGGTGAACGATTGAGGGAGACACTGCTCTCTGAGGTGTACCTGAATACAGAAATGAGATGGGAACAGTAAACTGCATCATTTTCTTATATGCTTCTGTACCAACATGTTTTACATTGAAGTCATGGGAATTATCTTGTTCAGTCATTCATGCAGTAATAAGTTTGGCAGCTTTAAGGGGGATTCAATGTTTTTTAGCTAATGAAAAAGACAGGCTTATGCTATCTCACCCACTCACCTGTTATGATGGTAATCGGCCATCACCTCAATTTCCAGGGGTAGAGTTAGAACAAACGCATCCAGAGTTACTGAAAGCTCAGCCAGATCAACAGACTGCAGTGTCTCTGAGTTCTCCAGACAGGAAATAATTTCACCTGGAAGCACAACACACAGATAAGAAGGGCAGCAAAAGCAATAACATTTGAACTTTTTCAGTATAAAAAATGGTGTATTGACTATCAAAACATTAATGACTAACTGCATAATGATGCTAAAAAAGTAAAGTCTTAACCTTTCCTGATTCATGTCCTAAAGCATAATATCGACCATGACAGCATTAAAGACTCATGTCTCATAAACAGTACACCTAAGGATGTAAAACTAGCTTAGAATAACCTTTATGTAGTTGCTTTGATTTATGTTCAATTCAGTTTATTTATGTAGCCGCAATTAAAAACAGATATAACCACAAGGTCACTTTAAAAGAAATGTCATTTTAATACATTTATACAAACATTACAATTAATTCAGAGTTTTCTATGTAAGTAATCCCAGGAGATGGTGTGGAATCGTTGCCCTGTTGATGCAGAATCCAACCACAGCAATTTCTCATCAATCCCTCATACTAAGCAAGTGTGTAGCGTAGTGGAGAGGAAAAACTCCCTTTTAACAGAAAGAAACCAATAGCAGAACCAGAACCTGGCTCATAACAAGCGGCCATCTGCCACGACCGTCTGGGGGTTTCAGAAGACAGAGAAGAGACACAGAAAGAACAAAAGAACTGATGTAAGAGTACTTTATATATTAAAGCAGGGGTCTCAAACCCTAGTCCTCGAGAGCTACTGTCCAGAAGGTTTTAGATGCAACCCTGCTCCAACACAGCTGAATCAAATAATAGAATCACTTCTGCAGCATCCATTCAAGTTTGAAAAGGGCCTGCTAATGAGCAATTCATTGGATTCAGCTGTGTTGGAGCAGGGATGCACCTAAAACCTGCAGGACATTGGCTCTCTAGGACCAGGGTTGGAGACCCCTGTATTAAAGAAAGTAAAAAGTTGACAACAGGACATGGATGTTTGGTCACAGGGAGCATCATCTGAATTGATGCTCCCCATCCAGCAGGGGGCGTTGTAGCTGAGCGTGATATCAGACCAGGTGGAGCTTCTATGGAGAGAAAAACACTGAGAGAAAATAGGGTTAACAATCGCAATAACAACAGAAAAAATATATCTGGAGAGTAGTAGGAGAGAAAAGTAGATGAGTGAAGAAAAGTGGTCAGTCTGTCCTCCAACAGTCTAAGCCTATAGCAACATAACTACAGAGATAACTCTGGATAATCTAGCCACTCTAACTATAAGCTAACTATAAAAAGGAAGCTTTTAAGCCTAGTCTTGAAAACAGACAGAGTATCTGCCTCACAAACTAAAACTGGGAGCTGTTTAGTCTGATAACTAAAAGATCTGCCTCCCATTCTACTTTTAGAAATCCTAGGAAAATCCCCATCCACTTGGGCCAGCTCATTAGGAGGAATCCCGAGCCGTTCCCAGGCCAGCCAAGAGACAAAGTCCATCCAGCGTGTCCTTAGTCTTTCTCTGGGTCTCCTCCCATTTGGACATGCCTGGAACACATAACCAGGAGGCATCCTGACCAGATGCCTGAACCACCTCAACTGGCTCCTCTCGATGTAGAGGAGCAGTGGCTCTACTCTGAGCCCCCTCCGTATGACTGGGCTTCTCACCCTATCTCTAAGAGCCCAGACAGCTGCTTGTATCCGTGATCCCATCTATCAATCTCCAGCTCCATTTTTCCCTCATTCATGAACAAGCCTTGAGATGACCTCTGTTGTCAATCAACACTATATGAATAAACTGAGTTGAACTGAACCTGGTGAGGAGAAATATCTTAAAGGATTGATGACAGCCCAGAAATTGTTTGGATATGCTCACAGAATTCTTTTCAGGCTAATAGAAAGCATATGTTGCAGAACATTGGTAGGGTTTGTGTTATCAGATACTTGAATACATGGAAGCAGCTAATTGCAATATTGCCATTATCACAAATTTTTACTCACCTTTTATTTCATTTGACTAAAGTTCAAAATAAATGTAATAGATCCCTTTCTGCTTGTTGCATGTTCACCAAATAAGAATAGGTATCATTATTTTATGTCTAGTAATATACACAATTTACAATGAAAGGGGATGTACTCTCTTATTCTTGTGTCTGTGTATTCCAACATATTAATTTTAAGCATTTTATTTTCTTATGATCAGGATGTGAAAGTCCAACTCCACTCACCAAGGCATGTGGGGAGAGTCTGAATAGGCATGGAACCATGGCTGCTGTTCATATTAACAGAACAGGTGATGTGGAGGAACAGTGGGGGCATGTCCAGGTGTGGCCCCTCAGCCTCCAGCAGAGAGTCTCCATCCAGGATACTGAATGAGTCTTGGTCCTGGTTGACAGTGTTGGAGTCTGAATGAGAGCGTTCTTCTCCGTCTTCCTGGGAGCTGATGCCTACTTGCTCCTCATACTCCACCTCCAAGTCTGTGTCAATCTCCATCAGACAAGAGCCGGACATATTCTCTACAGTAAAAGCACGTACATATGCTTAGTTGCTTTGTGTTACATATCAATCAGTAGGTTTATATGAAGATCTAAACTGAGCTTTTGGTAAAACCCTAGCTAATACCTCAACCAGAATAGGAGCCTTTAACCCAGTTTACACATCAGTCAGAAAATTGAATTATTGAATGACGTGTTCGACTTTGCGACGCTAGATGGCGACATTTACCCTTTTTATGTTAGTATTCTTCCTGGTCTATAGAGTGACACTGATCATAAAAACATTGCTGACAGCAGTGAAACAAATGGAGTAAAAGCAGGATTTGAACAATGAGCCAAGAAATGGGGGACAACAATGCTGTAGCACAGAACAACTTCTAAGCACTGCACTGTTTGATTATGTTCTACCTGTTCTGCTGTTGTTATTTCTGCTTCTGCGGTTTCATCACTTCCCAAAGAGGGAGTGCCCAGGCTGCTGAAGTAGAGGTATTTGCTTCTCTAACTGCATTATCTGGATGTCTTAGTGCGATTAGAAGAAAGCCAGTTAGATCCCTCTCCAGCCAGACTAAGCTCTATTTCAGATGTCCAAATTCTGTCTGACTTATACTGCATTCACACCACCCCAAACGGCAGCATCAGTTGCAGCAAGATTCCATCTAAAGTCTATGGTCGAGTCTGTCAGAGTCTTTGTGGTACGTTGGCTCCGTCAGCTTTTCAAGCATTACTTATGCTGTGTTAGCACCGCACAGTTTGTCTGTGTCAAGCAACGTACCCAACGCATAAAGTTTGACGTATGTACTTTGAGGGTTCCAACGCTTGCTTCTGGGCAATAGAAAAGTGCGTGGGCGGGGCTTCTGAACTATGGCGAATCGTATCGAGAGAGTGACATGGCTTTATTTGACAGATAAAGCTAGACAACGTTGACATCGGGTGCATCAGCGCCAATTCTTCAGATGCGTTCTGAGTTTGGGGAGTTTAACCATTTGCTCCAGGAGCTGCTTATGGATGAGGTTCGCTTTTAGTGATAGGAGCCCCTATCCATCTGTCTTCGGTAAGTGTTATTTCTGAATTTCTAAATCTGCATTTGTTGAAAATGTTTTCACTGGTCCCGTGATTCATTCAAGATACGTGTAGTGAAATCACTACAGTGAGACGCTCTGATTCGTTGGCGCACTGCGTCAAGTCCGTCAAAAGTTCCGCTAGCTAAACTTCTGCATTGCTTGAATTTGGCTACATTGCTGCTTGCAACGCAAGTAACGCTTGAAAAGTTGACGTAGCCAATGCACACAATGCACTGCAGAGACTCTGACGGACCTCTGACGTACTCCACCATAGACTTTACATGTAATCTTGCTGCAACTGATGCTGGCATTTGGGGATGTGTAAACGCACCATTACCTTTCAAGTGGCAACATAGCAAACACAAACAACACAGAAGTTCAGCTAGCCGTACTTCCGACGCACTTGACGCAGTGCGCCAATTGCACCAATCAGATCGTCAATCAGATCGTCTCACTGTAATGACGTTGCCTGACGTCTAGCCAATCACGATCCGCTAGTGTTTAAACATCCGGCAGAGGAAGGCTAACCCACTTGCTTCGTAAGCTTCAGCTTAAAAATGTATATACCTCAAACTACATGCGTTGAGAGCGTTGCTTGATGCAGACAAAGGGTGGTTTTCTCTTATTGCATGTAAACCCAGTGAATGTTTGAGATCAGGCCAGAAATCCCAATATTGGAAAAAGATAACCTGACTAAATATAACATCCAGTTAGTCATTTTGGGTTCATGTCATAAAGAAACTAGAAAAGCACTCAAAGAGTGCAGCCTTCCATCCAGGTACCTATAGAGATTGGAAAGGTCCATGTTATCTAAGGTTTTCAGTAGTCTTCATGTAACAGACTGGAGAATCAAACTCTAAAGACATGATCAGCAACTTTCTAAAGTTCTGCTTCTGAACAATACTCACCATCTTCACTTGAAGGCTCAGCTTCTGAAACCAGCTCTTCACCTGCTCTTCCTTCTGTCTCATCGTCCTCAGATTTCACCTGGGGATAAAATGTTAAACGTGGATTATCCAAAGCAGGACTAAAGGGTAGGGTCAGTTGGTTGTTTGTGTTTTAACTTTAAAAGCCCAATACAAATAATAGATGTTTGGAATTCAGATTTTTTTAAATCAACTGTGTATTGCATGTTGACATAATTCCATGTTAGTCAGAAATGTCTTGTCTCTACCATTTTTAACACATTCCGTTTTTGGGATCATGTAATTTGCATAACCATTTAGATACATTTTTAAGTACAAACAAAACAGAAGGCAGGAGTGCTACTTGGAACTATATCTTGTCTTATCTAAATTAAACGAGGGGGCTCTTTGGTAAAGGGCTAAGTCCATGGGCAACAAGAGGGAAAAAATGCCCAGGCACTCATCTATTAATAATATAAAAAGCCTTTAATTAAATCACATGGCTAAATAGTATAAAAATACTCCAACGCGTTTCGGCTAGGGGCCTTCATCAGGGAGTGTAACCTGAATGGTAACGAAAACCAAACAATTAAATAAACCTGTGGATACTGGTACCAGGTGCTGGCACCTAATTCATCAGCACACAGAAAGACAAAGGAGGCCATATCCAAAGTCTTACAGCAGGGGGCCTCATAAACAACCAACTGAAAAAAAAAAAAAAACACACACAGAAGGGTCGCAAGCATAAACAAAGTTATAGGAAATAGTTACAAATCCAATGTCAACAATTCTTACTAAAAATTATAATACTCTATGATCTAATCCCAAGAGGTTTGAGACTAACGCTGTGTCCACACTGAACGCGATAGGAGCGAATATAAAGCGCGACACACGCCTAACTGTTCGCGTGCACATTCGCACCTTGAACCGTGTACAACGTGAACTGGTCGCGCATAAAATATGGTGTTTTCACGCGCGAACTGGCCTTCAGCGGATCTGGGGCTACAGTGCAGCTGGCGGTGGATTATGGACCGAGCTGATGGATGACAGAGTGGATTACGTGTTCGGCCTGGCCTCCGGTAGAGCTGGGACCGCTGCACAGGGGGTTTGGTGAGCTACAGATACAGAATAGGTACGGCGGAGGGATCCATAAACAGCAGCGAGCCTCTCATAAACAACGGCTCCTCGCCGCCTGGAGAACGTGACCTGCTCGCCCAGTTTGTGCCGTGAAGGTCCAAGCTTCGCCTGCTGACACTCCAACTACATTTCTGAGCAGCTGTCCATCTGTCTGCGGTTCGTAAAAGTTTATAATATTTGAGCAGCGTGGGACGTGGTGCGGGAGCTGCTACAAGGAAACCAGGTGAGGAAGCCGTTTCAAGGCTCACTTCTAGGCAGAGAGGTGCTTTTATAGCAACAACGGCTCTTTTAAGAACCACCCACAAACCTCTTAAGAACATTCCTGTCTAAATAGTTTATTTTTTTATTTCTGTCTCTGTATAGCAAACTGCTTGTGTCATGAAGCACGGGGTGATTAGCCACAATGATTATCAGTATTTCCTCCATGTCCTGCTGAGGCTGTGACTCCATGACAGTCACAGAATCACTGAAACTCTGTCCCCTGATTGGTTGTCGCGGCGCGATTTGACGCTGGAGTTCAGATTTTTCCAACTCGAGCGATAGACGGCATGAGCGCGAATGCACAAAATGCACCACATAAAATGCAGAGGGAATTTTCCATCGCATCTGTAGCGTGAATTGTTCGCGCGAATCAGGCAGAAAAGCTTTTTCGCGACGCAAATCTGCTTCTGAAGTGTCGCGGGACACAAGTCGCACTTCATCGCGCTCCTCCATTGATTTTACATGTAAACCTAGTTTACAAACCTAGCTCTAGTCGCTCCTATCGCGTTTGGTCTGGACACACAGTAAGAAATTTTCCAGCCAATGGGGGAACAGATAAAACAGACTTTAAGAACAAATGGGAAGCCATTCTGAACAAATGCTCTTTTGATCTGATGTTACTACCTATTGAATAAGCAAACAAAGACAAATAAATTCTCAAGATTGAAATAGAACAGCTGCAAAGTATTATTGCTTTAAATGAGGACCAAGAGAACATCATCCAACTAGAGCTTAAACTCAAAGAAGATATTCAACAATTTACCCTCAAGCTCAAACAAGAAAAACTCAAAAAGTTTAAAAGAGGTGAGAAGGACTATAAAATGGGCAAGATCTAAACTTGGAAAATGTTCTCTCATAAACGCAGAGAGGCATCTCAGTCACATAGCAGACCCTGTACAAACTCCTTTAACCTCACCAGCACTGATGATGAAACCCACCACAGTCTTAATTCTACTACAGATGAGTCAGATTTTTTAGACCTAAGAGACAAACAGTCTCTCAAGCCACAACATGGCGTTGCCAGAAGACAGGAACAAGGCAAAGCAAGAGCAAGGCGAAACCAACGAGAAGAGGGAGAAGAAAAGGTCACCAAGCCCATCCTGAGGAACAACAGAGGGTCACAGTGATTAATATATCTGGAAAACCTGTCTTACTGAACCTGTCTCCAAATTTATAGACTACTTTCTACAACCTATTTTGCCTTCACTTCCAGCGTTTATACAGGACACCACTGCTGTCTTAAACATATTAGAACAATTAGATAAAGTGGGAGAAGATACTATATTAGTAAACATGGATGTATACAGACTCACTGTATACCTCCATTTTACGTGAAGAGGGTCTAGCAGCACTGGAATATTTCTTAAACGATAGATCCCAAACAGACTCTCCTCCTGTAGATTTCCTGCTTAAACTTACAAGATGGACTCTTTATCTTTCAGAACCGCCTATTCCAACAGGTTAAAGGCTGTGTGATGGGAGCATCCTTCAGTCCTTCATATGCAGGATTATATATGGGAAAATGGGAACAAGATTTTATATTTGACTCTACTAAGAACCCTTTTTGTAACAAAATTGTTTTTGTTACAAAATATTTTTGTTTGATGATGTCTTATTACTGCAGTCTGGATCAGAGTTTGAACTATTAGCTTTCCATGAATTTCTTAATAAGACTAATGAAAACATCAAATTGTCTTTGGAATTTGATAAGCACAGGATTTGTTTTTTAGACTTGGAAATTTGTATAGATAAGGAAGGCTTTCTACATTCCACTATGTATAGAAAACCTACCTCTCGTAATACCATACTACATGCAACAAGCTACCATCCAAAACATCTGAAAGAAAAAATTCCCATTGGGCAATTTCAGAGACTACGAAGAATTTGTGATCAAATTGATGATTTTGAAGAAAAAGCTATAAGGATGGAAGAATGTTTTAGACAGATAGGCTACAGTAAGAGTGTGATTCAAACTGCCAAACGAAAAGCAAGAAGTCTTGAACGACAGCCCTTCTTGAAAAGTAGAGCTACTAGGTGGTGCTCAGAACGAGTTTTCTTCTCTACGAGATTCAGCACTGAGGCCAACCACATTAAAAATATAATTTTAAAAAATGGAGCCTACTACAAGGTGATGTCTCTCTAAGAGAAGTGTTTTCAGAGCCTCCTGTTTTTAGCTTTAAAGGTCCTCCTACTTTGAGTATCAAATTGGTCCATAGCTACTTAACAGCATCTCCTAAATCAACATGGTTATCAGCTAAACTTCAAGGCAGTTTTCAATGTGGTCAGTGTAATCACTGTTCCACCGTAGCCAAATGCAAAAACTTTCAAGATATACATGGGAACAGAACTTATGGAATCAAACATTCTATCAATTGTAAAACTACCTTTGTAATATACAAGCTGGAATTCCCTCTATGTGAAGTGTTTTATGTTGGCAGAACCAAACGACGTTTACAAGACTGAATCTCTGAACAGAGTTATGCAATCAGAACAAAAAAATGATAACTACCCAATGGCTCGCCATTTCAAAGATAAACATAACGGCGATCCCTCCCTCCTTAGGGCTACAGGTAGTGATCATATACCCTATACCTTAAGGGGTGGTGATAGGCAAAAGCAACTCAACCAACGGGAAACCTTTTGGATTTTTAAGCTAAAAACAACAAAATATCCAGGACTTAATGAGGATTTAGAGTATCATCATTTTTTGCTTTAATGCTTGCGACCCTTCTCTGTGTTTTTTTTTCAGTTCTTCTTTTATGAGGCCCCCTGCTGTAAGACTTTGGATATGGCCTCCTTTGTCTTTCTGTGTGCTGATGAATTAGGTGCCAGAATCTGGTAACAGTATCCACAGGTTTATTTAATTGTTTGGTTTTCGTTACCATTCAGGTTACACTCCCTGATGAAGGCCCCTAGCCGAAACGCGTTGGAGTATTTTTATACTATTTAGCCATGTGATTTAATTAAAGGCTTTTTATATTATTAATCGATGAGTGCCTGGGCATTTTTCCCCCCTTTTTTCCCTCTTGTTGCCCATAGATAAATTTTTACTTTTGCATGTTTTGCACAGGTTAATATCTATAGGACAGCTAAAGATATTGATTTTACTCTAATTAACTTCATTCATTTTAAACTATTTATCTTTCCTAACAGTTTAGTTTGAGTTTCAGAAGACAACTCTTTTTCACCGCTTACAGAGATTAAACTTTTTAATTTAAATTTAAACTTTTTAATGATATAACATGAAGAAAAAAACTCACCTCTTTCTTGGACACCAAAGGGAAATAGAAGTAGTAGTGTGGGTTGGAGGGGATACTTTGAAAATACCGAGACAGGATCATCAGAAACTTGTCCTGTTAAAAAGATTATTTTGACATTTAGATGACATTTATATCATGGTTTTATGATTCTTGTTGCAGCAAACAGCGCCACCTATCAGCAACAAACAGCACCACCTATCAGCAGCATTCTGATGAGTCACAATTCATTTCTAAGAAACATTTGACCTCTTGTCATATTTAGTCTTCACCATCACTAAGTATTTAAATTCAGCTGGTTAAGAGATTAAACACAGTATTTGCTGCTAGACTGAATTTCTAAAGATGAAGAAGCTGTAATTCAAAGCTACAAGAAAAAAAATGAAAACCCAAAAGAATGAACTAAATCTCTGTATGCCTGTGAAGGCATTCTGACTAGAGACATACGCTGAAACTCATATCAGTGCCAATACCGTGTAATATACTCGTATTGTTATCGGTTAGTTGACCTATACTTAAAATATGGAAACTCTGCAATCATTTCACAAACATGTTTAGTTTTCATTTGAACTTTTAGTTTGGTGGTTATTTTTATCAGTATTTTATTTTGTATCTAATTTACCATCATTTGTTGGAACAAGTAGAGAAGAAAGTAAAATCTGTCTTCCAATTCATTCAGGTGTTTTAGATTTCAATACATACCTGAATGATTTTGTGCAGATCTGGATATACTTCACAGTTGGGTTGTGTCTGTAACAGGCTCAGAGGGAATACTGGCATTCTGGACTCATTCAGGATTCGCTGAGCAGCCTTCCCTTTTGATTCAACTTCACAGCCAACCTCCATTTCAGACCTGCTGATGACAGAAATGCATATGAATGAATAGTCTAGTCTAGTCATGTATAGTAGCGCATCCTTACACTGACTTAATTGTTGCCCATTATTCAACCCCTACCCTTGGCTCCTCCTTCACTTATGATGAAATATACGCTCAGGAAATTCTGAAAAATGTATGTATACTAAACAAAAATACTATGAGGGAGGTAGTAAACATGCTAGACTCTTAGCCTTCAAACTAAGAAAACACAATCCCTCAACACAATCTATTCTATAAGGGATCCGGTAACTAAACAAAAATACAGTGACATGGACAATATTAAAAGATGCTTCAGAAATGTTTATGAAAAATTATATAAGCAATCAAAGGTGGATAATGATGACAAAATGGAAGAATTTCTAGAATCAGTTAATCTACCAGTACTCTCAAAGCCAAAATGATACATTAGCCTCAGCAATAACAACAGAGGAGGTCAGCACGGCCATAAGTAGACTGAAAAAAAATAGATCTCCTGGCCCGGATGGATACACAGCACATTGGTATAAGTGCTTAAAAGAGGCTCTGACCTGTTCTGGTAAAAACATTTAATTGGGTTTTATTAAAAAAAGAGATTCCAATTTCTTGGAGGGAAGCATACCTAAATCGGGAAAAGAAAACTCAGAATGCACTAATTATGGGCCAATAATTAGTGCATCAGTATCAGTATTCGCTTGACTACAAACTGTTTACCTAAGTAATGGAAAAACGTGGATTTAATAAGACAATAATACAAACAATAGAAACATTATACAACAGCCCATCAGCAAAACTGAAGATCAACGGAGAGCTCTCAGAATCATTTATACTGGAAAGATCAACTAGACAAGGATGCCCACTGAGCCCACTCCTCTTTGAAATCGTTATTGAGCCTCTGGCACAGAAAATAAATCAAGATGAAACAATTAACGGAATTAAAATTATAAATGAAATAAATTGGCATTATTTGCCGACGATGTATTAATATATTTAAATAACCCAACAGAATCACTGCCAGTACTAATGACAGGTTTAAGGCAGTATGGTTCATTCTCGGGGTATAAATTAAATGTCCAAAAAACTCAGATTATTAGCCTTAATTATAACCCTCCCCCAGACCTCCGTCAGAAATACCAGTTAAACTGGAATGCAAAATCTATCAAATATCTTGGGATTCACATCCCTAAAGATCTCTCAAAAACAGCAGAACTTGAATATTAGCCCCTCCAAAAAGAAATCTAAGGCCACGTCCACATTAAGCCGGATAATGCCTTAAACGTATAATTATTTAGTCTACACCCCCCTATCGTCCACACTAACCCGGCGTCGTTTAAGGTCTGTGGCCGGATAACTATTAGCCGGGTAAGAGAGCCGTATAAATCTTAATTCAACGGCTAAACGAGCTAGTGTGGACAGCTTCCCCGGATAATGAAAGGAAGTGGCGTCAATGAATGCTGCGTCAATAACAATACGACTCTATAGACAAAGACAACAGTGAAGAGTAATAAATCAATCTCATCGTCTGTCCACACCAAAAACTCTCTCTTCTTCTGAGCAGCTATTGTTCTCTTCGGTTAACGGGACAAGCAGATATGTACTGTGCTGTAGAGCTTCTTGTATACATTATGTAGGCGCTGGTGTCACGTAGATTATACGCGTGTTTTGTGCGTCTTTTCGCGCATGCCCGGTATTTGCACAGGTCGGTATGGGATTGCGCAATCATGGGACCTTAAACGGGGCGTAAATGCTCGTGTTGAGTGGATAACATTAGGCATCTAACTCCCCGTATAACCTTATCGGCTTAGTGTGGACGTAGCCTAAGATATTCATAGATGGAGTTTGATACCATATCTAAGCCTCAATTCACGCATTGAGTCAATTAAGATGAACATCCTCCCAAGGGTCTTATATCTTTTCCAGTCAATACCCTTAGAATCACCAGATAAGCAATTTCAAGAATGGGATAGACTAATATCTAGATACATATGGGGGGGGGAACGGAAGATACGATACAAGGTCCTGCAATTGTCCAAAGACAAAGGAAGACTAGCTCTCCCCATCCTAAAAGACTATTATAAGGCATCCCAACTCAGGCCCCAAATACTCTGGTGCACACCGAGCTACAGAGCCAGATGGAAAGATATTGAACAAACAATGGGACAGTAATTTACTACAGTAAATGCAATGATTGGAAATCTACCACTACAAAAATACCTTATAGATTCAGACAACCCATGGATCAAGAATTCATTACATCTCCTCAATGACTTACTAAAACAGTCCAATTTGAAAAATTCATTTGAAATAGTCAAATGGTTTGCATACGACACAGAATTTATACTAAATAGACATGATAACAGATTTAAGATTTGGACATCTTTAGGATTTAAGACATACTATTCACTGATAAATAAAGGTACTGTTATGAGCTTCCAAGAACTTAAGGATAAATTTAGTTTACAAAATCAGGACCACTTCAGATAACTGCAAATAAGAGATTATATTGGGGAAAAAATTATGAAAATTTTTTAATCTAGAAATGAGATATTAAGTATATTTGTACAAGCTTATGAAGATGGCCCCTGCAAGAAGATCATCTCAAAACTATACCTCAGTCTGCAATCACTCAACAAAGAGAATACTCATGATGTGAAATCAAAATGGGAAGCAGAGAGCAACACCACAATCACACAGGAGAAATGGTCAGAAATATTTAAACAAACAGTGGAAAACTACAAATTCTCCAATTTGGAGAGAATTTTCATGGAAAAACACTATTCGATACTTTATCACTCCATATCAAAAGAAAAAGTATTCAAATCAGTCATCCTGTTGGAGACTTTGTGGAAGTAAGGAGGCAAACCACTTTCATATATTTTGGGCTTGCTCTGTTGTAAAACCATTTTGGTTAAAAATACACGAAATCCTAGAGACCGTTTTTTTAACTAAAATTACTTTTAGCTTCAATCTCTTGTACCTCGTTGATTTGGAGGAACTTGACTGGAGAAGCAAAGACAAATATTTGTTAAGAATATTATTGGTGGCCTGTAAGTAGTCCATCACAAAGAAATGGCTGAAAAGGGAAGCCCCCGGTGCGGATGATTGGATTGAGAATATACATGGTATATTTGTGATGGAAAGACTTACGTTCAACTTGAGAGTGCAAAAACATGTATTTGTTGAAAATTGGCATAAATGGATTGTTTACATTTCTACTATGAGACTGGACTTCAGATAAATTTCAGGTAATTAACATTGCCATTACCAATATAGTCACTATTGGTACAGTTTCTCTCTCTCTCTCTCTCTCTCCTACTCCCGCTCCCTCTACAACTGAAAATCTTTACATTTCCAAGGTTTTATATAAATATATATATATATAAAAATATATGTTTGTTTGTTTTTTATCTCCCTGAAGATATGTACTCGTTGAAAGGTCTTCTTTTTTATTGTCTGTTTGTGGGTCTGTTTATAAAACGAAAAATCAATAAAAAAGAAAATGACAAAAAATATATATATATATTTTAAGCGACTCCCTTGTCATTTTTTTATTTTTTAAAGAACTAATTTTAAATAATTAAAATAAGTAAGTTTTCTAACATTTTTATCGTAACTAAGTTTGTAAGACACAGAAAGGAATTAAGAGACCTGAGTAACATCTGTAAATACAAAAAAGGATTGTTGTTAAGCATTAGATTTATATTTTTAAAATTATGTTTATAAATTAAAGGCTTATCTTGTTGCTTTTTAATCTTTTAAACATTTTATGACACTTTATTATATTAATGGCTGAAACCTGTGCTTTAGTTTTTTTCAGTAAAGCTGATTCTAATTCAGTTCGGCTGCTACAGCTAACGCTAATCAGTTTTCACCTATTCCAGAGTGTAGAAAGAGCCCAGGACACTGAAACCCAGTCCGTCACTGAGAGCTGAAGCCAGCAGGTCTATCCACCCCCAGTTGTTTTTTAAAGTTTTTTTCACTTCTGAGGACAGGGTGGAGAACTGGTGGATTTTCTGTTGGTCAGTTCAGTAACAGCCAGAGATCGCTTCCCAAAACGGTGCTCTATATTCGCTGTAGTCAGTAGTTAATGCAGCATTTGGCCACTACATGCTTTATATTGAAAGGATAATTTATGTAATCTATTCTTTTGGTAATTTTGAACTTAAGGAGGTGTAGGAAAACAACAAAAAAGGCTGCTGTGTCTGTTTCCAAGCGAGTATTCTATGAGTTGCACTTTTAATAAAAAGCTTTACAGTTTTATCAAAACGTACTTTCTGTCGTTCATTGCTCCTTGAGGAAGAAAGACGTTCACAAGCCTAGAAAAAAAACTGAAACGAAGCTGTGATAGACAGGCAGAAACGGCATGAAAAGTTAGCACCCCCTGCTGTCCTAGGCCGAGCAATGCTGAAAAAACAATAGAAAGTGGAGTGGAAAAGCGGAGTACTATAAACGAAAAACGTCTCTGTCAATACGTCTGCATCTGAGTGCCAATTTACGGTCAGAGAAGCATAAACTAGACTTAAGACTACTGACTAGGGGTGTCACGACTCTCCATATCCTCGATTTAATTTGATTTTCGATTTTAGGGTCATGATTCAACTCTATTTTTTTTTTCTTACAGTTCAGAGCTCTATGTCATTTTTAGACTAGTCTAGCCTTTTGATCACTTGTCCTATTCATTAAATTTTATACAGTAAATCTTATTTCATTTTACAAATAAGGATGTAATTTCCATCATTCTTTATAATGTATAACACTAGGCATTAAATGGTCAAATTGACATAAATTATTTACATTATTGTATTTATAATAAAATATTATACTTAGAAGTGTCAGCTAATATGCTATGTAGAGGTGTGCTGTGTTCACGGGTATTTTGTTATTGTGACATAGTGGTTAATAACGTTACCAGGTGCTGTTGTGAGTTGTATGAGAACTGGTGAGAGTTACCTGTTAAGGAAAATGCAACGTGTGGTTCTTTGTAATGAGGTAATCTGAGTAAATAGACGGTTGCCTGCTAACTGTTGCTACGAAGTCCCAGTGGGACGCTAGTGATACTACATTATGTAAACATGGGAGGATGTGATTGGGATTGTCTTTTAGATTTCGATGCGTAAGGTCGTTACATAATTTCGATCGATTTCGATAAAGATATCGAGATCGTGACACCCCTACTACTGACCGTAGTATTTTATTTGGTTTATCATTGCTAGTTTTGTGTTTTAGTGCGTCGAGAACCCGTTCAAAACACCTGAGTTACTGAAACATTTTTCCAGGACAACTTTCTCCTCGCTGTGGCATCTGATTGCGGTGAAGCTAGATTTACAGTGATGCTGTGCTTAGCGACAACACATTCTGTTGCAACTCAATTCATTTGCTCCTTTTTCGGGTTTAAAGGACAGAGTGTTGGGTGACAGAGCTGCATTTATGATTTGTTTGGAGTGAGTAAAGGGTAAACTTCTTTTTTTTTTAAATGGAACTTTATTGACCACTTTTTTCCATTGGACCACATATCTATCGATCAAAGCTAAGAGTGTTACCAGCTTTAAAATGCACTGAGATGTGTTTGGAAAACATCTTTCCTAATTTCTCAGAAACTCCCGCCACATATGGTATGACTATGTTTTTCCTGTCTCCTTTTCTCTTCCACCACTGCACTTGCCTGAGTTGACTGCTTCTTACACTTCCTAGATGCCTTGTGTGACGACCCTGGGTTTTTGTGTAGCTAATTAATATTTCTTTCAGGTGTGCAGGCTGAGCTGGGAATTGGGAGGGAGCTGACCTGAGTCTCCGCTCCGGTATAAACCTGCTGCTGTTCCTTCGAGAGGTCCTGGATTCCTCACGCTCCTGGGCCCAGCAATTCTTCTTGATTATGATTTTGTGTCTTTATTAAATAATCTTTATTTTTACATGACCCTTATGACTCTCCATTGTTATTTATTGTGGCTTGCGAGACAGCCATTACACTTGACATATGGGCATACTTTTAGACTTCTATATCTTATACTCCCTATTCATTCTGTTCAGAACTGAAGAAGCCTTTTGGATGAGAGGTAAAACATTTATGTAGTCCAACTGCCTTCATTTGAACTCTTAAGAGTCTCATTGTCTGAATGACTGAGAATCTACATCAATGACTAAATGAGACCTTTAAAAACGCTGCTGCTGGACGTAGTCATCGTTTACAATATCTGTTAGGCATCCATATTTCCTGATTCCAGGGCAAATCACATGTGAGCTTGCAATGTAGCCAAGTTTTCAACACTAAACAGTGCACCGCAATTTGTAACATGACACCGACTGGGATAACGGCTAACGTTGAGCTAACAATGCTAGCAGTAAAATAGTCAGCTCTAAACATATCTCAAGTCACGTTTTGAATTACCACCAACTTGATGTGGTGGTGATATGTACTAGCTTGTCATCATGTATGCTCTGGTTGCTAAGGAACTGGCAACTCTCCATGAAATTAATGGTTTTTCCTCATTGACTGAAGTAGTCCAATTTGACCACAAGATGTCACTATTACATATTGTACCTTTTAGTTCATTACTGAAAAGTACAAAGATCTGAAATCTGTCATTTTAATAAACCAATTCTTTCATACATTTGAACATGCATGTAGGATCCTGGAGAAAACCTCAGCTGTTGGTGAGGTGGCCTCACATGATGGCCTCCATCACTCTTCCACCACCGTATTGGAGAATTATCAGGCATTTGTGTTGATAGTCTATGTAATATACTGATATTAAATCAAGTATTAGATGGGAGTAGAAATATACTGTTCTGCTGGGCAACTTTGTTTTATTTGGTAGTTCCACTGTGCCATCTATTGGTGATTTGAGTAATCCAGGGATGGCTGGCTGTGACGCGGGGTGTCAGGCGGAAGTGAGTTGTGTAATAAAGGACGTGTCGGTTGCAGCACAAAGCGGCTCTCTGTGTCCTCTCTGTTATGGATATATTAACAGTCTAGCCTCAGTTAGAAGTTATTACAGTGGCGACGAGGATGGGATCTCTTTAAAGGAAAGGAAGACCCTGCAGCGGAACGGTATTAAAGTGGTTACATGAAGGTAACTGAAGACTACGACAGCGCTAGCGGTTAGCAGGCTAAGCTAAGCTAACGGGAGCGAAGCTAACATCGTCGGAACAGCAGTGCAGCGTTCATTGGGAACCTTGGCGAATACAAGGAAGGACAAGAGGACTTTGAGTCGTATCTTGAGAGGTTTGAGCAATGGATGATTGTAAATGAAGTGGATGATGGCAAACAGGCCAACGTTTTTCTGTCTGTGATTGGTGCTGTGGTGTTATTCTATATATGTTTTAAACTTTTATTATTCAGAAGCTAAAAGTCTGTTTATATAGCTTGCATGATGGTAAAAATCTGTCAGTATTGTTTATGGGGGTAAGCTGTTAAGTCATAAAACTCTTGGGTAAGTTTTATTGCAAGCTGTAAAAACAGGATGTCTGTAGATTTAGTGTGTTGCCATAAAACCATAAAACTCAGAATGAGCTTTTGACCAAGAGAAAAGACGTCTCACCTTATGACTGCATAATTTTCTGACAGCCAATAATGGCTAAGACACTGTTTGGAAATGATCTGATTGGAGGGAGAAGAAAACGCCTAGTGTCCTGGCGAGGCCCGGTTCCTATAAAAGTTATGACATGAAAACCACTCTTGGTCAGATCTCTTTAAATCTGGCCCAGAGAAACTAGGGCAACTTTCTCTGTAAAACTGCAATTTGTTAATCTGTTCAAAATAAATGTTAAGAACTGGAAATTGGCTCCATTTTGTCTCTGCTTGAACATGCATTGAATTAATTATGATAATTATTTAATTCAACAAATGGTGACCTCGACTGTGTGCAGGGTTTTGGACCAGGCTCCAGTTATATTTTTTTAAGTTAATTAACGGACATGTATTTGCTCTATTGACAATTTGCGCAGAGTTGCGTAGTTTTTTAATTCTATTGATTGGTTAATCTAACATTGGGTAATGTTGTCATGCAAGTTAAATATGTTTTTTTGTTTTGAGCAGATTGACTGTTGCGAGCCCGTAGTGTTGAAGCTGCTGTCTGTCTGTTTCTCTGTTCTGAGCAGGATCGCGTCCTTCTTTACGCTCCGTAGAGAAACACCGGTGCCTGCTGGGAGATGGAGTTTCTTACTCTGCGCGCCCAGTGGGGGCTGGTTTTTCTCCGGAGCGGACAGTGGAGCAGATGGACCGATCTCTTCAACGACTCAAAGTCGGAACCAAGGTGCGGATCGGAACTCGACGGGTTGGCCACTCTGCCCAGACAGGACGCTATCTGGGAGCTCCCGGGCTGGCAATCGAAAAAAGATTACAGAAGAGCCTGGGTCGCCCTCTGTTAAATCTATCGGATTACCTGGGAGAGGGGCTGCGTTTCTTCCAAACGCGTGGCTGAGCACCACGAATTGGAATTGTGAAAATGGTCCGGCATTTTTGGTGAGCTCTGTTTTGAGGTTAGTTTTTAGATTTCTGCTTGTACAAGTGTGTGTCTATGTGTGTGTGTGAGATGTTTTTTACGCAGGGGCTTTGCGAGACGTGCTGGTGATGTTGCGTTTTCTGTTAAAATGTTATAGTATAAATAATGAACTCGAGTATAATAAATAAATTAAAATAGATAAATGAATATCTAACTAAATATGATGGATAACTGAAATTAAAAATCTATAAGAATTAGTTGTGAACATTTACGACAGGCCATCAGGGTGGCCGCCCTAAGCTAGGTGCTATGGCGGAGCTACTTCTGTGTGAGTTTTTGCTTGATAGCACGGCTAACATACGACAGCTTTGACTATATGTTTTGATAAATAAATTAGTGGTAGTAGGCGGTTTTCTGCCATCTGTTCGAGTCTTTTGAGTGGTTTTCTGGAGGCCGGCGCCAGGAAATTTCTCAAAGCATACTACGGAACTTATAACAGATCGGTGTAAACCTCCGCGAGAAAATAATTAATACGGTCTAAAAGTCACCGCTTATAATGTTGTGTTTTTTGTTAATGGTTTTGGCCTGTAATGGACGTTGTAGAGTTCGGTGTTTACTGTGCGGGACGGCTGAAATTGGAAACATCTGTTTCAGTCCGCGTGGACGAACAGGAGAATGTTTGTTCGTGCCGAATTAAAGTTTGGTGAAGTGGTATACATTGTGCGGATTAAGTCCTGGCATGGCGGTAAGTCATTTTCTAAAGTGTGTGTTGCGATGTTCTGGAGTGTTTTCGCCGTACGTTTTGTACTGTTTTAGGTTTCGTTGCAAAAAGAAAGCTAACGGTAGCACGTTGCTGTAGGCTGTTGTGCTAAGCTAGCGGTGGTGGCTTTTGTGTGACAATGTGTTTCTGGTAGAAACTAACTGCATGTTCTGTGTGTAGCAAGCTACGAGTTGATTTTGGATAGAAAGTGATTACAGACTCCTGCAGACGATTGCCTTGTTAAGACTTAAACTTATTTGGATTTTTGTTAACATTTTCTGGTTGAGTAGGATGTAAAACGGCCTTAAGATAACTGGTCAGATAAATTTTGATTGCAACTCTTTTTCGGCAATGTTTTAGCACATTTTCTATCGAAGGGCAATTTAAGGTGTTTCATGTTTAACTGAACTGTTACGGTACGGAGATTAAAGATTAAGAAGTACATGCTGAATTTGGTTAACTGGTTTTGCCTGAGAAGGCTCAATTGATTACATGAGGAGAGTAAATATGCATGTTATAATTAAACGCAAATGGCTAAGAACAGTTACTCATGAGTCGATTCTGACTTGGTGAAGTTTTAATTTTTGATTTCATCTTTAAAATTAAAAAGAGGGGAGTGTATAGTCAAAATAAAAGTTGCATTTTTTAATTTAATTAGGTGGATTTTTTGCTTTTGGATTGATCTAAGCAGGATATGATTAAGTTGGCCTAAATAAAGATAAAGTTATAAGTAGTAATTATAAGCATTTAACGAAAAGCAAACGGTGTTAATTGGAAAGCAACAAACTGGTCTAAATTATTTTTTAAGCACCGTGTTGAATGATACAGAGAATGAATTCTTTCTGTGATTTAAATAGTATCATTTATGCTAAAATTATGTTTGGCTTATTTCTGATGGCTCTATAGACTTTAGAACTATAGCTTGGTCTCTGAATAAATGATCTAAAGGAGACTGATGTTAAATTATTTAAACAATTGAACATTCTTAATGATTTTGTGGACACTCAAGGCTTATTGGAGTTATCAAATTTCAACTGGGGCTCAAGGAGTAACCCAGTACATTTCAATTCCGTTATAAATTGAATGTTTTTGACATGCAAAACAACACTTATCATAGTGATATTTTCTAAACTAGTGGGATTTGAATGTTTGAGTTTGAAAAAAAGAAAACATTAAAACACAGAGTCATCTTTAAGTAATCAGTTTGTTTTTAAACAGGCTGGGGATAAATTTGAATTGGTCTAAGGATTGAAAGTAATGAATATCGCGGTGACCAAAATGATGGTTTAATTTGGAAGTCAGAAGTAAATTCTAAATTCATTTATTGTGATCGTGTAGAGGCAAAATGTGATTGGACCAGCTACATTGAAATAATTTTTACCATATATTTGAATGCACATTTTGTTTTAAAAAATAAGAATTGGTTTTAGTTTTAAAAGTTTAAGATTAATCTTTCAAATGTTATTTACTGATTGTTAGCTAGTTTACTTGATGCTGAGAGTAAATTTACAGGTCCTAAAACATTTTGGAACAGTTCTGATCATAGAATAATGGCATAATATACCATTTGATTAGTGGGGACTCTGTAACTGACAATTTATTTAGATTTTTTGATTTTATTTTCTTTATTTTTTCTTATTTTATTTTTTTTTCCTCTTTCTCTCTCAAAATTTATATATTTGGTTCGACTTGGATTCTGACCCAGATTTCTGAACTGCGGTCTGCTTATTAATTAGAACTTTGGAAAAATGTTAATTTGAGAAGCTGGATTAAAGAAAACATGATTCAGTGGTAATTTATTTGACATCTCTAGAAGCTTCAATTTAATTTGGTGTTTATCATTGGAGAAAAGAAAAAAAAGAAGCCTGAGAGGAAAAGAGGGATACTGAAAAAATGCTGGTTTTTATTTTTTATTTTTTTATTTTAATGCGACTAGTTTTTGTTTAGAGAAATCTCATCTCTTGAACCTCCTTTATTGAATTTTTTTGTTTTGTTTTACTGCTAAGGGGAATTAGACTACTATGTATCCTACAAAAATTTAAGAGGAGTTTTAGTTGCAAAAATCAGTTTGACTATGTTCGATTCACTTCACAGAATCGGACAGATGTTTTTGAAGTATGAAATGTCTTCATTATTTACAATCAGAATATTTGGGCAAGTGAGCACATTTGGGTTTGTTTAAAGAGGAATCATATAAGCAAAAGTACTTTGAATTGATATTGGATTGTGTTAAAAAAAAAAAAAAGTACTTTAGGTTTGGCAATATGTATAGGGAAGCTGTTTTGTCAGTGATTTAAATCTTGGATTTTTCTTTAGAAATATGGATAGAATTTGAAGTATAGCAAACTGAAGACTATTTTTGTAAACTATGTTGTGTTTATCAGTCAGTACTGTTCTCTGATTTTGTTTTAAACATTTGATGTTTTTAATTTTGATATTTTTTGTCTGAGCCAGCTTGATAGAGATCCAGTACACTTAAGTGATGGGGAGTTGGAGACTGGATCTTTGCAGATGGTTATTGACTTTATTTTTGTTATTGCAATGTTTTAGTGGTGCTTTAGCAATATCTAACAGAAAAATCCAGCCTTTTTGTTTGTTTCTTTTTTAATTTAATTTTATTTTTCTAAGAACTAAGTGTGTTGATAAAATATTGCGATGGTCAATCTTTATAAATATTTAGTTTACACACGAGATGGAAGAGACATTTATCAAATTGACAAGATAGAGAAAGGCATTGCATTGATAAAGTATAGAATATAAATTGGATGAAAAATGAAGGAATCATTAATTAAAATAAGCAAGGGAAGAATTAGAACAACAGTTTAATTAGACATATAAGGATTAATTATCATTCCTGTTGGAGAGAGCAAACCTATTAATTAGTATATTTTTACCAGAACTAATACTGAAGAAATTATTACTAGTATAACTGATTAAAATAAAATTAAAATAGAGCCCACATAGGCAGTCTGAGTGGGAAAGATATTTAAATTCAGCATTCGAGGAAGGAGACTAATGAATATGAAAATAAAAAGTTTAAATAAAACTTGATTTGAATAGGCTGAGAGGATCGACTCTCTGTCTGTCTTTTTCTTCCTCTAATTATATATTTTTTCTCTTTTTCCCATCCCGCAACAGAGAACCCCTCAGATAACATTCTTGAGATGTAATTTATGTTCCTGGGGAGATAAGATGGGTGGGGGTGCGTGGGCTGATGACGGATAGTGCCAGGCGCTAACTGGCAAAGAAAGAAACATCTATACGACCAGCGCAGAATTACGACTCTCTTGTGCACTGCTCCCACACCGGGGGGCACCAGTGACTGTATATTTTCAGGGGTGAACTGGAGGACACCCTAGGGGGGAGCACGTTTCCTCATGCTGAGCTGAACTTTCAAAGACAATATGTGTGAATCCACTTGGCTGGCGTGAGATGGACAGTTTCTGCTGAAGAAGTGACGATCAAAGGCTGCTGATTCAATGTCACTGTTGCTGAATTAACCACAAGAGTTTCTGTTGGTCTGATCGAAGGTGGCCGAGGTTCTACGTATTTTGATAACCCCATGTCTTCCCCAGGATTATCTCCAGGTAAAATACCACCATTTACCGGGAACAAAATTTGGCCTATAGCATGGGGTTGCTGGCTGGTGAGAGAGAAATTTTTTTTTTTCTTATTTTTACGTTTTCATCCACAGGGATGTACTGAATTTAAGAAAGGATATATTGTAATGGAACAGACATAAGTGTCTTAAACTGGATAAATAAAATAAGTAAATGTAAGAATCGATTTGGGTGAACAAGCAAATGGATAGTAATCAGTTGAACTGTACACAAAAAGTAAACTCTTGAGCCTGCTCTTGTTTTTAAATCCATTAATGAGGGAGGTGTTTTTGGTTTAGTTTTCAGGAAAAACAACGGTGTTGTACCAAAATAATATGGATTTGCTCTTTCCCCAAGGATTACTTTTTAATTAGATGGGTGAAATAATTTCTCGGCACAATACAGTTGGATTAGATTGAAAAGGAGTGATCACAAGACCGGATCAAAAACTGTCATTTTTTAGATGTTTACAAGCTTATGCCCCCAGGATTCAGCAGCACGTGAGGAGCACACAGTCTCCTCTGGTCACAGCTGACTACAGCTGCTGAAGGGGTCCAAGGTACAGCTCCAGGTCGAAGGCGTGACGAGTCCAGTGGTTCAGCCAGTTCCAGATGACAGCTGGGAACACACACGAAGTGCAGCTCCACGCCAACGACGAACCTGGTCGAGGATCAGCAGGAATCTACCTAAAGAGGGTCAAGAAGGTTTTGACCAAGCTGAATCGGAAGCTGAGGCCACAGGCGGCGGGGCCTAGCTCACCCAGAAGTTTGTTTGGGTGTTGATATTAATCATCCAGTGTGATCTATGTGCCAATGGGGGAGATGGGCAATTGAAATTGCCATCTCAAAGAGGGATATACAGAAGAAGATCACAACTCACCAATCAGCTTCACAGCAGGTTTTGACCACCCCACATCGGTGGGAGAGTGGTTATCTGCATATATGGGAGTAAAACTGGAACACTGATCAGCTCTGTACATCGCTCTCGCAGCTGCCAGGTGCCACCATTGGGGGGTTAACCACGAGAGTGAAGAAAGAAGAACAGAAGATAAAAATATATAAAAGACTGAATAGACTTTTTAATAATTTTTTGCATTTTACAGGTTGTTTAACTATTTGTTTAACTATTTTATTCACAAGTGCAGAATTGTATAATGCCAAAAGAGGGTGAATTTATAATTAATAGATTGACATTTTTGAGTAAGGAGAGTTAAGGTTAAAAAAAAAGGTACTTTAACAGTTTGTGTTTTGAATTTTAATCTGGAAGTCTTGTTGTGGTATCATAGGAAAGACTTCATGTTTTAAACTGATGAAATTTCTTAGATTTGATTTCTTGCATTCTCAAAATGCTTTACAGGTTTTGATCTTAAGTTCTAAACACTTACCTTGAAGGAGAGTACAGAGAAGATATCAATCTATTTTCAAAAAAAAGATTGAAAAGAGGGAATTGTGGTGTTATTCTATATATGTTTTAAACTTTTATTATTCAGAAGGTAAAAGTCTGTTTATATAGCTTGCATGATGGTAAAAATCTGTCAGTATTGTTTATGGGGGTAAGCTTTTAAGTCATAAAACTCTTGGGTAAGTTTTATTGCAAGCTGTAAAAACAGGATGTCTGTAGATTTAGTGTGTTGCCATAAAACCATAAAACTCAGAATGAGCTTTTGACCAAGAGAAAAGACGTCTCTCCTTATGACTGCATAATTTTCTGACAGCCAATAATGGCTAAGACACTGTTTGGAAATGATCTGATTGGAGGGAGAAGAAAACGCCTAGTGTCCTGGCGAGGCCCGGTTCCTATAAAAGTTATGACATGAAAACCACTCTTGGTCAGATCTCTTTAAATCTGGCCCAGAGAAACTAGGGCAACTTTCTCTGTAAAACTGCAATTTGTTAATCTGTTCAAAATAAATGTTAAGAACTGGAAATTGGCTCCATTTTGTCTCTGCTTGAACATGCATTGAATTACTTATGATAATTATTTAATTCAACAGTGCAGAAGCGTAAGGATTGTTAAAGAACCTCTGCATACCAGATAAGCCCAGTAGCCTTTCATATGATGAACTGAGCGGAAAATTAACAGCGTATTATAAGCCAAAGCCGCTAATTATAGCTGAAAGGTTTAAATTCAAAAAAAGGACCCAGCAAGAAATTGAGTCTGCGTCGGATTATGTGGTGGCATTAAAGCGCCTGTCCACACATTGTGACTTTGGTCGTCATTTAGACGAAGCACAGAGGGACAGATCCGTCAGTGGTTTAAAAGTGGAGTCTATACAGAGAAAACTGCTGACTGAACAAGATTTGACATTTGCAAAAGCATGTGAACTGGCTTTATCGATGGAAATGGCATCCAGGAATATGATGGAGTTTGCCAGTAACCTAAAGGGCCAGGCAACTGTGAATATGATAGACAAGAAGAGAGAAACTAGAAGTGGATGGAAAAACAAACCAATCGGCAGTGAGTGGAAAAACCACAGAGAGAAACAACGCACCAGCCAATGTGGTGGTAACAATCATGCAGCACCAGTATGCAGATTTAAAACAGAGACATGCCGGAAGTGTTCGAAGGTGGGACACATAGCAAGGATGTGCAAAACTAAAAATAGGCTGGGAAACACACAGTTTGTGGCTAAGACCAGAAGTTCAAAGGACACTGAAAAAAGTGAAGCTGAGGATGAACTGTTCATAAACACAGTGTATTCCACCTATACTGTGGGAAATGGGAAAAAGGACATTAACGTAACTGTGAAATTAGAGGAAACCCCTGTAGACATGCAAATTGACACAGGAGCGGTTACACTGGTTTCAGAGATAGTGTATAAGAAACATCTTTCTCATCTGCCTCTGGAATAAACGAGAGTGCGGCTGTCAACCTTTTCAGGTGAGAACATACCCTTAATGGGTCGAGTGACAGTTAAGGCTAAATATGAGAACCAGAGTGGGGTTTTTCCCCTGGTGATAGTGAAAGGTGACAGACCAGCCCTCTTGGGCCGTAACTGGCTCACAAGTTTCAAACTTGACTGGGCAGCAGGGGGGGCAGAAATGATAGTGATGTAGAGGCAGTGTTACAGAGACTCAGCAGTATTTTCAGTAGAACCAGGCACTATCCGGGAGTTTAAGGCCAGCATCACAGTAAAGCCAGATAAAAAAACAGTTTTCAGGAAGGCAAGACCAGTGCCATATGCACTAAAGGCGGCAGTCGAAAAATAGTTAGACAGGTTAGAAAAAGCAGGTGTTATCTCAAAGATAGAACATAGCCAGTGGGCTGCCCCAATAGTAGTGATGCCAAAATCTGACAAGTCCATTCGCATCTGTGGTGACTATAAAGTCACAGTAAATCCGAGTGTGGAGGAGGGGAGCTATCCGCTACCCACAGTTGAAGACCTTTTTTCCACTCTAGCTGGGGGCACTCTTTTTAGTAAATTAGACCTGTCCCATGCCTACCAACAGCTGGTGTTGGAGAAAAATTCTGAGAAGTATTTAGTTATAAATACTCACAAAGGGCTACATGCTTATCATAGACTATCCTACGGTGTGTCCAGTGCGCCCTCTATGTTCCAGAATGTGATGGACCAGATCCTACAGGGTTTGGAGCATGTGAGCTGTTTCCTGGACGACATACTTGTAACGGGAAGAACCAGAGAGGAGCACCTGAGGAACTTAGGGGAGGTGCTGAGCCGTTTGGAGAACTATGGGGTGAGAGTGAAAAGATAAAAATGTACTTTCATGCAGGAGGAAGTTGAGTACCTGGGCCATCTGATTGACAGAGAAGGACTACACCCAACGGAGACAAAGGTGGCTGCCATAGTCAATGCACCCCAGCCCTCAAACGTCACAGAGCTACGGTCATTTCTAGGACTGTTAAACTATTATGGCCGTTTCATGAAAGACCTATCAACCGTTCTACAGGCGCTAAACCAACTCTTAAAGAAAGAAGTCAACTGGGAATGGACACCAGAGTGCGCGGCAGCATTTAAAAATGCAAAAGAAAAACTAGTGAAGAGCTCAGTAGTGGTTCACTATGACACAAAGAAACCCCTGAGGCTAGCTTGCGACGCATCCCCTTATGGGATAGGTACGGTCATGTCGCATATAATGGAAAATGGAGACGAGAAACCAATCGCCTTTGCATCACACACTTTGACTGAGGCAGAAACCAAATATAGTCAGATAGAGAAAGAGGCTTTGGCCATTATATTCGGCATGACCAAATTCCATTAGTATCTGTATGGTCGAAAATTCAGTTTACTAACTGACCACAAACCACTCCTTGCCATCTAAGGACCCAAGTCCGAAATCCCCACTTTAGCTGCATTGCGTATGCAGCGATGGGCGCTGAGACTGATGGCGTATGACTACAGAATAGAGTACAGGACGTTGGCGAGAAATGCTAATGCAGATGCATTATCTAGACTTCCAAAAAAGGGGAAGGATAATACCGCGGAGTAGAAAAGCATTTTCTATTTCTCAGTAGTAGATGAACTTCCTGTGCAGGCTACAGAGCTTGCACAAAGCACTCTCAAAGACCCCGTTCTACGCAAAGTACTGGAGCTGACTCGGATGGGTTTGCCAAATTATATCAAAGACGACACCCTAAAACCATACTTCACCCGAAGGAATGAACTGTCGGTGGAACAAGGATGCATTCTATGGGGAATTCGAGTCATCGTCCCACCAGCACACAGAGAACGATTACTGGACGACCTACACCAAGGACACCCCGGAGGAAGCAAGATGAAAAACTTGGCCAGGAGCTACTTGTGGTAGACTCAGCTGGACAGCGACATAGAGCATGCAGTGCAACAATGTACCGCTTGTCAGAGTGTGAGGAAACTTCCAGCAACCGCACCACTACACTGCTGGCAGTGGCCTACCAGAGTGTGGCAGAGGATACATATTGACTTCGCAGAGAAAGATCAACGCAATTTCTTTGTGTAAGTGGACAGTCACTCAAAATGGCTGGGGGTTATTCCCATGACAACAACCACAGCTGCCAAAACGATTGAGGTGCTGCAAACCATTTTCTCTTCCTACGGTCTCCCTGAGGAGATTGTTTCGGACAACGGCCCACAATTCACCTCGCAGGAGTACAAGACATTTCTGCAGAGCAACGCTTCTAATGGAGCCACAGAATGAGCCGTCCAGACTGTGAAGGCGTCGCTGCTGAAGCAGGTGCTGGATGAGAAGAATCAAAACATCACTATAACAATGCAACACAGGCTTGCAACCTTCCTGTTGTCTTACAGATGTACTCCACACAGTATTACAGGATGTGCACCCACTGAACTGTTCCTGAAACGCCAGGTTAGGACCAGATTCACCCTGCTGAAACCGGATCTCGCTCAAGTTGTGGAAGGCAAACAACGGAAACAGAAATACTACCATCGAACAGCCTCCAAGTTGAGACATCTGTCAGAGGGGGACTCAGTTCGGATCCGAAATTTCCGCGGAGGAAAGGAGAGATGGACTGATGGAATTGTGGAAAAGCGACTGGGACCAGTCACTTACTGGGTGTGGAACGGAGTAAATCGACGGCCAGTGCACATCGTTCATCTGCTGTTTAAGCAGCCATCCAGTCCAGAGGCATTGGAGTTCCAGGAGCAGCAAATGGATGTTCAGGACAACTACCCTGCAGTGGTCAAGCCAGATTTGGGGGGGAAAGGCACACCTGGAGCAGTAGGTGGTAGCTCGTACTCACCCGAAGCTACACCAGCACAGATACAGGCTAAGGACATGGCTGCAACATCATTACCAGATTCAGCGACTGGTGAAAAGGCAGAGACACCTGCAAACAGTGCAGCCAGGTCCACTGAAGTGTCTGGGCGCAGATACCCTCAGAGGGAGAGGGCACCTCCCAAACGACTAAACTTATGATCAGTTTGAAAACAAAAGAGTTCCTGTTGAAAATGTGAATAGAGTTCCTGTTGAAAATGTAAAAAACATAAAATTAGAGGTTTAATCAGTGGCATTTGCAATACTGATTAAGTTAAGTTTTCTTTGTATTTTTTTGGGCAGAAATTGGCTACAGTAAATATTATTTAAAATGGAAATGTATTATGAGAACTTCATAGTTAAAGGGGGAGGAGTATAATATAGTGAAATTATATTAAGTATTAGATGGGAGTAGAAATATACTGTTCTGCTGGGCAACTTTGTTTTATTTGTTAGTTCCACGGTGCCACCTAGTGGTGATTTGAGTAATCCAGGGCTGGCTGGCTGTGATGCGGGGTGTGAGGCGGAAGTGAGTTGTGTAATAAAGGACGTGTCGGTTGCAGCACGAAGCGGCTCTCTGTGTCCTCTCTGTTATGGATATATTAACAGTCTAGCCTCAGTTAGAAGTTATTACAGTCTACCTTTGGTTTGGTTCTTTGCAGTAGGAAAGACATGAACTCTGATCTGATCTAGCCTTTAGTTTTGTCTTTTGAAGTTTTTGTGCAACTTTGCAAATCTAAGATGACTTTGACTCTTGTACTATTTTTCGTCCTTTGAAAACATAATTAGGAGTTTTATGTTTTTAATGTTTGCTCTGTCTCAAAAGCATTCTGCATTTATTAAACTGGGGGAGCTTACCTGAAGGAGTCAACCATGACTGTCCTGGCCTCTGCTCGCTCCTCCTGAACATCTCCAATACTAAAGGTGGCAGATCTTCTCAGAAGTCTTGGAGCTCCTCCCAGCCTCTGAGCCACACCACTCTCCTTGAAGACCCGGATATGACCACACAGGGTTTGTAGGAAGGCTGTGATGTCGATCTCCTGCAGCGACTCTTCACAGTAGTCCATTGCCATGAGGATGTCCTGGGAGCTGATGCTGTAGGACTGCTGCAGGCTGCGGTACACACCTGACACACAGACGCACCACCACATGATGATTCCTTCCACAACTACAGATACACTGATTACAGCTTAAGCATATTCATGGTCTTGTTCTTAGGCATAGCTGCTTTGAAAAAACCTTCACAGTGAACAAAAAAAATGGTCATATAAATATTTTCATTACCATTAAATTATTCAGCAAACATTAGGGCTTTACTGATCACCACAAAAAGCACCCGCAGCAGCAGAGAACGAGTTCGACAATAGAAGGTGGTTGATGTGTTTCTGTAGGTTTTGTTGCTGTGTTTCACTTTGAAACCATTTCAATTCCATAATACAAACATTATAATAAATGTAAAGGTTTTCTGTCTAAGGGATTCCTTAGATTGCATCCAGTCATTGCCTGGCAGCATTCACTCCTCCTGGACCAACATGTAGCGACGGCAGACAGGCACCAGTATCGTGTCGTTGACTTCACACTAATCCCTCATACTGAACAAGCATGTTGCGACAGTAGAGAGGAAAAACTCCCCTTTAACAGGAAGAAACCTTCAGCAGAACCAGAACCAGGCTCAGTACAGCGGCCATCTGCTACAACCATCTGGGGGTTTGACCAGAAGTGTTGATGTTTGACTACCTTCTGTGTGAAAAGAAGTAAAATGTTGACAGCAGACAGCAGGTTTCTGTTTGCTGTGTCGTTATAAACGGCTTCACCATGAATTCTTCCAGTTTTATAAATCTGGTTTTTTGACTACTGTATGTCTACTAAAAATACTCGAATTCTCATCATCAACTATAGGATTATATTTACGTCTGGTCAATCGTTTCCTGACTCTCTCACATTAAAAGGCCAGTAGATGACATAGGAATCGGTTCCAATCATTTAAAATCTGTTCACTAGGATTAAAGAACTAATGTCACAAAAGGACCTTAAAAAACTCATCCATACTTTTATCTTTAGTCGGCTTGAATACCGCAACAGCGTCCTCATAGGCCGACCTAAAAAGTAAATCAGACAGCAGCAGTTGATCCAGAACACTGCTGCTGGGGTCCTCACTAGAACCAGAAAAGTAGAACACATCACCCCAATTCTAAAGTCCGTCCACTGGCTCCCTGTAGCTCAGAAAATACATTTCTAAATACTTCTACTAGCTTATAAATCATTAAATGGCTTAGCACCATGTTGAAGACATGTAGTCACCATAGCAACACCCCAGACCACTCAGGTCCTCCAACCCTAGTTTACTATTCATCCCTAGAATCAGAACCAAACATGGAGAAGCAACTTTCAGTTTCTTTTATCCCCTTATCTGTAACAAACTTCCTGATGACTGGAAAGCTGCTGAAAAACTGAGTTGCTTCAATTCGTATCTACAGACTCAACTTTTTAGAACTGCCTTTGAGTAAGCGATTAATGATATCTGGAACGTCATATGTTTAATGTGTGCTGTTTTCTGTCTCCAATGTTGTATTTTATGGTTTTTCTCCTCAAACCATGTAAAGCACATAGGATTGTCATTTTGCTGAAGTGTGTTTTACAAATAAAGTTACCTTGCCTTACATATTTGAATAAATGTTTGTAGTATAACTATAGTAGCTAAGTACCAAAGTAGGATAATAACCTTAATATTCTGATTGGATTCTCTGGATTTATTGACTCCTAATGGAAAGAAGAGGTACTGTGGAAATTCCCCAAATCTACTGTAAACCTGAGACCTTGGTTGAGTGACTGACAATGTGTTAAGGGAGAAAGGTTCAGGGGAACAGTAGTTCTCAACATTTAAAGCATTTGAAGTCAAGTCACCTCTAACATAACTCTGGTGGTAGTGCTCCTGCAGCAGGCTGCAGTAGTTGGCAAGCTCCTTATGTTTGTGAGACTGAGACAGGAGGTCTGTCCAGGGAGACGGACTGCTGCGGTCTTGGGATAATGATCTGCAGAAGAAGAAAAACAAAGTGAAACCGTAGAAATGTCAATAAAAAAAGGGACATCACATATGCTGAAAAGCCTGTATGGGAAAACCAACCAACCAATCACAGAGAGCACTTGAACTATTCATCTAAAATTCCAAAATCTTTCCTCAGGTTAATCAGGAGGGAAACAGGAGGACAGAGTTAAGCCCAAACTGATTTATATTTGTGGGAAGTAGATTCAAAGGTAGTTTCTAAAAGGAATTTAATTTAATTTCCTATAAGATAAAAGGTCCAAGAGGTATCATTTTTGAAACAAAAACGTTTTTTTCATTTGAAATTTAAATGTATTAATTTATTTGTTTGTTTTGATAGGGACAGTACACATTAATATACATCACTGTAAATGTGTTAGTGTTAGCTTCAAGCTAATTTACAACTGCTGTCCCTAGGCAAGGATGTATATAGCCAGAACAGAAAGAAAAAGAAAAAACTAAAGAAAGTAGTAGAGGAAATTAATATAAAGAACTAAAAAAAGTAATTTGATCAGTTAGATTAGTTACCATAACAAATAACAGCGTAAAGAAAACACAGAACAAAGAATACATGAATAAAAAGTCATTTTACCAGAAAATCGAATGTCTAAAATTACTGAGCAGTTTTCTGCACGTGGAGTTAAATCATTTTATTATGACCCCAAGTCTTTAAGGATGGAAAGACTCATCACCTGGTCCACAGACTGGTAGAAGTTATTTTGTACCAGGCCAGACGGAATTAATTCCTTACTGTATTTCTCTTTTATTGAATACAATACCAGGAGACTGACTTTAATTTGGGCAAAAAGTATTTGGACGCCACCGGTTTTGCGAGTTGTCCCAAATATAGATCATAAAGGTCTGAAATTGTCATCATAGACGTCAACTGTATGAGACAGAATGTAAAAAGAAAATTCCAAGGAATCACTTTGTATGACTTAATTTATTTGTATTGTATTGCAGAAAATAAGTATTTAGCACCTAAGAACAAGCAAGAACTCTGGTCCCCACAGACCTGTGTTCCTTTGACGCTCCAGCCCAGAGAATTCATTTATTTCGAAACAAATTAAGTTCTCTAAATCTTTCAAATGACAGCTTGGTCTCTATAAAATCATATATTGGTGGTGCTCCACTTCTTATTCTCCTCAAGTCCCTCCTTCGTCCCACTGACCCATATACAATTCGTTGCAATTCTGGCGGGGGGGGGGGTTTAGCCAATATAAGGTGGTGTTTTGTTAGGGTTTCAGCATTTAGATTTTGCCACCCCCTTGCTTCCGTATTTTTCATTTGCTGCCCTTAGATGTTTCACCTTCTTGTTTCATTGTTTTTTGTGTTCTATCATTTATTTGTTGATTTGTTAGTACGTTATTTCTAATTAAATAGTTTTCTCATTTATCTCTCCTTCCAGTATTTATTCCCTTCTGTACTGTTCTCTGCTTTGTTCACTAGCGCTAACGTCTCACTGTGGCTCCTTAGATAATTTATCTTTAGTTGCTTCTACGTTAGTTCTTATTTAGGATTCTTTTCTGTTTCCTCTCCTGTTTATCATCCTTTTCCCTTTATTAAATCCAAACAACTCAGTGTTCCACAATCAGCTTAAGCAAATATTAGAAAATAGAATAAATACAAATTCACTGACAAACACTTTTGACCTGGCGCTCCATCAAAGATCTCACCTCATGGCGTACCCATGATCTACAGAACGGTGAGGAAACCGCCCACAACTACTGTATATTATGGACTGTAAGGCACACCAAATATAAGCCATACCAGTCATTTTTAGGGAAAAACACAAATGTGTACATATGCAAGCCTCACCCGATTATAAGCCGCAGATGTTTTCATGTTTAATTAGCATATGATCACAGAGGGGATTGGATTGTCGGGGAAGAGATTGGTGTTGGGAAGCTTCCATTATATTAACATTTTGACACGGTGAAAACCCCTTGGCCATTCTAGCTCTGTGTGTTCAGTCAATCTTCAAGAAAGTCTTCAAGTTCAGCCCATCAGCTTTTATTACTTCTGAAAGCTTTTGTCATCTTATTGCATTGAGACAGTGCTTCACGCCAACGTCTAACCACTGATTGATTGATGCCTAGGGTATGTGAAGCCGCTCCATTTCCCTCTTTAAGAGTCAGATCAACTGCCTAAAACTTGAAAGCTGCATCATATGCATTTCTTAGTTTGTTTTCCATAATGAGGGTTTGTTCATGAAAACAAGCGTTTTGCAAACTCTCTCGCTCTCGTAATGCCCGTCTGTTCCACTTTGCCTTTCAATGTTTGTGTTAACTTCCTCTCTCAATATTTTCAGGTCTCCATCATATTCTGCTGGAGAATGGACCGCCTCTTAAAGGCAAGTATCCCTCAGAAGTGAAGGATGTAACCTGTACAATCCATAGATTAAGGAGGTCCTGTAGTAGCTGTAAAAATCCATAAATAAACCGCACCATTGTACAGGCTGCAAGGTTCAAAGCATGGGGAAAAAGTAGCAGCTTATAGTCCAGAAATGACGGTAAACGCGGGGGACTGGGAAATGACCTGAAGACAGCGTGGACCACAGTAACAAAGGTTACTATGAGGAACTCATTATATCGTCATGGATTTAAATCCTGCAGTCTTTCTGCTTGGACCAGATCATGTCTAAGGCTGTCGGAGACGATCTGGATGATCCAGTGGAGGACTGGAGGAATGTTGGGAGTTCAGATGAGACCAAAATGAAACTCTTCGGAATAAACCTCACCCCCTGTGTTTGGAGGAGAAAAAAAACCCAGTTGCATCCCAAGAACACCATACCCACAGTCAAGCATGGGAGTGGAAACATTATGATTTGGGACTGCTTTTCTGCAAAGGGGACAGGACGGCTGATCCATATTAAAGAAAGGATGAATGAGACCATGTAGGGTGAGATTCCATCAGTGAGAGCATTAAAGACGAAATGTGACCGAATCTTCCAGCCTGACAATCATCCCAAACACACCGCCTGGGCAATGAAAGTCCCAAAACATCACTGCTCTAGAGACGATCTGTAAGGAGGAATGGGCCAAAATACCAGCTACGGTGTGTGCAAACCTGGTGAAGACCTACAGGAAACCTTTGACCTCTGGCATTACCAACCCAGATACTGAAGAGAGCTTTAGCTGTTGACCGAATACTTACTTGCTGCACCATTAAACAAATAAATTTAAAGAAAATTATGATTTCCTCAGTTTTTTTTACATTCTGTCTCTAACAGTTGAAGCACCTATAATGACAATTACAGACCTCTTTAATCTTTTTAAGTGGGACAACTTGCACAATCCATGGCTTCCAAATACTTTTTAGCCCCACTTTATGTAAACATACAGTACAGAACAAAAGTTTGGTCACACCTTCTCATTCAATGCTTTTACTTTATTTTCATGACTACATTGTAGATTCTCAATTAAGGGCATCTATGAATGAACACATAATGTATGGAATTACTGTATGTATTTAAACAAAAAGGGTGAAATAACTGAATACATGTTATATTTTAGATTCCTCAAAGTAGCCACACTTTGCTCTGATTACTGCTTTGCATTCTCTTGAGTTCCCAGAGATGCTTACTACTTGTTGGCCCTTCTGCCTTCACTCTGTGGTTCAGCTCACCCCAAATCATCTCGATTGGGTTCAGGTCCAGTGACATTGGAGGCCAGGTTCTTTCACAATTTTTGGAAAAGTACTACATAATTCCATATTTCTTCATTCATAGATTTGATGCCTTCAGTGAGAATCTACAATGTAAATAGTCATGAAAATAATAAACGCATTGAATGAGAAGGTGTGTCCAAACTTTTGGTCTGTACTTAGACCAAAAAAATTTATATTTTTAACATTTCTTGCCTAGTGCATTTTCTGTACAACGCTGCTGAAAATTGTACTTTCCAGAGGAACCTTCCAAAGGGATTAATAAAGTTCTATCTAATCATACTAGGCACATTTCCACTGATGGAACTTCAGGGTAATTTAACTAGTGACGTCTTATCGTGTGACTGGAAATCAGGCCTGATCATGTGGTTTCAGACTCAATCGGAATCAGACGTTACCTCCCGATCCGAACTTGTATATTTATGTACCTGTCAATTCTTTAATTCTATGCAGACGGGGCTAGTACCTATATCTACTCCCAGGAGTTAATACCTGTTCAATAGTATTTATCTTTTATTCAATTTAAATAATATTCAATCCAAACAAGCTGAACAGAAAACTACTTATTAAAGGGAAATTCAACAGTTTCACTTAGAATCCACCTGCTGTGGTTTCTGCTCCACATGGAACCATAATGCACATCTGTGTGAAATCAAATAGTGGGATTCCTGCAGAGGTTGTTGTCATGAGGTTTAGCATTTTTGTCTCAGACAGGTGACTTCTCATGGGGACAGGGCCGGAATGGGACTCATTTTCAGTCCTACGGTTTTATGCCTCAGACTGACCCAGTTATATCATAACCTATTTTTATTAAAATTATGGATGTACAGTGCATCCGGAAAGTATTCACAGCGCTTCACTTTTTCCACTTTGTTTATATAACAGCCTTATTCAAAATAAAAAACTTGAGAAATCACATGTACATAAGTATTCACAGCCTTTGACATGAAGATAAGAATTGAGCTGAGGTGCGTTCTGTTTCCACTGATCATCCTTGAGGTGTGTCAGCAGATTCCTCACCTGTGGTAAATTAAGTTGATTGGACATGATTTGGAAAAGCACACAGCTGTCTATATAAGGCCCCTGGGTTGACAGTGCATGTCAAAGAACAAACCAAGCATGAAGACAAAGGAACAGAGTGTAGACCTCCGAGACATGGTTGGCTTGAGACACAGGCTGGGGAAGGTTACAGAAACATTTCTGCTGCTTTGAAGGTTCCAGTGAGCATCATCCGTTAGTGGAAGAAGTTTGGAACCAACAAGACTCTTCCTAGAGCTGGCCGGCCTTCTAAGCTGAGTGAACGGGGGAGAAGGGCCTTGGTCAGGGAGGTGACCAATAACCCGATGGTCACTTTGTCAGAGCTCCAGCATTCCCCTTGGAGAGAGGAGAATCCTTCTAAAAGGTAAACCATCTCTGCAACAATCCACCAATCAGGCCTGTATGGTAGAGTGGCCATACGGAAGCCACTCCTTAGTAAAAGGCACATGGCAGCCCGCCTGGAGTTTGCTAAAAGGCACCTTAGGGACTCTCAGACCATGAGAAACAAAATCCTCTGGTCTGATGAGACAAAATTTTAACTCTTTGGAGTGAATGCCAGGTGTTATGTTTGGTAACGTGCTGTGGGAATGTTTTTCAGCGGCAGGAACTGGAAGACTAGTCAGGATAGAGGGAAAGATGAATGCAGCAATGTACAGAGACATCCTGGATGAAAACCTGCTCCAAAGTGCTCTTGACCTCATACTGGGGCGACGGTTCACCTTTCAGCAGGACAATGACCCTAAGCACACAACCAAAATACCCAGTACTTGTGTCTGATTTGTACTAGTATTTAGTGACTTGTATTCCCTCATTTGTACTTGTATCTTTGATTTGTACTTTTATCTTTGATTTGTACTTGTATATTTGATTTGTACTTGTATTATTAAATGAATCCGTACCCTTATTTTTCAAAACATGTGTACAAGTTACAACTAACCTGATACAAGTCACAATACATAAGTCCCAACTCTAGTTCCATATTTAGCCTGAAGGTAATGTCATGGACAATGCACCTAACTATTAGAGGCCAACCGGAGTCAGTAATGAAATCCTAATCTGAGTTATAGTAATTACCGGTAGCAAAGGAGCTGCAAGTTTAAGATGACACATTTCTCCACTGAAAGGCCCTTCCAGTGGTGTGTGAGTATTGTAGTATTTAGTGTTCAGATATGAGCTGGGGGGGTTTGGATGGAGAACAGGCGTACGAGTAAACTCCTTACCTGAAAAAGATGTCCTTTGGTTGGCAACTAGAGTTAGGGTGTACCAGCTGTTGCTTCAGGTGCTCAAGTGAGCAGCTGTAGACATAAACTGGACACTTTAGATGACTGCCTTCAGCCGTGCTCTGCTGAGAGTGCTGCCTGATGAAGCTGGTGCCCAAATCCTCCCTCTGTGGCTCAGAAAACTGGACTCCCTCTTTTCTTCCAGGATCTAGAAAAGTTAAAATACTATTTTAGTCATGATCTAGCCTGCTTCAACATCGTTTTTTGCTTCACTTGACTTATTTCCAACTAAATTACAGCAGTGTTGTTTTACCCCAACCTGAGCCTGGTGTTCCAGTATCTGTCTCTGACAGTCTGCTGTCCAAACTGTCGGAGTCCTCTGGCCCCGTGGGGCTCTCAGATGGATGTGTGAGGAGAGACGTATTGGCTGAGAGGTTCCCACAGCTGGAGCTTCTGCACAGCTTCGACACCAGACTGAAGCCAGACTCTGACCTACTGGTGGAAACTGACTGGGAGTCTCCCTCTGACCTGTTGCTGGGAGTTAGGGTGTCATGCTGCTGCGTACTCGCACTACTCTGAGGCTCCGTCTCCAGTGTTGATGTCATCAATATTAGAACATCTGACAATTAGATGGAACATGCACATCACCAACCTCATCCACATTCATTTCTCCATCCTCATTTAAAATAAGAGTTTTCTGTCTTACACATAAAAAGAAGCTGTAGGTGTACCTGTAAAAGTAGCAGGAAGGAATGTGAGGAGGAGCTGCTGGGAGTTAACATACTTGGCATAACACCTCCACTGTGGTACAGACCAGCTCCTTTCTAAGAGAGGAGGTTCTTCATCCACAAGGTCTCCATTACTGAAGCCCTGAAAACCCAAGTTTGTTACATTGGGCAAGATTAGACGTTGGTCCTATCAGATTCTCCTTAAGAACAGCTACAACAGGATCAAAACTTGGGGATGTGGATTAGCAAGAATTTTGAAGAGTAGGATTCATTTAAGGTTAAATTAATTTGGACTTAGTTTTTTGACAGCATTGAAATTAAAAAATACAAAGAAGCTGAAATACTCTCAAGGTAGACCTGATAGAATATGGGTGAGAATGCATGAGGAACATACCTGTAAAGTGCTGGTAGACCCCGTGATCTCCTTGCTGCCAGCAGTGGTGTCTTTTCCATCTGCAGGTTTAACACACTCTTATGGCACGCAAACAGAACAGATACAATTTGATAGATAAGTACAACAGCAACATCTATGTGGAATCTGATCAAATATAAGGAATAACATGATGACCCTAACTCTAAAAGAAAGCGTATGGTACAGTGTTGTAGACTAGCTAAGATTTCAGCTAGGCTTAGACTTAACCCAGACTGACCTTTAAGAAGAGACAAAGAGAAAGGAGGGACATGGCCGTCTCTCTCTCGCTCTAGGATGTGGTTGATGAAGGCAGCATGGTCGACTGCATCTAACGGAACCTCTCTGTCACTGAGCTCCTGCTCCAGGCTGCCATGGAAGAGGCTGAGCAACAGCTCATTGGGAAGACTGGAGGTGCTGGGAAGACAATCTTCATTCTCTACATAGAAGAAAAAAAATCCATCGAACCATTATTGGCATTTCTAAGCTAAGAGGGCAGATCGATGAACAGATCCATACCTGTACTGAATGTGAGGAAGAAGAGTTCCACTTGCTGGCAACTTGGAAGAAGTTGGATGAGATCAAACTGGAAGGGAACCATTTGGATGCTGTTCTCCACCCCTGGGACTTCTTCTGCTATGAACAGGACATTCATCAGTGCAACCAAACCTTCCATCTTTAGCAATACAAAATGGAATCCCCTCCAAACAGTTAGGGTGTAGAGCACTTACTCAGAAAAAAGAAAACGCTAATGGAATCAGATTCATTGAAGTAAAAACATGTAACAGAGGTAGTGAATAGAAATGGGGCTCATTTGTTGCTTCCAAAAGCTCTCAAGAGTCACTTTAGGAATTGTTTGAACACTGACCGCTCTGATCGGAAACATGGAGTTAGCAGTAGCTAAGGAGGGCGGGGCTTAGAGGGGATGATCCACAGCTCTGTAGCGTGAAATGTACCGAAGCAGTTATCACAATGTAACAACTTCTTTTTTTATTCTTTTGTTTTTAATTGTCATACTCTCACATAAAAAATGTTTTCGTGCTTCAGTTACTAAATGCATGTCTTTTAGTAATGATCTGTTTGAATTTTCTTATTTTCAACATGTATTTGGCCCCTTGAATTGGCTTCCTGTCCAAAGTGTGCTATATAAATCCAATTGCCTAAGTACACTAAAGTCTTATTGTGAAATGCTGTTCTGTTACCTTGCACACCTCTGTATGCAGCAGGCAGCGAGCAGATCTGCTCCTTATTTTGACACAGCTGATTCAAATACTCAAACGTCATCATGGTGGACATGCAGGCCAGATCCCTGGGAAAAATCTAGAAAGAAACTTCGTTTAAATCAGCATTGTGAAATCTTATATGTTGACAATAAAATGTAAAACTCTACGCACATCAAAACTTTATTATCCTAGCTAACAGCTGTGGCTGAGGTTATACATACTGCTTGTGGGATTTCCTGGTATCTGAGGCCTTGGAAGTGACGATGCTGGTCCATGCAGTTCATCACCGAACCACTCTGTGGTTCTACCCAGCATTCTGTTACCAGGTTTAGCTCTGTGTCCACCTCCACAGCTTCCACCTCTGTGTCGTTGTCGTCATCCGTAGAAAAACTAGAGTGCCGCATAGACAGAAATAAAGGCTGGGCTTCTGTCACTGGACCAATATCACAGCGATACCTCAACGTGAGCACCACAGAATAAAGATCATACCTGTCCTTGCTAGAGGTTGACTGAGGTGGAAAGAAAATGTACTGAACAATACAAGAGTGACTCTCCTCATCTATGTTGTCTGACACCATCTGATGACAGAGTTCAGAAAAAAAAACAGGAATCAAACCATGCAGCATACAGAAATATCAGAGATGGTCTAAGCTTCTCATGATCTGGCTTTCAGCTTGGGGTTTTACCTTCATTGGCAGCTCTATCACCATGTTTATGATGCCCTCTCCACTAGAAGCAAAGTGAAAACCTTCTGACAGGCGAATCCTACAAAGATGTTAAAAAGATCCTTATATCACCATTTGGTCTCAGACAAAAAACACAGTAAAAATATATTTCATTTTTCCAGTGCCAAAGTGTAAGGAGATTATTCTTAAGCACCATCAGAACAAGAACTGCAAATATTCTTCCAAAGTCGAAAATTATGTTTGCCCTTAAATTACTTAGATTATATCATTCAGTTTTGAGGTTTTTGTATCTCGTCAGTTCTGTGAGACTGCTTCTATGTTGTAGTGGAACGGCTTTACCCTTCCTGTACAATGACGGTTAGTGACTAAAACGTTAGTTCTGTCCGGACCAGATAAGTTCAGTTGATCACAAAGACCTGGACCCTCATTTAGCAGCCGTACTTACACACAGATCTCTGTGGATTTTGAGCGTAGGAACAATTTTACGCATCGTGTGGTATTTATCAGTCTGTATTTATGCGTAGAAATGTTCCTAAATATAAGTGCAGCTATAACCATGTGTGTACTGATACCAGACGAAACTATGTCTCCAATTATGCATGACCACACACAAGATCAGAGCACCACAAGGGACTGTACTCTCACCATTCCTTTTCACTCTGTACACCTCAGACTTCCAGTATAAGACAGAGACCTGTCATCTGCAGAAATACTCAGACGACTCTGCAATTGTCAGGTGTATCAGAGATGGTGAAGAAGCTGAATACAGAGAGCTGGTGAGAAGCTTTGTGGCATGGTTTGGAGACAATCATCTGACCTTGAATGTGAACAAAACAAAGGAGATGATAGTAGATTTCAGAAGAAACAGAGACAAGTCAAAGACTGTCTCCATCATGGGAGAAGAAGTGGAGGTGGTTGAGGAGTACAAATACTTAGGAGTTCACCTGGACAATAGACTGGACTGGAGAATCAACAGTTCGAACCGTCTACAAGAAGGGAGAGCAGACAGTACTTATTGAGGAAGCTGAGGTCCTTCAATGTTTTCAGCAAGATGCTGCAAATCTTCTACAAGTCTGTGGTGGAGAGTGTCATCTCTACAGCCTAGCTCTGAAGGACCGCCCCCCCAATCCCTCACAGCTGGTGGTGCAGCAGTCGGACTCCAGCTGCCTTCCACGTCACACCAATCCCCGGACTCAAAACCGCCATGGAATGGTTTATTTCTCACCAAAACCCACGGAGTGAGCCCTCGGCACCGACTACCCATCACTGCAGTCCTGGGGAATCTCTGCCCATCCATCAGGTCCTGGACGAAGGAAATCCCTCTGCCCAGCTTCAGCCTGCCGACCCGGCATTTTACCAAAAATGCAATAATTATCTTTTAATCCTTTTTTTAAAGTGAAGAACCTGCCGTGATTTTTGACTCTGAGCTGACTTTTATCCCTCACATTAAAAACATCACCAAATAGGTTTTTATCACCTAAAGAACAATCTAAAGAACATTGCCAGAGTCCGCCCCATTCTCTCTCAGGCCAATACGGAGACGCTAATGCATGCTTTTATCACCAGTAGAAATGATTATTGTATAGCCCTGCTTTCTGGTCTTCCCAAAAAGACTATTTCAGGTTTACACATTTTTTTTTTTAATTCAGCAGCTCGTGTCCTGACGAAGACCAGGAGGTGGGAGCACATTTCACCGGTTTCATAATCAATGCATTGTATGTTTCAGGAAGGATTTTAAGGTTCTTTTAATGTTTCTTAAGTGTCTTAATGGTCTTGGGCCTTCTTATCTGTCAGAAATGCTTTTACCGTATGAACCCCCGCGGTCTCTGCGCTCCTCTAGCAGCCGTCTCCTTGTCATCCCCAAAGACAACGTTCATGTTTTTAAGTGCAGGAACAAGACTGACCTTTTTAGCTTAGCCTTTACCGGACTTATTTATTACAGTCGGTTAAATTGTTTTGCATGATGTATTTGACTAAATTGAATCAATGTTTTACTATATATTTAAAATATTTATCTTTTTCATTATTTATTTATCTTTATATCTTCCTATTTATATTAGCTCCTGTTTATTTTATATTAAAACTTCTTTTAATCTCCTTCCAGAGTTTCCTCTGTCTGGCTGTTGCAGCTGAGGCTGCCGGGATGCTCTCCGGGTAGAGCGTGGTTGGAGATGGAGGTTTCTGCCCTCCCTCCTCTGGGCGCCCTGTGTCAGTGCCTCGGCTGCTGCTTACCTTACCTGGCTCATCTGAACTCAGCCCAATTTCTTTTAACTGATGTTACTGTTTATGGAAGCTGGGTTGGGGGTAAGGCGGTACAACTGTGTTAATGCTTTTAACATTGTGGGGGAGGGTTGGGATGTCGGGTTGTGTGATGTATCTTTTCTTTTAATGTGTAAAACACGTTGAGTTGCCTGCTTGTATAAAAATTGTTTTATAAATAAAGCTTGATTTGATTTGGCCATCATCTGTTGGGGTAACAGCATCAGAGCCAGGGACTTAAAACGGCTCAAGAACCTGATAAAGAAGGCTGGTTCTGTTCTGGGGACGACTGTAGAACATCTGGATATAATGATGCAAAGAAGGATTCTTCATAACATACAGAAAATTATGGAGAACTCTGAGCATCCTTTTTAATTAGATTATCCTACCACAGTGTGCAGGGCTTTCCACAAGCGCCGGCTGCCGGCTATATAGCCGACTACTCAATGAACTCCAGCCGGCTACTAATTTATGACTAGGATGTGATTCCGCGCAAAGCTGTGCACAACGTTAGCACGCCCATCGTATTTTCCCTTTCATACTTCAGCATGAGTCCCGCTGTGACACAGCTCTATTCTCCGCCAGAATGCTATGTGAACTGGGTTAGCTTTCAAACTCCGCTGCTCCGCCCGGTTCTTAAATATACTTTTGGCCGGTCGCACTGAACTAATATCCTTCCGCCCGCTTAAGCTGTACCCAGTGTTATCATGGGGCTCTTGACTCAGGTCTAGGTAAATGGACGATGCGGAAAGGCTAAGTTCACGGCGGCGTCATAGACGAGAAGCAGAGCATCATTTTGGTAATTCAGTCCTCCCTTCAAGCGTTCAATTAGTGAAAACAAACGGATTCGTAAGAGAGTGTTTTCGTTTGTTTATAAGGGAGAATTATTTGCTGTTTATTTGTGTAGCCACCACTGCACTGTGAACGCGTCATGAACTGAAATGAAGAGATTTACAACCACAGAAAGCCGATGTGATCAGCCCATTAAATATCCGTTATTAGCGGTTTTCACTACCATTACATGTCGTCAGACTGTGCCCTTTCTACCTACTGAAACGTACTTTTCCGTTTGGTGTTTAAAACCTTTTCAAATTAGGTTTAGGCATTTAAAAGAAAGTATATTTGTCCTTTGACCTTAAGGTTAGGACATAAAACTTGTGGGTTAGTTAAAATTGGTTAGATAACTCCAGTTACGATATGCTACTCTGACGAAGAATTTTTGACACGTGCAGACAGTTGGCTGTTATCAGCGATACGAATAGTAGATAACCTACTAGTAGGTAGAGAGGGCACAGTCTGACGGCATTTAATTGGAGTGATAACCGCTAAAAACGGACATTTAATGGATTGACAACATCCGAATCGGCTGAGAAAGCCCGTTGATGCCATCTATGCCAGCTTGTATTGCCTATTTTTTATTTTTAGCTGTGCATATACGTTTTTATTGCTACTTTATATGTAGTATAATCATGATAATAATTTAGTGATAATAGTAGTAGTAAAGTAATATTATATTTGAGCAAATGTCTGAGAAAATAATATAGCCTGCTTATTATTCAATTCAAAGATACTTTATTGATCCGGTCACTGAAGTGCTTGCTGCCGCCAGAGCAGCGCTCCCAGTCACATAATAGTAGTAGTTGTAATAATAATAATAATAATAAAAAGTGTTAGTAATCTTCATGGTTTTTATTTTAATGGTGGCATTTTAATGTACACCTACAAGTGTTATATGGTTGCTGCTGCAATATTTTGAGTTGGGCATGGACTCTGATCCTGAATGGGAAGATGTGACACAGTGAAGTTGATTTAAGAGCAGAATGAAGATATGAAACCATTAAGTTGATCATTTATGTTGGAAACGTCCTTTACTTAAGAGTATTTTTATTTCATTTGTTTACATATTCTGGTGTTTATGACGAAGTTAATAAATTTACATGAATATCGTGCTGTTACTTACATTTACATTATATGGTCAGTCCCCCCCCCCCCCCCCCCCCTCTACGTGGAAAGCCCTGAGTGTGTCTTCAGTTGGCATTTTCAGCTTTGCTGCAACACAGACCGTAACAGGAGAACTTTCTCCTAACTTTTTTTCTTACTTGATCATGCATTGCCTCTTTTAATGCCGACAAGAAACTGGTGTGCTATGTCAGGAACAGTGGGGAAACAGCTATAGTGAAAGGTGATGAGTGGTATCGTATTGGGTTTACTTTGTTTGGTTTAAAATGCTTGGGAATAATAATAAAGAAAAAACATACTCAGACAGCATTGACAGGATGTGAGCGATAGCTTGCATGGTGACAGCGGGTCCTTGGCTGCTCTGTACTGCCCAGACCCAGCGACGGTGTAAGAAATAACGCGACAACGAGGCCAGGGTTGATGAAGCTGTTCGGTTCGCTGCCAAGCTGAGGGGCACAGCGCTGTTGAAGGGCACTGGAAAATTATCCATGCTGAAAATAAATGGAGTCCTGAAGTCCAATGGTAGCTTCTCATACCTGGAAAGCAATTCATTTTATAATAATGAATTCAGATGGAAGCCTCTGATCACAAAGAATGTCTTCTATGATGTGCAATAACCTTATCAGCAACTTTTCAAGAGGCTTATTGAGGACCACCACACAGGGTCTGTCTGACAGAGCAGGCTTGGCCACTGGAACCAAAGGAGATTTAAACGGAGCCACATGGCCAACTGCTTTCCTCTTGGTCTTTGGTGTTTCTTCTTTGTTCTGAACACGATGAGGGAAGCGAAGCTTTAGGATTTGCTCTCGTAGCTCATCAACAATCTGATTAATAAAAGAAGAGTATAATGACATGTTCGATTAGTCTGATATTGAAGTTTCTTTGTACTGCACACATAGGGTAAAATTATGACAGAGGAAACTTTTTTTTGTCTTAGAAGATCATTTCTACTCAGAACAAACAACATAATACAACCCAAATGTCTCTTTATGAGCACAAAGAACTTGCTGAAGGAACTATATACAATGGATAAGAGTGTCAAATTACTTAATTGGGCACTGCCCAATGCAATGCAAGGAGAAGCAGTGTAATGCCTTGCATTGGCACTATTCACTTCTAAAAATTTTCTGACATTAATGCGGGTCATACCGTAGCATGCACCCCCAAAATATATATATATATATATAAAAACGTCCGACTCGATCACAACATCCGGACTATTACTTTTATTGGCAATTTGAGTTACCATGGGCACGTCATAAGGCAACAACCACAGCCAAAAATCCCGTAGGAAATCAATGGAGCCAGGATTCCAGAAATTATGAAAATCCACTATTTTTAAAGATTTACTGCGTCCCTATACATTCATCTAGAAACCCCACTAAAATGTATTCTTGTAGCTACATCCCTGTTCTTTTCTTTACGATTTTTTCACAATTTGAATTTGTTAAACCCAAAGTTTGCCCCAAATCAACATTTCTAGAGTGGGGCTGCTCTTTAAAGTGTAACTAAACCCCAAAATAAATATTTTTGGCTTATAAACTGTATAAATAGCTCTTTGCCAATGCAATCTTTCAGTTTGAGGGCATTTTTTTGACATTTTCGTGTTAACTTGTTAAATTCTACATTTTTTGGCCAAAAACGTCTTATGTAATCATGAGGTACTGTATTTGAATTTTGTGATTGGCTTATAGCGGTACATCTTTCTATTGTCTACTTCACAGGCACGGTCTCACAGACACACTAGCACTAGGCTCTCTGTGCTTGTTTGCTACTATACATGCTGCTGGCTTCAGGCAGTGCTGACTCAGTGCTCTGAGCCAAAGGCTTGAACTCATACGTTGTTTGGCCACTATGCTCCATAGAGCCTCTCTTTACCTACGTGGATGGCAGAGAAGAGACATAATTTCTCCCTTCACCGTAGGTACAGACGTGGACAAAATTGTTGGTACCCTTCATTAAATCAAAGAAAAACTCATAATGGTCACAGAAATAACTTTAATCTGACAAAAGTAATAATAAATAAAAATTATATAAATATTGACCAATGAAAGTCAGACATTGCTTTTCATCCATGCTTCAACGGAATTATTTAAAAAATAAATGCATGAACAGAGGTATTACGGAGCTCGGCGGCAGCATGCCATACTTCAGCCATGACTGTCTTCCAGACCACATCCCCACATCCCCCCCTCGGGCTCATCCTTCATACTTGGCCACGCCCCTCCATGCCTCCTGGTCCTGCCCACTTCTGGAGAGTTTTTCAAATCTAGCCTGGGGGCGGGATGATGCTTTTTCATGGGGTTCAGTTACACTTTATGCAGAGTGTGCAGAGCTGTAGAATTGGAAGCGCCTGATAATTTTTTAACTCGCCGTCACGGTCACATTTCCGACTAGTGACAAGATTTTCGGTCATGATATAGACCGAACATTTTCGATTCTCACGATGTTGTTAAAATTTCTCTGACAAGATTTCTCGTAAATGACAGAATGGAGACTGCTCAGGATTTTCTGAAGCTGAGCCCTGTTCTTAGTCATCTCTCTCTCTTTCGTTCTTGGACTGTGAATGAGCTAGAAAGTTCTGCTTTGGGATTATCGAAGATGAAAGATCACTCTCGCTTACGCTTCAAGAATTTTTCCAATAACTTGTACGGTTTTCGACTGGGAGTGAATTGTTCGGAGCCCTTTTTCGCTCAAAATCAGGATTGGAAGCCCCTGATGACTGCTGTGGCACCGTCTACACAGCCAATTACAATCCCTTCCATTTGGCCTTAAAGGGTTGATTACACCAAATTACAAGCGACATCAACTGTGCTGCAATAGAATACTAAAACAAGGTAGTACACTGCCTACCCTGCCTCTAGGCAACTGTAAAATAAGAGTATTTTATAAGCAGTCTTTCAAAAGTCCAAAAAAATCTCGATGTTTATTCTATTCTCTAAACTGTTATAATGGAACTTCTACATGAAGAGCTGTAAATAATTATAATAATTTTGAAGAATTACCGTTGCATTGACCTATTTCTGTCCCCAATATCCAATGGAGGCAAGGACTACCTTTCAAAATCTTTTTTTCTCCAAATCTGATATATATATATATATATATATATATATATATAGTAGAGACCAAAAGTATGGACACACCTGCTCCTTCAGTGGGTTTTCTATTACTAGCCACTATTACTCTCACTGAAGGCATTACATGTGGAATTATGTAGTACTTCCAAAAAGTGTGAAATAACCTGGCCTCCAAAGTCACCGAACCTGAACCGAATCGAGATGATTTTGGGGTGAGCTGAACCGCAGAGTGAAGGCAAAAGGGCCAAAAAGTACTAAGCATCTCTGGGAACTCAAGACTGTTGGAAGCTGAAGAGAATGCAAAGCAGTAATCAGAGCAAAGGGTGGCTACTTTGAGGAATCAAAAATATAACACATGTATTCAGTTTTTTCACCCTTTTTGTTTAAGTACATACAGTAATTCATGCTGAAACAAATGTTAGCCATTGTTACGCAAAATGCAATAAAATGCATTTTTAGCATGCCAATTCTTCTGTAATTAATTAATTGTTTGTGGTTGTTCACACTACTCCTAAAATGCGACAACAAACACACTCCAGTCTGAACGGTTCACGCCCCCAAAGCGTCCCGCATACACAGAGGAAGACGAGACGTCTCACACACACACACACACACACACACACACACACACACACACAAGGAAAATAGTCTGGCTGACTATTGGTATTTGTGCAGCAGTTTGGTAATTCTACACAGACAGACAAACAGACAGACATGTTTTCATAATTGTCCTCTATAATTGTAATATGAATACATAAGTATACAGTAATTAAGATAAACGAATAAAAGTTGAGTACCTTGTTCCTAATGTTGGCTGGCGTCCCAATAGGAAAGCCCAGGCGCAGAACCATGCAGGGTGTCTTAGAGATCAGACGGACCAAGTAAAAAGATGCGGGAATTTGATCAGAGGAACTGGGAAAACGTACAAAAGAAGCCTTTCAGTATTATGGTTTCCAGAAGAGAATGAAGAGCACTTATTGTGTATTATTGTACCTGTATATGAGTTTGACATATGAGTAGCCTTCCACCAAGACAAAGCTGCTGCAGTCCCTAAGCAGGGACGTGAGAGCAGAGTGTGAGATCCGACACTGGATGGTGCTGTAGCGTCCGTTATTTCCAGCTGTGTGTAAGTGTTTGGGAACGGGCCTAGAGGGACGGAAATAATCCAGGATCAGATGGATCACATTACGTATCATACTAAACTTTCAAACATTTTGACTAATATGTTATTTGCAGTGAAAGGAAGGGGTGTAACGGTACACAATGCTCATGCTTTGGTGCATTTTTTGTTTGCTGCAATTAAGAGAAAGAAATAAAAAAGGTCACTGATTAAAGATTGGATTTTCGATGGATCGGTAGATGGAGGAATGGATGATACAACAAAACCATAAAAAATTATTTTGTTAGGACACAGAATAAAAAAAACAACTATAAATCACATCTCATAAGCTTTGCCATGGTTTTATGCAGTTAAGTGTTTTAGCACTGATGTTTGCATTCAGTTCAACATGTTTTTGGTCAGTAATTCAGTGAAGTGCAGAGCCAGCTACAGCTACTTATTACAGTCTTTATTGATAGCTGGTTTGTTTTGGGGTCACTTTTTAGGACAGAACATTGCATTGTACACTTAGTCCTGCACATAAATATTTGTTCAAGTATAAAACAAAGCTGTATTTGTTTGCTGCACATTCTTAAGCCTGGTTCACACAGCAGGATTTTAGGCTGATTCTACCCTGACTTTCCCCTTGCGACATGCCCAAATGACCAGGATGGCTCTTCACATAATCCTAGCAGATGTTCTTGCCATGTGTGCTGTGTTCAGGGCGATCTGGTCTGATAGGAAGAATGTCCTAAACCGCTCCACATGCAAATCAAGGCTCTCCAACATGTTGGATGGTCTTGGCTCGATATCAGACTGGTGTGTTCTGAGCACAATCAAGCATGCAGCCTGTTGAATGTGATGTGTAGCCAATCAGAAAGCCAGCTGACAGGAAGAGACGTGCCTTTGAAGCGTCCATTATTAATTAATTCATAATTTAATTAAATTGTATTTATTTATTCGGAATTCATTGATGGTGTTGTTCAATGAAAAATCAGATATAGGCAGAAATGTTAGATTTGATTAGGCTTTTTTGCCTCCAGTGTGAACATCTATCAAATAGGGTGTCTCACTTTTTAACACAAAGCGACACCCAACAGGAAGATCATAACTGCTATATAGTTATTATTGTGTTATGAGTGTGTGGCTCTCTACTGTATATGGAAATAACCATGGCTGATGAGTACGGAGGAGTGTGTGTTTTTCAGGAACCCCGCTGGAAATGTATGTTGGCGAATATGCTCAGTGCCTCACACTGCAAAATATCACTGAATTCATTATTTATTTATTTTATTTTCAAATCAGGTTAGATTTATTTTTGTGTGTGTGTGCAGCGCAGATTTTCTGTGGGTGAAGAACCATGTCAGCAGAGTAGAACTGTAAGCGTGCAGCTCAGAAGGAACAGTGTTTGTGAGTAAAAGCAGTTAGTGTGTGGTGTCTGGCCATCACCATGTGGCTAGCCACCACACACAGTAGTGTGTAAAACAGGAATATCCATGATTTTTTTATTTGTGTGCAGACTGAAACTCTTCTGATAATTTTTAAACTTGCCATTTGAAACAGGCTTAGACAAATTGATATTTATGGAATGAATATATGTACCGATACACCCCTACTTGTGATGAGTCCAATTTAATTTCCTTTTCCCCTTTTATTTAACTTAAAACCTCATCGTTGAATCATTCCAATCACTCCAATAACTGTTCTCATGGCAGTTGATTCCAGTTTATTCACACTACTCATCCTTCTTGATCTTAGAGCAGCTTTTGATATAGTTTCTGACGTCATTCTTATCAAAAGCTTACAGGTGCTGGCCAGTAAATTAGAATATCATCGAAAAGTTGAATTATTTCAGTAATTCCATTCAAAACGTGAAACTTCTATACTGTATACTTTCCTTCCACACATAGTGATATATTTCAAGTGTTTATTAATTTTCATTTTTATTATTACAACTGACAGCTAATGAAAACACCAAATTCAGTATCTCAGAAAATTAGAATATTCTGAAAAGGCTCAATATAGAAGACACCTGGTGCCACTCTAATCAGCTGATTAACTCAAAACACCTGCAAAGGCCTTTAAAAGGTCCCTCAGTCTTGTTCTGAAGGCTCCACAATCATGGGGAAGACTTCTGACTTAACAGCTGTCCAAAAGACGACCATTGACACCTTATACAAGGAGGGCAAGACACAAAAGGTGATTGCTAAAGAAGCTGGCTGTTCGCAGAGCTCTGTGTCCAAGCACATTAACAGACAGGCGAAGGGACGGAAAAAATTTGATAGAAAAAAGTGTACAAGCTCTAGGGATAACCGCACTCAGCAGAGAATTGTGACGACAAACCCATTCAAAAATGTGGGGGAGATCCACAAAGAGTGGACTGCAGCTGGAGTCAGCGCTTCAAGAACCACCACGAAAAGACTCATGAAAGACATGGGATTCAGCTGTCGCATTCCGTGTGTCAAGCTACTCTTGAACAAGAAACAGCGTAAGAAGCGTCTCGCCTGGGCCAAGGACAAAAAGGACTGGACTGCTGCTGAGTGGTCCAAAGTTATGTTTTCTGATGAAAGCAATTTTTGCATTTCCTTTGGAAATCAAGGACCCAGAGTCTGGAGGAAGAGCGGAGAAGCACAGAATCCACGTTGCATGAGGTCCAGTGTAAAGTTTCCACCGTCAGTGATGGTGTGGGGTGCCATGTCATCTGCCGGTGTTGGCCCACTCTGTTTCCTGAGGTCCAAGGTCAATGCAGCCGTCTACCAGGAAGTTTTAGAGCACTTCATGCTTCCTGCTGCTGACCAACTTTATGGGGATGCAGACTTCACTTTTCAACAGGACTTGGCACCTGCACACAGTGCCAAAACCACCAGTACCTGGTTCAAGGACCATGGTATCCCTGTCCTTGATTGGCCAGCAAACTCGCCTGACCTTAACCCCATAGAAAATCTATGGGGTATTGTGAAGCGGAAGATGCAATACGCTAGACCCAACAATGCAGAGGAGCTGAAGACGACTATCAGAGCAACCTGGGCTCTCATAACACCTGAGCAGTGCCACAGACTGATCGAGTCCATGCCACGCCGCATTACTGCAGTGATGGAGGCAAAAGGAGCCCCGACTAAGTATTGAGTGCTATACATGCACATTCTTTTCATGTTCATTCTTTTCAGTTGGCCAACATTTAAAAAAAAACATTTTTTTTCATTGGCCTTTAAAATATTCTAATTTTTTGAGATACCAAATTTGGAGTTTTCATTAGTTGTCACTTATAAATATCAAAATTAAAAGAAATAAACATTGGAAATACATTGGTCTGTGTGCATTGCATGAATATAATGTACAAGTTTCACGTTTTGAATGGAATTACTGAAATAATTCAACTTTTTGATGATATTCTAATTTACTGGCCAGCACCTGTATCTTCTTTTGACATATCCCATCCCACTCTTTATTTGGTTTCTCGTTTCTATCTGGACACTCATTTTATCCAACTCAACTCCCTCAGGTCAGCAACATTTCCCCATTACACCAGTTTTGTTGTAAAACTCATTTTTAAAATGATCATTTACCTTCTTTCTTATGGTATTATCTTCAGCAAATTTAGTATCTGCTTTACCAGTTTCATGGAGGAGATCCAGCTCTACTCCCCAAGAGCCCACCCTGCTGCCTTACCACATGCCTTTTCTGAAATAACATCTAGGTTCTCCTCAAACAGCAACAAAACAGAGCCAAATCTAACATTATATCAAATTTACTGCATTTCCAGTCAACTGACAGATCAACAGTTATGGTTTCATCCTCGATAGAACATTAATATTAACAGTTTTCCCCTCTATTCTTTTTTCCCTCTTCACAGCAATGATTCGTCTCTCTTCCCCTCAACTGTATCCTTATCCACAGACATGTCGCCTCTCTAATAATCTCTCCCCTTCAGTCTCCCATAGAAATTCCTCCATATACGCAAATATTCAACATTCATCTGCTCCTGTCTTCAATAAAATCTCTGCACTCCACCCGCCCCCCTCCCGGTCCTGCTGCTGTTGCTCTGGGGTCCAGTTCCAAACTAAACAGAATTATCATGCTCATTCAAGGCCATCTACATTCTGCTTCCTCCCCCACTCCTTCTGTTCACCTTTCTCCATCTTGCTTCTAGCTACTCTGTTCTATGACCTGATTATTTCCACATAAACCTTTGTCTAGAAAATGTAGAAATACTTGATTTAAATCATTTTAATAGAAGGAAAGGAGTATGTTCCTCACAAGTCATGTTCAAGGATGATAGCAATGCGGTGCATGTGTAACCATCTCTGCCAAAAGTTTGTGTCCATTGAAAGGATGGGTTTCCAATATGATGCAAACTGGGACTGAGAAACATCTTTGGATCCACTGTGCTGCAAAGACAGAACCTGAAGGAGGAGGACAGAATTCAATTAAAAGAGATACACGCAGAAAAAACTGGGTCAGATTAGGGAGTAGGGCTGGACGATACTTCGAGTTGAAAAAAAATCCTGAATTGTTTTCATATAAGATACAAGAATGACCCAATACCGTTTATATCGATACAAATAGACCAGTTACTTTTCTGTCCTCACGCCCACCCCTGTCTCGCTTTACTTCACCTTGCTACACCTTTCTGCCGCACTGAATGTGAATTTCACTGCAACTCCACTGCTCCATTCAGTCTGAGAGTAAATAGCAGCATGGAGACAGACAATGCCAGAGTAGCAACTGATTAGCAGTGCTGTAAGTGGGCTCCGAGTGCTGAGAACGTTCTCACAGAGTCCCAATACAGTCATTAATTCCACTGTTGTAATTAGAAGACTGTCTGCCATTCACAATATGAAGAAAGGCAGAAATCTGTCTGTTTTGCTGCACCATAGACTGTTAGACATACTGCACACCCGTGGTGCATTCAAGGAACGTTCCAAATGTATGGTGAGTTCAGCAATGCGGGGCATTTAAAGATCTCATTCTCAGGCTTGGGACCACTCCAGGAGGGCTGCATTATTTTTAGCCAGGTAGCTGTAGCTCCTAGAAGCTAACAGTTAGCCAGTCTAAAACACGGCAGAAAGCGTTCGGTGTTTGTGGAGATAATACATCAACGCTTTTTTCCCTTCTTTTTTTTACCCAAGTAAGAGGAGCTGAAGAAAGAATGGTTGGCATTTGTTTTCTGCAACACCGCCTGGAAAATGCGAGGCTTAATTGATTTGTTCAGTCACTTACATAGCTACAGAGCTCCTCCACCAAAAACTGTCCCAGCTCACCGTGCCTCCCTCCACCTGTCAGTGGATTACCAGTTTCCTGACTGACAGGAGGCAGCAGGTGAAACTGGGTAAGTTCACATCCAGCTCCCGTTCCCTCAGCATCGGCGCCCCCCAGGGATGTGTTCTCTCCCCACTGCTCTTCTCCCTTTACACCACTGACTGCACGTCGAGGGACCCTTCTGTGAAACTCCTGAAGTTTGCAGATGACACCACCGTCATTGGACTCATCCGCGACGGCGACGAGTCTGTGTACAGAAAGGAAGTGGAACAGCTGGTTCTCTGGTGCAGTCAGAACCACCTGGAGCTAAACCCGCTCAAAACTGTGGAGATGACAGTGGACTTCAGGAAGAGACCACCATCAACATCTCCTCTCATGATCCTCAACAAGCCAGTCCCCACAGTGGAGTCTTTCAGGTTCCTAGGATCCACCATCACACGGGACCTGAAGTGGACCTCACACATCAACATAATAAGGAAAAAGGCCCAGCAAAGGCTGTACTTTCTGCGTCAGCTCAGGAAGTTCAACCTGCCCCAGGAGCTGCTGATCATCTTCTACACAGCAATAGTCCAGTCTGTCCTGACCTCATCCATCTCTGTCTGGTTCGGATCCGCCACCAGGCAAGACAAGGACAGACTGCAGAGAACAGTCAGGACTGCAGAGAGGATCATAGGAACCGATCTTCCCTCCATTCAGGACCTATTCCGGGCCAGGGTCAGGAAGCGGGCCAGGAAAATCACCACTGACCCCTCACACCCTGGCCACAATCTGTTTAGGCTCCTCCCCTCAGGTCGGCGTTACAGAGCGTTGTACGCCAAAACCACCCGACACAAAAACAGTTTTTTCCCCCAGGCTGTCGCTCTGACGAACTCTGTCTAGTCACAGTGTGTGAGTGCACTCACATAACAATAAACTATAACTCTGCACTTCTGTACATACTCACTGTAAAATAACCCCGGCTTGGTGTATATATTATCCTTTATTATTTACGATCTGATATTTATTTGTATTTTTACTTATTTTTGTTCATATTTTTATTTTTTTTATTTTTTTTTTATTTCACTTATTCAAGTTCTGTACTGGAGGAAAAAGTTTGCCGGAGTCAAATTCCTTGTATGTGACATACTTGGCCAATAAACTGATTCTGATTCTGATTCTGATTCTGACAGTCTTAACAGTGGTGGCTTTTTTGGGGGGAGCATGGTGGCACAGCTGGTAGCGCAGCTCACCTCACAGCTAGAAGGTCCTGGGTTCGATTCCCACCGGGGACGCTGTGGGTGCTCCATATCATCAGCGCCCACACCCTGGGTGGGGTTGGCGAAAGGGCCTTTCTGTGTGGAGTTTGCATGTTCTCCACGTGTTCCCTTGAGTAGCTAATGTGAGCTACTTCCACAAAAACATGCACTAGTTCTGGGCTGTACACTGGCCCCTCCTGGCTGACGGGGGAGGATCTGGCTGGAATAACAAGATCCTTCCACGCGCTATGTCCAGCGCTACGTCCAGCAGGGAATCCCCACCCCCTCAGGGAAAAGAAGGGTTCATCACTCCTCAAAGCATGAAGGAGGCTTGAGCCCAGTGTAGGGCCCTCCTAGGGTTGGCGGAGGGAGAGCCCCAAAGCTGAATTTAAAACCAGGATCTGTACCAAAGGATGGAATACCAGCTCCCATGCTACTGTAAGTAAAAAATTAATTGTTCACCCAATGTTTGACTTTTTATGTGTTGTGCTAAAATATGGCATGACAATGAAATGTACTACCTTGGCTAACACGCTTATATCATACCCACCCAGAAAAGTAGCTTGTTTAACTATCTTCAAACCTAAACTAATCTTCAAATCTTGAATATCAGTATCTGCAGCTAAATCTCCCGGTAGCTAAAACTCCCGGTAGCTAAATCCACTGGCAGCTAAATCTTCCGGTAGCTAAATCTCCTGGTAGCTAAATCTCCCAGTAGCTAAATCTCTCGGCCTACGGAGCTCACCGTGAGCCCCCCCCTCTCTTCGGGAGGTGGCGATGGGGTCTCGATCGGCCGCAGATCAAACAAGACGACCCACTGAATTTAAAGGGAACGGTTTTTCAACCTGGATCTTATTTTCAGCAATTATTACATTTATTTACTCCGCCCGTAAAGTTTGGAGCCACTTAAGAGTCCTTTGGGAGAAATTTAGATCCAGTTCCGATCATATATCTATATAAGTGGTGGAGGCAGGAGATTTGCTGCTTGTAATAAGCATTATCAAAATGGTTCGAATTTGCCAATTTCAAAATTGCACTAACAGACTGAAAAATGGGATTAGGGCCATGTCCACATGTAGCCAGATTTTTTTTTAAACAAAGATTTTCCTCTGCTCCTTGAAGAAAACATCTCCATCCACACGTTGCCGGATAAATGGTTTTTTTCAGCTCATTCATAGACGTGGCAAACCAGTAGGGGGCAGTAGTTCTCCCAAATCCTATCCGCTCAGAGTAACTTTCTATCCCTAACTTCAGTACGCAGCAGTCATGCAGCTTGTAAAAGCAAACAAGCAAAATGCGCTTTAACAATGGATGCCAACACAGCTCTGAGTGCATAAATACTGCTTTTGAGATTAAAAACATGTCGCACAAGTGATGTTTGAGCCTTTTTTGTCGCAGATACATGACGTTACGGCTCTTAAAACTCCGTTTTCAACTGTCCACACACAGATACTGAAAACGGAGAAAACGCAAATCTCCGGTTAAGTGTGGATGACAGGCCAACCATAGAAAAATATCTCCGTTTTGTGAGATACCCGGCTACGTGTGGAAAGGGCCTAAGTGCAGGTTCTACAGGCTCCCTTTCATTATCCTGCGCAGACTACAGCTGTAATGACGGACGGCTGCTACATCACTGCAATGCTCAGGTTAGTGTAAGTTGGAAAAAGTTGCATTAAAAGCCTGTAAAAACCCCAAAGCTAAAAATTTAGCACTTACAAGACATTTTGAACCCTCAGGTGAATATTGCTAACTATTCATAACAAAACCTGCTTAAATGAAGGAGTCCTGAGGCAGATAATACCTTATTACAGGCAGCAAATCTCTTGCCTTGATTGAATTCCATTTTATGAATATACGCTAGGAGTGTCACGATCTCGATTTTTCATCGAAATCGATCGAAATTACGTTATGATCTTGCACATTGAAATCCAAAAGAGGATTGATCACCTCCTGCCATGTTTACATCCTGTGTCCCACTCGGGACACTGTAGCAATATTTAGCAGACAGTCGTCTCATCACAAGGAACCACACATCGCATTTTCCCTAACAAGTAACTCTCACTAGTTCTCATACAACTCACAACAACACCCGGTAACATTAACTGCTTGTTTCACATCCCCCTGGATCAGAGCACATGTCTACAGAGCACATTAGCTGACGCTAGCAAGTAGCTATTAGCTAAGCTAAAGCTCAACCACAGCTTGGATAGATGAAGCAACGGGAGCAGAGCTAAAGCCGCTCCTTCTTCTCTCAAATCACCGGTGATGAAATTTTGAGTTCCCGGCAGGTCAAGTCCACATTCGCATTGTAAACAACTGGACCGCTTTTAGCTGCATTTTGCTCAGTCCTATCTGGAGCAAATCTCAGTCGTATTTCTGCAGTAACTTTAAAGAGTCCCTAGCTGGCAGCAAGCCTCCATTAGCATTAAACAACACTGTCACTGTAAATAAATTATTGACACATTAATGCCTAATGTGATACATTACACAATAATAATAAAAATTGCATCAATTTTGTCTTTTGAAATAAGATTTACTGGACAAAATTTTATGAATGAAACCAGTGTAAAAATGACATAGGGTTTGATACTGTAAAAGTACGTGTTGTTGTTCTTTTTAAATCGAGAATCGAATCGTGACCCTAAAATCGAAAATCAAATCGAGGATTTGGAGAATCGTGACACCCCTTATAAACACTGATTGCAACTGGATCTAAACTTCTCCTGAAAGACTCAAAGTAGCTGGAAACTTGTCTAGGGGAGTAAATTAAAATATGAGTTAAAAATAGCCCCTCTCAAACAGGTCATGAAAAATGGTAATGTTCTGAACTTCGTCTGTTTTACTTCTTAGACTGAAACGACCTTCCAGACTCGGTTCGAATAACCTTTACTAGTATTTTTGCGATGGAAAACTAGTAACAAGAGCGGACTTTTCTCAGTAGGGTGTTTGCTTTCAGATTATCAGGTAATATTCTGGAAAAGTTGGAATGGTGTGGAACAGGGAAGCAGTGAGCACACACACTAATGACATGTATATGTGCACAGTGATTACTCGTTTAATTATCTGCAAAGTAGTCATTTCTATTTTTCACAATAATTAGATATGTTTTAAGGCTGTAAAACTCCTTGCCACACACGCTACACAGTTTTCTCAGACATACATTAATATTTACTCAGTTAAATACTCTCAACGTTCAAACTTTTATGTTGTAAAACCCAGCAAAGTCTTAATATAATAAGGTGTCTCCGCCCGTGCAGCTCGGGTGTATCTTTTTCCACTGAAAATTTCGGAGGAGATTGGCAATAGCCTCCAATCAATCAGAAGCAGAATGCAATGTACATTAATATGCTGTAAAGAAAGCATGTACAATTGTATAAATGAATCTTTGAGGCAGCGAAGAGTGAACCGCGTGATAGCGAGGAACCACTGTAAAGGAAAGTCTGCTTCACACTCCATTCAGCTTCTATTTTGCGTTCAGTTTCGTCTTTTAAGCTTACGTGCGGTGAATTGCACACAAACGACAAGTACTGTGAGGAGTTCTGCTGTTTCTTCAGCCTGCTTGCAAAAATGCTCCCAATAAAAAGTGGTGTATTTAAAAATACAACTATAAACGTATAACAAAAAACACAGAAAATAATACCATAAGTGATAAACTTCTGTTTAATTGCAGTTGGTGTCCCAAATTATTTTTTAACAAAGTACTTAAAAAAGCAATCAGAATCTATATTCTCTATTAGCACTGTAAGTTGCACTAATCAACAACACCATTACGGTTATAACTTGCACATTATTTTTTACAGTCAATACAGACTATATATACTAACTTCATGGAAACTGTATGTTTACTTTTTAATGCACAATCTGTACTTTCTAACCTTCTAAATATTCTAATTACCTTAACTATACAGTACTCTAATTTGTAACTATTGAAAATGATGTCAAAATTTTTCCTTCTGTAAAAATCGTGTTCTATTTCATCCCTACTGGCCGCCAGAGGCAGTGCCTTAAGCACTGAATGATCCATCTCGCGCATGCGCAGGTCGAGTGTTTATACCAACAATGTCACGTGTGACCCTTGATGACCCCGGAGACCTATATCTTCCGGTGACATCAGAGGATCTGTTCCTTTTCAACTTCTCGCTTCGCAGATAGTATTATCGCGCTAGCTATAGAGTAGAATCTTGCTAAAAGCTACAATTTTTTCAAATTTTTATTTGTTGCTGATGGCCTTGTGAGTTTGTGTCGGAGCTGCGAGCTGCGAGCCCTTCAGAGGCCCCCACCGGGAGGTTTGTGACTCGTGCTTTGCCGCGTTTCTCCTCCAGGGTGTGCCCATGGGTTCCGTTGCATCCCGTCGGGAAACCATCACAACGGACGCCTCCCCCTCAGGGTGGGGTGCTGTATGGCAAAACCGGACAGCCCAGGGGCTGTGGTCTGCACAAGACCGCTCACAACAAATCAAGGTTCTGGAGATGTGGGCTGTGTACAGGGCATTGCAGGTTTTTCTTCCCTTCCTGGAAGGCCGGCATGTCCTTGTAAGGTCAGACAATGTCTTGACGGTCTCTCACATAAACCACCAAGGGGGCATCAGGTCTGCGCGGCTACTGCAGGCATCCCAGGACCTCCTGCTTTGGGCAGCACCATGCCTGGCCAGCTTGAGGGCGATGTACTTGCCTGGAGAACAGAATCAGGCGGCAGACTTACTTTCTCGTTGCAAGCCCCCACCGAGGGAGTGGCGGCTTCATCCGGAGGTGGTTCTCAACATCTGGGACATCTTCGGAAGGGCGGGGGTGGATCTCTTTGCCTCAGAGGAGTCGACCCATTGCCCCCTCTGGTTCTCCTGGATGCAGAAGAGCAGTCCTCTGGGCCAGGATGCTCTCGCCCACGACTGGCCAGAGGTTCTCCTCTCTGTTTTTCCGCCAATCCCTCTGATTTTTCCAACGCTACAGAGGGTCTTCCAGCATGTTCACAGGCTGCTGTTGGTAGCCCCCTTCTGGCCGGGAAGAACATGGTTTCCACTGCTGTACAGGCTCTGCAGCAGTCTGCCATGGCGCCTCCCAGACAGGAGGGATCTCCTGTCTCAGTTACGGGGCCAGATTTGGCATCCCGACCCGCTCCGCCTGCAGCTGTGGGTCTGGCCACTGCAGGGCCCGACCCGCTGCTGATTGAGTGTTCAGATAGTGTCTGCAATACCATATTGAATGCGAGGGCACCCTCCACCCGGGAACAGTATGAGAATAGGTGCCGGCCGTTTACTGGTGTTCAGACGAGGGTGAGGACCCAGTTCACTGTTCAGTTCCAAAGATTTTGGAGTCACTCCTGGATGGCGGCCGGTCCCCTGCTACTCTGAGGGTATACGTGGCAGCCATTTCCTCTCGACATGCTCGGGTTGATAATAATACGGTGGGTTGTCACAGACTGGTGTCCCTTTTTCTGAAGGGCGCGTGGCGGTTACGCCCCCCACGAGGTCTGCGCACCCCAGCATGGGAACTGCACCTTGCCAAGTACCTTATCCAGGTTTTACCGGATGAATGTTGCCACCTCCCATCCATTGGGGGTGGTCCTGGGCCCAGACTCTGTGGGTTCCTCCCAATGAGGTATGTGCATGAGTTCATTGCGCACTCGCGAGAAGATTCTGTAGGAACAGATCCTCTGATGTCACCGGAAGATATAGGTCTCCGAGGTCATCAAGGGTCACACGTGACATTGTTGGTATAAACGCTCGATCTGCGCATACGCGAGATGCATCATTCAGTACTTAAGGCACCGCCTTTGGCGGTCATTCGGGATTCATAGAACCGTAGTTACATATGTAACTTTCGTTTCTGTTCTGTGTCCTGTTCTGTTTGTACATCTGTTTTTTGGCTGCTGTTACGACCAAATTTTTCCTTGAGGGAAAATTAAAGGATTATTCTATTCTATTCTAATTTTGTTTTTGTGGCCTCTCACAACCAAGCTCTCACACATTCCAAAAACATTATTTAATAGCAAAGCTATAACTATTTTTGTTCACAAGAATAAAACAATATTTTATTGAAGAAGGTAATATTATTAATCTATGCTGATATTTTGTTTTGGACATGGTTTCATGTACAGTTACAGTTGTATGCCAATAAAAGTTCCTGTGTGACATTTGAGATATGCAGCTTAGTTTCTTAATGGCCCTTTTGTCAATCATTTTTAGAAAGAAAAATATCTACATATGTCAAATATCGGATTTCAGCTGAAAAATATTGAGATAAAACTTGTGGTCCATATCGTCCAGCCCTAATTAGGGGTGTGAATTGCTCTTAGCAATTAGACTTTTCCCCTGGAGGCCAGAATAAAGGTCTCCCCACCACTTAATCAAATTAACACTAAAACGACAAAGTGAAAAGAAAAATAAGAAATCTGGATATGCAGTTATACATATTTACCTAAAAAAAGTGTTTTATGGAAGGCATCCTGTAACAATGGTTAAACACAAAGCTTTTCTTTGAAATCAATTAACATAATACAAATAATATAGCCATTATTCACCAACTTGGCTAAAATTGGTTGGTCAGGTAGATGGTTTGTCAGTTCCAAAATCCCTAACTTACTGTCGTGGTCGTGGTTCCTGAGGCCCGGTTTAGAATCCACGGCTCCAGCTCCTGAGGGTGCCGCCTACTGTAGCGGCATGGCCTCTGTCATTGTAGCCCAGGGCAGCTGTGGCTACCATATAGTGTGTGGGTGTGTGTGTGACGGGGTGAATGACTGAATGTAGTGTAAATCTCTTTGTGGCCCACAGACTAAAAAGTGCTAAAGAAATTCAGGCCATTTACCATAGTGATTAAGACAGGTTGGGTTTGACTCCGCCCCATGGACATTTGCTCAATGTCTCTGCCCCCCACACCCTCCCTCTTCTCTACAATCTACTGCTAATAATGGCTGTTGTGACCACAAAACCTTTTAAATAAAGAACACATTACCTCAACAGCTTGGAATCAAATCCAGCAGAAAGAGACCAACCAATCAACTCATACAAGACATTTATAAACACTGAAAAGATGCAAGACAGTGTGCCCTGAGGAGTGTTTTCAGACAACACTGGACAGTACCGGGGTTGTAGAGCCAGGAGGGATGTAGAATAGAGGGACTCCATTTTTGGTGCTCTCTGGGATCCTGTAGTTCTCAGGGATTGAATTGAATGACTGCAAATGCACCAACATCTGATCCGTTTGGTTAATGCTAGAAAAGGCACATGTCAATGAAATATAATTTACCCCTCCAAATATAATTCATCCATCCTTAAAAATATAAATGAATATATGTTACATAAATAAACCTCCACATACATTGAAGTACTAGTTAGAGCTTTCGTACCTCTGAAGGGTGTTCCAGAAGCGGCGGATGACGGAGGTGCGATACGGACTGGTGATTGGCTTCCGCTGTGTGCAGCTGATATCATGTAGGATGTCATAGCTTCCCTCTATGGTCACCTCCACCTTAGTGCTTCTGTTGGACCTGTCCAACGGCCAGTTTGCAGCTGCTAGATACTCAATATGCATGTTGTGTTTCCAAAGCAGAGCCAACTTCACCTCCAGCTGGGTCCCTCCTAAACAAACCACAGCATATTATGAACTCCAACAGCTTGGCGAATAGCTCAGATCTTTTGATTCTGACCTCTGAATAGAGACTTTTACCTTTGGTGAGGCTGATGTCTCTGATGGTGTACCCCTCTCTCAGTCTGACTGAAACCACACTTATTAGATGAGCGTGGACTTCTTTCTCTGTGTGCTTCTTCCTCCGCATGACCAGAGCAGGGTTACCACTGGCTGACACAAGGTGCTCATTGAACAGTTTGTCCTGAGAAACTACAGAAACATCAATAATTTAGTGTTTTTTTTCATCATAGAAAAAAAAACTACTGTTCTTAAAGTGCAACTCACCCCAAAAATCAACTTTTATGCTGATAAACATGAGTGTCTAAATAGTGCTGTCCACATGTCTGGTTATTTTAGAACATTTTAGTAAAAATATTAATCTTATACAAGAGTGCCCTCTTGTGCAAACTATTCACTGCACTTAAATTTTAATCAGGCTTTGCTACCGGCTCAGCTTGGGTTTCTAAGGTCAGCCAAGCTGCCGATTTGGAGTATAAGGGCGTTTTTAGATGTGTGTCACAAAACGGCCAGAGAAAAATGCAAATTTTTTCTCTTCACATGGTGAGGATCTTAGTCCGTGCTGGAGTCCAGTGTTTTAGGCCCTGTCCACACGTAGCCGGGTATCTCACAAAACAGAGATATTTTTCTACGGCTTGGCCTGTTATCCACACGTAACTGGAGGTTTTCTGCACCAAAAACAAATCTTTTTAAAAATTCCGGCCAAAGTGGAGATTTGCGTTTTCTCAGTTTTCAGTATCTGCGTGTGGACGGTTGAAAACTGAGTTTTAAGAGCCCTAACGCCACGTATCCACGACAAAAACTTGTGCGACCTGTTTTTAATCTCAAAAACAGTACTTATGCCCTCAGAGCTGATTTGGCATCATCCATTGTTAAAGCGCGTTTTGCTCGTTTGCTTTTATAAGCTGCATGAGTGCTGCGTACTGAAGTTAGAGTTTAGAATGTTACTCTGAGCGGATAGGATTTGGGAGAACTACTGCCCCCTACTGGTTTACCACGTTTATGAATGTGCTGAAAAAATCCTTTTATCCGGTTACGCGTGGATGGAGATTTTTTTTTTTCAAGGAGCAGAGGAAAATCTTCATTTTTTTTAAAACCCGGCTACGTGTAGACATGGCCTTACATGACGGACTACACCAAAACAGCAGGTAGCGGGATACAAACTTTTCTGTAACTATCCAACAAACAAAGGAGTGAGAAGTACCGACGTCATAAAACGAGCGACGGCCTAGAATGTAAACAAATTGGTCTACTGGTCAATTGCTACCTACAGACATCTACAGGGTTAGTGTTGTAGTAAACCCGCGTAGTGTTGTAACCTGGTGTGTTACTGTGGGATGCTTGAACAGCGTTGTTTTGATCGTGGTGATTCAGTAACTTCGGTCGGTGGTGTCGTCACTTCCGTGTGGAGCATGTCTATTGGCTTATTGTCTTAGATACGGCCAGAGTAAGGCTTGTGTTCACATGATCCGTATCCACTCGTACCTGGACTACTTAGACATCCAAGGCATGTCTCTCGGGCCGTATCCTGGCACAGTCCAGGCTGTGTTCACATGGTACGCAATAAGTGGATTTTGACCGAATACGGACTCGAGGCCCATGTGAAAACGCCCTAAGAGAAGCTCAGAGTCGGCCGCACCTCTGTAGGAAGTTGGAGTAACCAACTCACGAGCCATCAAAAAATGTATAAAGGAAAAAGAACCAAGGGGTATCAAAAAGCAAGTACTTGGTTCCACAACCACCAGCCCTTAATCGTGACCCATTAATGCCACAATGAAGATATTCTTGCTTAACCACAAGAAAAGATACCAATTAGTGTGGCAATCAGAGAAGTATAAGCGTCTCACCGCAGAAGTACTCAGAGTTCATGGACTCCGGCGTCTTGAGGAAAGAGTAAGTTAGGAAGGCTCTGTGGTAGGCATTCATCTCCTGGTTGTCCTGGTTAACTTCAGGACAACTGGGCAAATAGGACCCAAAGGTTGCCAACGAGATGAACTTCATCAGTTCTACGTTTGGGATGTAGCCAAAACTACAGTCATATGAGTACGCCCCGCCAACCTAGAAAGGTACAACAAAAAGTTAAAGTGGGAAGTGGCTTTTAAGAATAACTCAGGAACAACAGTGTTTGTTGTTCCCAAGAACAGAATTACTAATCTACAGTTAAGTACAAATTTACTTATACTCCTGGTAGATTTAGAAATGAAAAGGATCTTCATTTAACGAAGAAGTTTGTTTCTGACAGGGAATGGGACAAGAATCTCTCAAAAGATAAAACCATGAAAAAGGAGTAGCCATCTGGATAAATGAATTTGATTTTATTTAACAGATTTCTAAAATTGTTTAAAATAGAATAGAATAATCCTTTATTGTCTCAAAATGGGAAATTCATTTCAGTCTAGCCTGATCAAACAAAATCATTACACAGACTGTGGTATTGCAGACAGGATCAAGCGTATTAAACTAAAATTTCGATTATATCTCTGTGGTGATCATCTTAAGGTCTTTTAGGTTGGAAGGCCTTCTTGTCAACAACCTTTAGCTCCCTCACAGATTCTCTAAGGGGCCTTTTCCATTGAGCTGGTTCCAGGACGGGTTCGGTGCTAAAGCCCGACTCTTTGGTTTTCCACTGCCCAAGCACCTATTTTTCAGTTCCAAAACAGTGCTAACCTGTGCACCAACTTGAGCCATACTCTTGCTAAGGAAGAACCACTTTCTTTAAGACTAATCAAAATGACTGTGCTCTGGCATAGTGTGAGCGGGTAGTGTGGAAGTCAAAAAAGGTTGGGAAACACTGCTTCAGAGGATGCTGAGATGCAGCACTGACTGGGCTCTGTGTCTGTGGAAAAGCAAACTAGTTCTTAGAAAGAAGCTAAGCTCTGGCTCTAGCACCAACTCTGGTTCTTCTTCAGTGGAAAAACCCTCTAAAAAGTTCAAGGGCAGACTTTTGCTGGGACAGTTGAAAAAAATGTATATCCTACAATCACAAAATAATGGCACAGCTAAAAAGAAAATCATAGCATAACTGAATTTACCAGAGGTTTAAACAATTTAGACCCTTAACATATGTTGGACATACAGACTTTATGACATCTTGAATTTACAGACAAAAAGTTTCAAACATACTTGCACAAAGGAACAGGAGATGGTTCCACTCCTAAGTTGGTTCAGCAGCGTTTCACACACAGCCACATCTGGAACACTTGTCACACCATCAGTGATTATAATGATGCCTAAAACACACAGATTAAAAGACAAAGTCCATCATGTTAAGCTCCAGACACATGTTTGCTTTTTATGTGATATTGCTGCTAAGTAACCAATACCTTACTTATATGAATAGGCTTCATAAACTGAATTGCACTGCATTCTGCCATACTGTAGCTAGAACTGACTGAACTGGAATGTGTGTAGTGTAGTTGATTTTGTAAGATACATGACTAAATTTTATTTGGCCATTATATATATGTGTGTGTGTGTGTGTGTGTGTGCACATTCCTGCATATAAATGGAATCCATACTGTAAAATAACAGTTCTTGATGATTGTTGTAATATTTGTAATATACAAACCAACTGAAATGATTTTATTTGAATTGAAGTGAGGATAGTTGATGACAACTGTGGGCTGAACAGTGCTGCGGTTGGTAGCACTCAGTATGTTCAGATTAGGGCTGGACGATATGGACCAAAAGTCATATCCCAATAGTTTTTCAGATGAAATCCAATATTCGATATATATCTAGATATTTTTCTTCCCAAGAATTATTGACAAAAAAGAAATTCAGAATCTAAGGTGCATGTCTAAAATACCACAGTAATCTTTACTGACATACAGCTGTAGATGGACATTAGAGAGAGTGTCAAAACTACAACATCGGCACATATTAAATATATTAGTTTCTTAAATAATATTTTAGTCTTCTGAACCATTTTTTTTGTTCTTCCAGCAATCTGCAAGGACAAAGGCTTTTTATCTTTCTCCCTCCCTACTGTGTCTTATCCTGCGGCAGCGCCAAGGAGGGTCTTGGAGGGTCTTGGGGGGAAACAAGCCTTGACCCTCCACCCATGGACAAAACGGAAAGTGTGGGGTACGCGTGGGACATGTCCCCCACACTATCCGTGTCAGAGCCCTCTCTCCTCCGCACTTTTTTCAGCTGTTACCGACGTTTAATGTGCGTAACATATTTTTACGAGCCATCTTTTAACACACCTAAGTGCACACGCTAACGCAGGCATCGGTCACAGACAGGTGCAGCAGAGCAGCTTGTTAAGCAAACTAGCAGGACGCAGCAAAAGGCTACAAACTCTGCAGAGATTTCTCCAAACAAGCTGTAGTTTGAGTTTTGCTGATGCATGCAGGTACTTTTAGCTAAATTATAGCAAGTTAATACATGCAACTATATCGTTTTAAGCTAGTTAACAATGCTAGTGTTATGAATTTTACATAACTTCCTAGTCAATGCTAGGAGTTAACCCACACGTCTTTCATTTATGTGTAGATTTTGTGCTCATTATTGCTGTCCACATAATTGAGAGAAATCGTTATTTACCAGGTTAATAGAAAGATCAGAGTCATAGAGAAGACATAAGGCCAGGAGCTGCAGCTGGGAGGATTATGCAGGGTCTTCAGGTAAATTAGGCAGGTACCAGGACAGAGTTATTATTCTCACTCACACTCCAAAGTACGTTTTTGTCTGTATTTTGTTAGATAAAGCAGGATTCAGGCACAGGTGAAACTGAAAAATTTGAAAATTATGCTAAAGTGAATTGTTTTTGGTAATTCAATGTAAAAGATGAAAATAATATAATATAGACTCATTAAAAGCAAAGTGAGATATATATCAAGCCAGTGTTGGTTATTATTTTGATGATTATGTCTTACAGAATATGGAAATCCCAAATTCAAAATCTCAAAATTAGAATATTATATGAAATCAATAGAAAAAGGACTTTAAAAAGAGAAATTTTGGAGTTTTGAACAGTCCAATCAAGCATACATACTCAGTATGTAGTTAGTCTGGGCATCTTTTGCATCACTTCCTGCCTCAATGTGGTGTGTCATGGATGCCATCAGTCTGTAGCTCTGCTGAGGTGTTATGGAAGACCAGGATGATGGGGTTTATTGGTATTATCTGATTAGAGCATGACACTTTAAACCTAAAATATTGAACCATTCACAATATTCACATTTTCTGAGATTTTGAATTTGATCTCATAAGCTGTAGTCTTTATCATCTTTTAGTTTCACCTTTTAAGTTGAATTAATGGAACAAAGACACTTTTTCACAATATTCAAATTTGTCAAGTTTCACCTGTAAATCAGTTTGTTAGCCGGTACAAAACTTTTATTCTTAAGAGTTGATCTGTCATGATTGTGTTTTTTATTGTGATTTGCTGAAGCCAGTGCGTAAACTTGAAGCATCTTTCTTTAATCTGTAGTTAAATCTTTCCAGATTGACTTTAAAAGTTTAAAAGTTGAAATTGAAATTAATCTTAGTGTTTTGTCCCTGCTGACCAGGGGGAGCTCGTCACTATTAATAACTGTATATGAACCATTATTAATATTGCTGATAACTAAGGCACTTATTGTGCATCAGTGATTTAAACAACGCAGAGGAAGACAATTTGTAGGAGTTCATTGAAAGTTTCATTAAGAGGGAGCTGTCACTTCAGGATATTGACCTAGCTTTAGAATGCCAGCCCCACCCTTTGCTGATCAACTTCTTGGCATACAGAACCAAGGACCTGGTGCTTCGCTCTGCATGGAAGAAATGATCCGCCTCAATCACCATAGGGTATATGTTGACCAGGACTATCCATCAGAGACCTATCAGAAAACTCCTGAAAGAAAAGGGTCTCTGCTTCCATACACCGCTACTAACCAAACTCTGTGTTTTATGATGCCGGCCTGGTCACATGTGACTAAAGGACCTGGAAAAGAGGGATCTCACACCCAAACACCACAGCTGTTCCTGCAGCGATGGCACCAATGGAGAGATTGGGGAAACAGTCTAGGGAGATGGCAGGGGCCAACGGACAGAATCCTGATGCGTACGGAGAGAGAGCATGGAAAAAACTGAGCAGATTCTGTAAGGCTGCCTCCTCACCAAGATAAATATCACCTACATACTTGACTATCTGCCTGGTGGGACGATTTACATGCCTAATAGCCTGACCCAAGGTATGGACTAAGAACTGTCAGATTGCACTGGAGTGGAATTAACAAGTTGCTTTGGTGAATATGTGTGTGCTACAAAGCTTACAAAAAAACATAAACACTATACATTAAATGTATGTGGGAGAAGGAAGCAAGAGCAACGGACAGAAAATGAGTGGCTAAACGTGCCAAATTAATCCCACCACCAATGGATCAGGGCAATGGAGGGAGTTTTTGTGGAAGAATATTGATGATATTGATAATGATTTTAACTCTCAGGATAAATAAAGAGTACTTATTGCAAAAAAAAAACTAATGATGAGGAAATGGTTTAAGGACCCACTGACAGTGAAAGAATGGTCAACCACTGTAGAAGACAGATGTAAAATGGAAATGTTTACCATCTCTGTAAGACTTCCTAATAATGAGGCCTAATGGCGCCACCAGGAGGACTGCTAACCACCCCACTGGCCATCTCTATGTATTTTTTATGCATAGAGATGCATTCAAGTTTATTGGAAACAATTTTAGATATAGCTACACAGAAAAAAATCTAAATAAAGTAACATGATTAATAATGAATTCATGAATAATACAGTAATAATAACAAGTGGGCTATTATTTCCTTATAAACCAAACAGGGGCCCAGCAGAATAGTTTGGGAAACACTAATAAAGAATAAAGAAACATTGGAACACAACAGTGTAAATGTCTTTACATCATTCATAAAAATACTGTCCTATTATTTATGGCCTATTAGCAGAGCAGAGGTCAACGTCTGTTGGTCACTAAGGATGTCCACTAACTGCTGGATCCCAACAATCTGAAATCTGATATTCTAGAATTGACATATCAGGTCAGTAAGAGTAGAAAAAAGATCAGACTTCTGCTTCTTGGTTCTTAACTCCAACCTACCGGCGCTGGAATTAGGAGGCAGCAGCTGCAGGGCCAGGATCCCCTGGCGTACCATGCTGACCAGCCCCATATCAGCAGACACCATGGACATCCCCAGCTTCCTCTCTGCTTGCTCGTCCAACTTGTTGTTGTTGTTAAGGTGATTTAAACTTTGTGCTGCTTCTCCCAGCTGGAAGGGAAACAATGGCGCCTGTTAGCTCTGCAACATCAATTTGTTCTTTCATAAAGAGGAATATTAGAACTATCTAATGCGTATAGGGGCGTGGTGTGGTGTAGTGGTTAAGATGGGCGTCCCATGTTCAGGGACCTGTCCTCAGAGTGCCTGTCCCAGGGTTGATCCCCCTGTGGACATCTGACCAATGTCTCTGCTAGCCACTACTAACAAACCCCGCTGTGTCTACAACAACAGCCACGCTTTAGTTCCTTCATTTCAACACAAAAACACTTTCTTCATCAAATATTGCTGTACGCCGTATTCCACAGTTTTCTACAGATGGCTGCAGCAGATGCTGATGGGGAAGAGCAGAAAGTGGCTCTTTTCTGTATTACAGCGCTTAAAAAAGCATCTGGATGAAGGCACCGTATACCACACTCATGAAGAGGAGGAGGCTCAGATTCTTGGTATTTTCATTTCTTTTAGGAAGAATCATTCTTCCTACAGTCATGTTTAAAGAGTTCAGAGAAGTGTCCAGAATAGAAGCAGTCTGCTTTATCACTTTGGTGAGAGCCTGGCTCTAAAGCTGGTACTGCAATAGAAGGAGTGTTCTCTGAATATGCTTCCCTTTGTGTCCTACAGGTTTTTTATTTAAAGTAAATGAAAAAAAGACATTTTAAACAAGAAATAGAACGCTCTGTGTTCCTTTGCATGACACACAAGCTTATTTTTAAAATTAGGATTTTAAATGTTTTATGGATTTCTAATCAGCAGAGGTCCTCCGAATAAGCATGTCCCCATTTATCCAAGTTGCTGTTTTAGTGAATGAAATATAAATGTAAATAGAGAGTAACCACAATGGTTTTTCTGGTAATATTATTTGTCTGTCTTCTTTAGCCTAAATGTAAGAAAATGTTCCAGAAATTCTGTATAAAATAGCAGAATTTAATCTTGTTTCTCAGTCTTATTTAACCCCATAACAACATACAAATCCCCCTTTGAAAAAATGATTTTTCAGTTAAAGTTTCTTAGCACCCAGGGAGTGACATCACAAGCGTTTTCCATCTCATACAGTAAAGAGAGCTACATATTAGCATACTTTTTATCTTTTTATCCCCATCAAACTTACACCATCAAGCTCAACCTCTAACCCTGTTACATGAAAATATGATATTTATGATCGGTTTTGAATAATCTAATGATTGTCTTGGAAAGAAATATGTGAATGTAACATTAGCCAACGTGGCCTTTATAGCTAATTAAGCTAAAATTGTCGACGCTGTCACAAAAAACTGCTTTAAAGCAACTAAAATAGCAAAAAAATATTTCTATCAATGTTTGAGTTTCTGTGGCTCGGGTGAATAAACAGTTTCTCTTTGATCACATGCAATGTTCTGAAACAATTTCATGTTGGAGTATTTTTCAGTAATCAGAGACCGTAAAGCGCGCTGAATCCAGGGAATGACGCAGATGATGGCAAAGGACATGAACCTGTCCCCAGCAGACTTAGAAGATACGCTCCAACAGAAAATAAGAAGAAGCTGAGATTCTCTGTTCCTGCTTTACTGCTGCTACTCTAAGCTGTTGTTCACTTCAACACAGATCAAGGCATTTCTATTCCTCTCCTGTGACAGAACAAAGGTTCCACTTAACACAGTCTCTTTTCAAATCCACAAACATCTCCTTTGTTCCGTTCACATCCAAAATGTTTCACTGCCATGACATTCCACAAGCTGTCTGTACGCCGCTGCTGATACACAGGACTTGGAAAACTCCTTAGATTCACACAGTGTACAGTGATGAGGTCTCCTTTCTGAAGCATGGCTAAGAGGAGGTAGGCCTACCTGCTGCTGCTGCTGCTGCTGATGATGCTGCTGCTGATGATGATGCAGGACCTCTGCTGTGTTGCTCTCCAGAGCTCGGAGCTGTTGGTAGATGTGATGCAAGAACTCCTTCAGGTTGGTTTTCTCAAGCTGACATCCCTGTACCAAAACCTGCAGGGGAAGTCAACACTTAGCAACAAGCTCCACATCACGTTGGTATGCAGTGTCTGCCTAAAACTGTCCCAAGTGTTTCCCTCACAGGGCCAAAATCTAAATCTAATATAAATGACCTAATAATGTCTAAATCAAATCCAAATACTAAAAATAAAGTAGAGTTAACAACTTTTTTTTTCTCATCCAGTTATTTAAACGTCCTTTCTGTGGTGATAACGTTAAACTACTAATTGGGCATTTTTGGCAAACTGACAGAGGCTACGGTCCTTGGTGCAGCAGTCTGGGTTTCGATTCTCGGCCTCAGAACATGTGCTGCACGTCTTCGCCCTGTCTAACAGCTTTCAGATAAAGCCACTAGTGCCAGAAAACCCTTAAATATGATTAATCAGAACACAGATCTACACTTTAGTATTAATTCATTTAGAGAAGACATCAGTGAGAAAATGATCTTCCTCCCAGCATTTTTAAGATCCCTGTAGCCTGTGTGACACAGAGGTTCCTGCTCCATGCTGATAACAGCAGCTAGCTGCCTGAGTGGTGACCTGTTAACTTGGAAGTAGCTTGATCCAGTCCAGTGTGGCAGAAAAGGCTCATGGGACATTGTAGAAATGGATCAAATATGACTGTTTGAGGTCTTATAAAGTGTCCAAAAATAAATATGTCCAAAAAAACTACTCTATATGCCATTGTAGCTGCTTGGAATGATATTTTACACCTACTTTGTGACATTTTAAATATAATGTAAAAACCATGAGTGAGGACTGTATGAGTCAAACCATGGGCCCTACGTCAGGCACCCCATAGTATAGTGTACAAAAAAACAACAACAAACCAATCATTTAATGTTGAATTTAACAGCAGTTTCATTAGATTTAAAGCAAAACAGACAATAGCTAAATACAACAGTGGAGTTACCCATTTATTCACACACTCCTGTCATGGGGAACCTAAGGCTCCTCCCCTTCCGGTCGGCCCCTGGGTCCCCAAACCGAAAAAATAATGAATGGAAGTCAATGAAGTGATAAAAGTTATTTTCTGGTCCGCTTTGTCTTATGTCCTGAATCACACATATGTTTTACTTCGATTTAAATGAGAACTAATGATTTACATTTCTACTGTGTTTGTCCAGTGATTTGGGTTTTATTTGATTGTAAAAATTCGCATTTAAAATGCCTACAAGTCAGAAGTCGCATATATGACGTAATTTTGCTAACAGGAGCTAGCACTAGCTATAGCACGTAAAACACCTAGAGCTTGTAGAGCTTCTCCTCCATGCTGACTCTCACTCCACCGACTGCTTTATCCCCACATAGCTGCTACTTTCCACATGGTCAGATTTATAGAGGTTTTCTCCGTGTTTAATGCTCCTTTCTTCTTCCTGGAGGCTACGACCCTCGCTCTCCTTCTTCTTCTGCAGTTGTAGTCCGCTAAATGTTTTTACACAAAACCTAAAAGTAACTTTTGCCTCCAGGCAAAAATCAGCGTCTGCATCAAAATTTGTTTTTAAAATTTGATCCACGGCGCATTTCAAACTGGATCAGAACATAACTTTTATCGCTCCATTGACTCATTCATTTTTTTGGCAGTTGGGGACCCATGGACAGGAAGTAGAAGGGCGGGGCTTAGGCTCCCCATTAGGAAGATAAGTTGCTTTAGCAGGATGGTGTCTAACCTGGTGTGAAGTGAGACCAATGATTGATGAATAAACCAAGATAGTGATGAAGATCTTGGGTTTGAAAAGCTGCTGTGTTCCAGGAACTTTAAATGGCTGAGCCAGTCCAGCCAGGCACATGGACAAAGTATGAAACACTTCATCAAATATCATCTCTCCTGTGCTGTCATCCTGCAGAGCAGACAGAGAAAACAGACAAAGCAAGACTAGACACACAGCTGCTACAATGTGCAACAGAAAATCAGTTAAACACACTATAACCTTTTTCGTTAGCAAAAAACATGAATGAAACACACACACAGTTTTTTTATTGCATTTTATTTAAAGATCTCGACAGCAATTTCATTTCATCTTTTAGATTATTCCAGGTAGGAGGAGTTTTGGTGCATTGACATTTATGTATAAAAAATCTTTGTAATGATTACATATTGTTAATTATGAATTCAGCTCTTTATACTTTAGTATTATTCCAAACAGAATATCTTCAACAAAGAAATTATTTCTATTAGTTTTATTAGAGTTAAGCCACTCCTGAAGGGACTTCCAAAGATCCGTCATTTTTACACATTCATAGAAGAGATGTTTTGCTGATTCATCCTCTTGTTTGCATAACTAACATTTTTCAACATTGAAATTGAATCTAGTTTGAATAAAGTGGCTCGATGGGTATACATTATTTAAAGTTTTGAAACAGATTTTTTGACTACATGGATCAGAGCCCGTGGGATATATTTTTAATCACCTTATTATATTCAATAAAATAATAATGACTAGCCCATCCCTCAACAGCTGTAGCCCTCAAAGCATCCATGTTCTTTCCGACTCGGAGTGTAGTGATAAACTGGACCGCTTTAAGTGGGGAATTACATCACGTTCTTGTGTACAACAACTCAGACGCCGAGTATCAGAGACAAATGGAATGCCGCATAAGACCGTCGTAGAGCAGACTAGAACTGCCATGGGATACTGCAGTAATGGCAGCTGGTTGTACGTTGGAATGAACGCCTTAAAATAACACCAGAAAAAGTCAAAGGATGCGCTCACAGGGAAATAGTAGCAGCTATGACGACCCAGACCTGCTTAAATGGGGCAGATAATAGCTCATTTAGAGGCTGTACATCGCTGCCCCGTTAACTCCCATTATATGCATATATACTGATCACCAATGGATCTAAACTTCTCCTAAAGGACTCCAAGTGGCTCCTAACTGGTCTGGAGGAGTAAATGAATGTAATGCATGCTGGAAATAAGGTGCAGGTTGAAAGAAAAGACAAACTACTCCTTTAAATGCTTCAAAGATCATCAAACACAAAATGCAGCTGTAAAGTGAAGGTTTTTATTATTAAGTGAGAAACAGAAAGTAATAATCGGTGTGACTGGCCTTTACAGCCACAACTGCATCAGGAGTTACTGATTCCTGTGATGGAACCTGTTCCTGCTTTCCTGCACACACATCAGTTATGAACTTATTGGGATTAAATACAAAACTCTAACTTGTTTAGAGAGTTCTTGTTTTTAAGAATCAATGCAGTGCCATGCTGCAGAATTCATCCAATCAGGAAACAGATCATTTAGGATAAATCAGAGGAAGTCTGAACTATGACATCATCAACATGTATAGGTGTGTGTGTGTGTGTTATCTTACCACGATCCCTGTGGAGGGGCTGAGGTCCAGCTGGATGATGAAGCGATACCTGCGGGCCAGAAAGGTGGCTCGCGTAGACGGCATCAGAACACAGGGCGCTGTGCTGGGGGGGGAGTCAGGCTGCGAGCGCTTCGCCTGGACCGACACCAGCTCCAACTCATTCTCTGGGCTTTGCTGTAAAAACACATCATAGAGTATCACACCGTATTAACAAGACTAAGAAATGTGTACAAATACCCACGCTACATCTACATCTACTTGTAGTTCTAGTGAGGCAAAAAGAAATCGGATGATATCTCCTAATAATGAGATAACGACACAGATACAGATGCAGACTCACCCTGCAGGTGTAAGGTATGGAAGGCCAAATGGCCAAAAGGAAATGACATAAACATCAATATGAATAAACCACACATTAATATATAATGTGATGGTGAGATAAAAAAAAATCAGGAATATTTGTCATTTTCGTTATTTATTCCTGTATTTATTAGCATAAGACGTATTCAGGGTGTATTCAGACCAGGAAGGTCGGTTAGTTTGCTGGCTTTGAACCCAACCAAATGGGTTGTTCTCCTTCGCTTCCTGATAACGCTGCAGTGAATGCATCAGGACCAGAGCCACTGGACGGTTAAACGTGGAAGCAGGTAAAACCAGGAAGCTCCACAGATTCTCCGTATCTGAGAAGTCTTAAAACAGTGATGGAAAAATGTGAAGGTGAAGGCCATTACGGAGGACAGCACAGGTGGCACGGCGCAGCCTGTTGGTGACGGATCGCTGCAGCTAACTGATGCTAAAACAGGGAGAGTTCCTCTGCCTGAAGCAAACAGAAAAGGCCCTCATTCAGAGAGGTTAACCGTATTCTGATCACTTCCAAACGTGGCTTGTCTAGTTGTGTTGAATTGTATGCACTTGTTTAAGGTCCTCTGTCTTTTACAGATAAAACCAAAGTGATATGTAATGTGTTAAGTTAAGTTAAATCAGCAGAGGGAAAGACATCTAACATCTGTCTGCATCTGGTATGCATAATCACATTCACTTAAAGAAAAGCAGCACCAAACCGTCATTCTATTGTTAGACTAATGTAAAATATATATCTGTAGACTCTAATGGGAATAAATGGTAAATGTTCTCCATTCGTCTTAATCTGCTCCTCTGAATCTGATCCCAGTCACCTATACTTATTCATCTGCACATTCAGACCAGGTAAAGAGCAAGTCAGCTCCTAATGATTTGGTGTTTGCTAATGGGCACCTTCTCATTTCATGACATTCAGGCTACGTTCCCACTGCAGGCAAACGTGCTTCAAATATGACTTGTTTACCTCTATGCGACGCATATCTAATCACTTTATGACAGTCTGAACGGCACAAATCCTTTTTTTTTTTCAAATGCAACCCAGGTCACTTACATATGTGGTATTAAATGTGATGTATAGCTGATATTTATGAAAGTGACCTCCGTCTGAACGGTCATGTCGTATTAAATCCGTCCTGTACGTCACCGACACAGACAGATTATCGTCTGCAGCAGTCACCTGCACTGTTAAGATGATTTTGAACATGCTGCCCCTGTTTATCTCTTAATTAAATCCAAACCCAAACTGACCTGCAACACAAGCCAAGACACTCCCAGAAAACAGTAACTACATCTTTGAACACGTCTTATTTTAAGTTGTGCTCGCTCTTTTCACTTTTTCGTTGTCCATCATTTTGACTGATGGATTGGATTAAAAAATCCTGTCATGATCTATTTATATCTGTCAAAATGTAACCTCTTAAGACCACTAGCCCCCGTTTTGGGGGGCACGCCTCCTACAGTAACATTTAGACTGTCATAAATCGACTAATTTCTGACTTATGTATACATATTTAGTACCAAAATGTCAAGCTGAGACTCCTGTACAAAAGTATCCACTTAAATGTTACATCAACCAGACACGGCTTAAACAGCAGCCGAAACAAACAAGTTAACCATAAAACTACATCTGTGTTTCTGTGTGCCAGTGCCAAAAAATTAGCATCACAAGAAAGCTAAGAGCTAGCTGACACCATCCATGTAGTTTGGTTTCAAATCACCAAAACTTTCAGATAGGTACTCAACGAATTGGGAAAAAACAGCCTCAGGTTTAAGGGGTTAAAACTAAATCGTCACATTCAATAACATTTCATTTTAATTCCTTGTAATCATGACTCAATTTGAACAAGCTGAAGAAAAAAATCCCCATCTTGCTATCAGTCATCTAGCAGATTAATATGTGGATTAAATAAATATGAAGCGGTGACTTTATATCGTCTCCTGGTCCGGGACAACAACTCCACACCTGCTAATGAACTGCTGCTCCATCATCCGCACTCCTCCTCATGGATGCAGCCATCTCTGTCCAGCGCTGTGTAAATATGCTGTCATCTGAGCTTTCAGATAGCAAGACACACAAGGTAGAGTCCAGATATGAGATGATGCTCAGATACTCACTTAGAAATGTGTTTTGAATGATTCACTTCCCTGAACTGTGTGTGTTCTGTTACATGTTTAAAAAACTGTCACGGTAAAACTGCTAGAATGTAAACTAGATTATGATTATTTCCCTTTTATTTCTCCGGAATGTCACTCAGACATCTTATCTTCCTCTGTGTATGTGGGACACTTAAAGGCAGTGAACCGTTCAGACTGGAGTGTGTTTGCTGTCACATTTTAGGAACTGTGTGAACAACCACATAAAAAAAAAATCTGATTTGATCAAAACGTCAGAATTGAGCATTAAGACCAGCCGTGTGAACGAAGCCTTAGTTCAGGAAGAACACCCATCATAACAACTTTGGTCATACAATCAATAGAGGATTACTTGCTTTCTTCCTTTCAGACTTCTTTGCAGTTACTCTGATGGACAAAGGTACAAGAAGCATGTGAAAACATATAAGGGAGAAAGGCACCATAGAACCAGCTTACCTGTTCAGACATAGAGGCTGGCCAGATGATCTGATTCAGTTTGCTGAGAAACCATGCTAGACGCACATTCCTAGACGTCCGGTAGTCCTCCTTCATTAGTAGGTAGATCTGGTCCGCCTCCTCCACCTTGGAATGGGAAGCACAAACCAGACCAAGCTGCAAGACTACCACAAACTAAAACATAATGTTTCTTAACAGCAGCAACAACTTAAAACGTTTCTTTGGCTAAATTCATGCTCCAGATCTTTTTTAGTTTCATGACCAATGTACAAGCTACGTTAGGTAAGTCCACAAGCGTCCATCTCGTTGACTGTGTGTGTTTGAACTCCCATACCAAAATCTACAGATTAGATGGAATGAATGGAATAAACATGTAGAGCTGTGGTTCCCAAGCCTTCCAGTCTCTGAGCCACAAAATACAGAAAGGGAAGGGTAATAAGTCATGTGGTGGAGTAAAAAAAATATCTGCTGAGCATTTAAAGTTAGCAAGTAGGAAACTTGTTGCTTATTTGTTTTACTGGGTTTTTTTTCCCCATAGCATTTTACCTAAGTCTATGCTATCTGTTGTTCTAAAGCCTATTATAAAAGACAAATATATACATCAAATAAGATAAACAGTCAGTAAGGATAACTAAGGCCCATTGCCCTGGCCAGTACTCTGGCCAAGGTTGTGGAGCAGGCTATTTTAACAAGACTAGAGGAGTTACCACATCTGGCAATCGGTTTGGATTTAAACCTAAATTAGGTAAAGATGTGTGCATTTTTGCACTAAAGGAAACACTGGATTTGTACAGTTAACAACACAACTATATGTACATGTTTCATTGATGCTTCAAAAGCGTTTGATCATGTTATTCATGAAAAGGTCTTACAAATTGCTCAATAGAAGAGTACCAAAATATTTGGTGAGAATTCTAGCGTATTGCTACCCCCACCAGTGTATGGCTGTCAAATGGGGAAACTCGCTATTACTTCCTTTCTGGTTTGTAATGGAGTACAGCAAGGCAGCATTCTGTACCCTTGCCTTTTTAATGTATAAATGGATGATTGATCCAGATTGCTGAATTAATGCAAGACTGGCTGTCGGGTTGGGAATATTGCTGTGAATAAACAGACGGTTATTATCATACACCTAGGTAATTTAAAGAAAATATTGATGATAATAAGCTAAACAGAACTAAACATAGAACAAGTTATCTTTTCCTGTTTTTTTCCATAAAGTTTTATTAGAAAAAAAAAAGAACAAACAAACTAATGAGGGGTTACAGAACCATCTATATTACTGAAACGCTTTTAATTAGTGAAATTCAAAATGACATAAAGGATTTAGTATATATCCTCAAATCATTTTCCCAATGTGTAAGATTTGTTCACATTTTTTGAGAATCTGCATTTGTGTATAAAAATGTCCCTAATTAAATTAAACTATTAATAAGTTTGTGTTTTGTGGTCAGCACGATGCCCTGCTTTCCTGAGCTGGCTGCTATATGGTAGCGGTGTTAATCGTTGACTTAAACTAGGATATTTGGCAAATTACTTGACCTCTGCCACTCGATACAAACACATTATTATTGTTAATCAACCTCATGTGGAAAGAGGTTACAAAGATACATTTACTGCAGTTTACTATTTATGTTGTTAGGTAGGGGTTAGCAAAGTTTTTTTTTATCTTTTAACATAGTATCAAAAACATATCAGACATTAATACTGTATTTTAAAATTGTCAGTAATAAAGCCTCAAATCGGTCAACATTAGGGATGCACTGATAACGACACTGGTATCGGGTATCGGCCCCGATACTGCCTAATGTACTGGTATCGGTATCGGTTAAACTTAACCGATACCATGAACCGATACTCAAAATGGGGGAAATCTGCAAAAAAGATTATTTTTTCACTTGAATTTTATTTTTGTGGTACTTTTATATTTTACATCTGTTATTTTGTCTAAGTCATGTTAAGTTTGTAAAGTATGGTGCCTTTAGTATCTTCAAGAAAGGTACCAAAAGTTATACAGTTTATTAATTCAACAATATGTGGCAAGGTACACCCAGGCGGGATTCGATCCCATGACTCCCATGTGAAGGTCAAGTGCGCTAACCAGTCGGCCAAAGGGATATCCCTGTGACCAAGCAGCCAGGGCACATCATCTATCGGAGCCATAGTGACAGGACCTCCTCACTGTCACAAATAGTATCGGATCGGTATCAGGTATCGACAGATACACAAAATCCAGCCATCGGTATTGGTATCGGAACTGAAAAAATCGGATCGGTGCATCCCTAGTCAACATGTTGACCCACCAGCTATATATATATAAAATCTAAAACTTGAAATTGTCCAAAGTAATCCAAAGTTACATGATAATTACTATTAACTGTGTCATGACCCCAAATTAAATCTCTGAATGAAAAGACAAGAGGTTGCTTTGGATATTACTGGCAGCGAGTAAGAAAGCCGTAACCAGGAAGTGGCTAAAGCCGGACCCTCCGACCATCGAAGAGTGGATCAACATAATTCAAGAAGTGTACATTATGGAGAAACGTTCATTTACTCTAAGGACTCAAAGGGACATGTTTTACAAAATCTGGACAAAATGGACTGAGAATGTCAAAACCATACGGTCAGACTTTGTATGAGAGATAACTGTTCTAAGTGAATGAAAAACATTCTTGTACAGGTGCTCTTCCCTTAATTGTTTGTTCAGGTTGATACAAATTGCAAAAAAAATAAAAATTACAAAAAAATAAAAGGGCCACATTAATAGTGGTTGGAAATGGAGCGGCAGGTGGGACTTTTGGTAACTGTTTTGATTAATTGGGTTATATTCGTTGGGTTTATGATTTTTAGTTCGATTTCTGCTGATAACAGGTATAAATGATGTAGGGAAAGGTCCAAGTCAGATATGTGAGTTACTCTTAAAATCCGGGCTGAGTTTATAGGAGCAGGGACCAGCTGGTACTGCATGTACTACATGCTCCATCCCAGCTGTAGACTGAGCAGGATTTTTCACTCTATGGGATATTTGAAATCTATTTCCTAATTTTCACAATCTCAATATTGGTCCAAACTTTCTCCAGTCATTAATACATGTATTCAGTGAGCCATAATGCTGTGGGTTACTTGTAGGGATGTCCCAATCAGAATTTTAGGCCTCCAATCCTGATTCAATCTTTTAACCTCAAATCTGATCCAATTTTGAGTGCTGATCCAATATTTTGCCTTTTGTACTGAAATTTATAAAACTGAAATATATTTTTAGCAAGTAACTCATCTTATCTCATTAATAAGCATTACAATTCTTCCTCTCTTTCAACTTTTCCCTTCAGGGGTCACCATAGCCTATCATCTGTCTCCATTTAGTCCTATCCTCTGCATCCGTCTACCTATATAATCATCGTCTCTCCTCTTAACATGTCCAAACCATCTCAGTCTTGCCTCCCTGACTTTATCCCCAAAACATCTAACATGAGCCGTCCCTCTGATGTACTCATTCCTGATCCTATCCATTATTATCACTCCTAGACTTCACTAACTTCACTATTCACCGTTATTACACAAGTATTCCGTCTCGCTGCGACTAATCTTCATTCCTCCCTTTTCCAGTGCATAATTGCATGTCTCTAGCTTTTCCTCTACCTCCACCCTGCTCTCAGTGAAGATCAAAATGTCATCTGCAAACATCATAGTCCATAGAGACTCCTGTCTAACCTCATCTGTCAGCCTGTCCATCACCAAAGCAAACAAGAAGGGACTCCGAGCTGATCCTTGATGCAATCCCACCTCCAGCTTGAACTCCTTTGTCAATCCTACAGCACACCTCACTGCTGTCTCACAGCTCTTCTCTTGGCACCCTGTCATACATTTTTATCTAAATCTACAAAGACATCTTCTAAGTCTTCAAGGTCTTGTTAAAGAACCTGGTCAAAAATGGCAATATGCATTACCGTTATTGCTCTAAGTCCCATGAAATCAAAATCTTACAGAAAATTAAAGATCAGCTTCAGTTTAATATTTCAGCCTAAAGTAAAAAGTGAAACACTTACTTGGTACAGTATTATAAAGAGAAACATTACAGGCAGGCTATATGATGGTGTGCACAATGCTGCCCTCTACTGTCATGGGATTGCATTCACTCTATATTTTTTAGTAAATACCAGTGTTAGAAAGCCCACATTATTCTAAGTTGCAGTATTATTATTGGTATTTTCACTAGGGATGTCCTGATTTCGGATCATGTTGTTTCAAACTCAATCGGAATCAGACGTTACCTCCCGATCCGAACTTGTATATTTATGTACCTATCAATTCTTTAATTCTATGCAGACGGGGCTAGTACCTATATCTAGTCCCAGGAGTTAATACCTGTTCAATAGTATTTATCTTTTATTCAATTTAAATAATATTCAATCCAAACAAGCTGAACAGAAAACTACTTATTAAAGGGAAATTCAACAGTTTCACTTAGAATCCACCTGCTGTGGTTTCTGCTCCACATGGAACCATAATGCACATCTGTGTGAAATCAAATAGTGGAATTCCTGCAGAGGTTGTTGTCATGAGGTTTAGCATTTTTGCCTCAGACAGGTGAGTTCTCATGGGGGTTTAGATATTGGTCTTGAGGCTGAATTCCCATGCTGCCTCAATGGAGCCTGGAATTAAACATCGCTTCATCCAAAGTTTTAAAATGATGAAATATTTCTCCAATTAAATTAAACTACACCTCAGCGGCAGAAAAGCCCACAGGGGAAAGCAGCAGCAGGCAACGTTTTTGGCACCGCTGTTTGGCACACATCGTAGCACGTCCAACCAGCTGCAAAGGCAGTCGCCCTTCCAAGTCTGAGAAACTTTATAACATGCAGTCAGCTCCCGGTGAGCAACCTGCCTTAAAGAAAGGGTCTAGAAATCTTTTCTTTAATTGATTTATTTATCTGGAAACATTGTCTAAAGTTTAAAGTATCTGTGCATTTGCAACAATATTCAGTATGAATACTAATCTGTAAAAATAACAGAGAGCCTTCTGACTTTTCTGTCGGCGCTCTAATAAAACCATGAAATCCGGAAAATATTTCTTTATCGCGACCCCTGATATGTTTATATATTCTCATTATTACATTTATTTAAGCTGAGGTGCTATTTGAGTTTTATATCACACTTTTTTATGTTTCCTGTTGCATTAAATTTTAAAAGTGAATAATTATGTTATGTATTACTTGACTGTTCAATCTACCTCACAGAAATGCTGTTTGTTAACAGAAAGGTTAAATCTTAAAGCAGCTATGAGAAGTGTGAAAGTTGTTTGCTCGTGAGTGCCCCCTTAGATCAACGCTATAACTGCAGCATGAATGGTAAGTTTGTGCATGAGGCAGACATGCTATGTGAGCTCACTGCCAAATGCACAGAAACAACAGCTGAGTCAGTCCCATCCCATCCTGATTTGCAGCCATGACTTCAACTGAGGTAAGAAATGTTACTCCAAGTTTATTTGGGGTCTGGGCTGGAGTTTTGCTTTTGCTAAAAGCTGCTCTCTGCTCTGCAGAAGCCATCCTTCAGTTACCTCTCGCTCCGCGGGTGTATATGATGGCGATAGTGCACGCTACATCTGAGTGTGAATGCCCATAACGCTAATATGCAGGCGGCCCTGGAAAGCAGTTAGGAAATCTGCTTTTTTGTCCTGAACACTTGCTATTTAAGTGAATTTACAGGAATATAGAGGCAATGGCGGTGAAAAGCCCAGGCCTCATTCTACTGACAAGAGCATTGCTGGAACATGTATGAGGAAGAAATTTTTAATTTTCATACTTTTCTTTGGGGTTAAACGTATTTATAGTCCCTTTAAAATACATTAAAATAATTTAAAAAGGAAACATCCTGGATATGTTCCTTCGCTCTTCTTTATTCTTTTTTTATGTATTAGAAGTATTGGATCAGGGCTCTGCATCGGCAGATACTGAAAATCATATGACATACATGGACTTGAGGGGGAAAAAAATCCTGATCAGGTTATCCCTAAACTGAAAACTCCTATGCCCCTGAACTCAGCATAGATTTCTGATGCTATTTGAATGCCCCAGAGGTCTCTTCCGTACTGCAGGAGTTCTTCTCTGTTTATTTCAGGTTATTTTTGCCAGTTTCTATGCCTTTTATTGTATGGTTTAATGTATGGTTAAGCATATCTGTTAAAGTTTACCCATGTGTTTAATTTGCTATGCTGTTTTGTGGTAATTAGGAGTACTTGTTTGCACCTCTAGGGAGGTTTGAATTATTGTATAATTAACATTAACATAACTAGGAAGTACTTTTGTAAAGATTGGCATGACTTGTAGCCCCGTAGGCTGCTTCACGATCATTGCAAAATATGAACATCAGCCCGATCTGATCTGGAGATCGGACCATCCCTAGTTATTTGGTCCTTTTTTCTAGAATGATAGCTTCGCAAGTCTAGAATACTTTGGACCCGCTCTACAAACTATTGCTGTGTCTAAAGAATGAGCAGAGATCAGCAAAGTCATACAAGCTCTGCTGATCTGCATTTGTAATTCACTAGATTTCTCTATAAATAAAGGCATTTGTCCACCTGTGTAGACTGAATGCTGGGATTGGACTTACACACTCTGGTGTTTGCAGCATTTCTCCTTCTTATGTTTGTTCGTTTAAAATATCTACTTGTTCCTCAGTTCAACTGCAGATGACACATCTGAGATTATGGGTGGAAAAATATGAAAGGCTATACCAATGTTAAAAGACTGATCTGTCAGTTCAAACATAGGTTGTGCACTTCTGAGAAACTGCTACCGTCGGTACAAATACAACTCATTACGATCATTTAGCAGAGGTTGCCGCTTGATGAAAACAGCATTAAAACATTTTCTTCTCTGACTTTTTGTTGCTGCTTCGTAGTTTCAGGCGTGAGTTGGTGAAGTTGTGGGAAAACGAAGCAGCTTTTTCTAAGTGAGTCCTACCTCATTGTCCTGTCTCTCTGCCATGTCTGCTAGGACATGGAAACGGGCAGGATGGCAGCAAATCCAGCTGAAAACATTCAGTCTGCTTCTCTCTTGTGTTTTTGTTGCTCCTCACACACAACTGGCTGGAAGCTTCGCTAAGTTTAGCAGACACCACTTCCAGCTAGGGATTTCAGAATAAAGGCTTTGGCTCATTAAACAGCAACACTTAAAGTCATCGGAATATGATGTAACTGTGAGGCGTAACTTATATACATCCAATAATATAATAAGTTTGATCAAATATATGTTTCTGACTAAAAAGTATGGGGAACATATACATGGTCAGGAGTCTGGCTGTTTGATTTCTTTTATTTTGAAATTTAAGGTTTACTGCTCGGTATTTGATGCCGAATGACACGTGATCCGGAAGTGTAGACCTGGAAAAAAACAACTACTTTTCTACTTCATGTTCAGTCTAGACTCGGAGTGGAACTGGAACCAGCGCCATCTACTCAGTGGCGCTAAATGAAACGCTATAAGTGCGCAATTACTTCACATTCTCGGGCACAGCCCGAGTATCCGAGACAACTGGAATGCAGCATTGCTACAGAAGCATTCCCAAAGAGGAGCTTATGGAAGAGGGGTCGAAATGTAATATTTTTAGTAAGTAATGTTCAAGAAGCACTGAATAAAGTTATTAAGTGGGCAGGGACATGGGCGCCAGGGAAATGGGGTTGATAAGACTAAATATATTATTTTGGGGTTTAAACGTAACTTAAGTGGATTGAATTTGAGTATGTATGGTAGAAGATTGGAAAGAGTTAAGGAAATTACATTTTTTTGAGTTTTTATTGATGAAAGGTTAACATGGAAAACTCATATTCGAGTATATAATAGTATAATTTGTAAGTGTAATAAAATCGTAAATGTAATGAGGTGTCTAGCAGGTAGTTCTTGGGGTGCAGATAGGAAAACCCAGATGATGATATATAAGGCTATGATTAAAATCAACTATAGATAATGGAAGCTTGCTATATGGAAGCGCTGCTAAAACTGTTTGACAAAAATGGGATGTTATTCAAACTAAAGCATTGAGGATTTGTTGTGGAGCAGCAAGAGTAACCCCAATCCCAGCATTATTAGTTGAGTTCAGTGAGATGGCACTTTATTTAAGGAGACTAAAGCTTGCAATTCAATTTATTGGAAGAATTCAGAGTCAAGATCAGGGGAATCCTGTGAAGGAGATTTTAAGGTAGACTGGAAACTAGCAGCAGGAAAGAAGGAAAAGGTGAGTTTTATTGGAAAAGTTAGAAATGAATTTCCTGGTTATGGAGCTGATATGTCCCCCATAGTGGTCTGGCCTGATATTCCTTCATGGTTGCTTCTGGATGTAGAAGTTGATTGGACTATTAAAAAAAGATTTCATAAAAAAGATCAAGGAATTTATTTAAGGGGGATTAATGAAATTGTTCACAAGAAATGGGATGGATATTTAAACATTTATATTGATGGATCTGTTGATCCTAGTTGTAAAAGAGTGTAATTTGGTATTTATTTCCCAGAAATGAAAATGAGCCATTGATATCGAATTCCAGATGAAAGATCCGTATTTACTGCAGGAATTATTGCCATATTATGTGCTTTGGAGTGGGTAGAAGACATCTGGGCTAAACGGATATGAATATGTGTTGATTCAGCTGCAGCATTGATGGCATTACAACTAGGAACATCAAAAGCTAGACAAGATTTGATAACAGAGATATTAATAGCTTTATTAAAAGCTGAAGCTAACGGACTTTCAATGTTTTTTTATGGATCGCGGCTCATGTTGGTGTGTCCAGTCATAAAAGGGCAGACTGCGTAGCAAAAAATGCATTAATAATGGAGAATGTTAGTATTAAAACTATGGTAGGATATTCTGAATATTGTGCCATGGTGAATCATGTTATCTGTGGCAAAAAATCTGTGATTCAGAGAAAAGGGGAAGACATTTTTATTCATTATGTAACATCACACGGGGAAAAACTAGGCTGGAACAAGTCATCCTAATGGGTCTCTGTGGATTTGCTCCTGATTTAGCCAATATGGGGAAAAGATCTGATGGACTCTGTAGATGTGGCAGAGGGAAGAGACAGTAATGCATGTTATCTTGGAATGTGAATTATATAAAAAAGAGAGAAGTAAATTAATAAAGGATTTATTCAATATAGGAACTGAAGTGGTTTCTTTAAGGACAATTTTGGCCCCTCGAGATAAAGGGAAAGAAATCATTGATGTTTTGATGAGATTTATTTTTTACTACTAAAATTCATATGAAGATATGCATGTAATGTGATCCGAGGGCAGCAATACGCCTGGTAGCGTCTAGACTGCTGGAATATACAAGAAGAAGAAGAGGAGCTATATTAGTTATTGACCTACTTTATTTAAAGAAACTTCACTGCATCTAAAATTTGTAGTCATATTCCATCATGTACTACAGCAGCCTGCATGCTTTGCTTTTCATTGTGGTAGGGTATAACCATGAACAAAACTCATCAGGTGATTTGTCCCTCCTGTTATTCTGCTTCTCTACACCAATTTTCTTTGGCATGTTTAGAAAATAGTCTGCATTTTAATGCACAAATAAACATGGACATTTTGGAAGTGTTTTAAAATGATCCCGCTCCGCTGCACATTTCTTAAAACAGAGTATGTTTTTAATAACTTCGTAGTATTTTAATTTTGTAATGATTCCCTATTGTACAATATAGTATTATTAATTCCGTTTATTTATGATGAATGGTTTATTGGGGACTAGTTTGTTTTGAAGGTAGTGGGCGGCTAGTAACAGTTGCTATGTAACCATTTTAGACCAATGCGGTTGTGGAGTTTAACCCATGCGACGATGGTTATCGATGTGGAGACAGCAACTATCAAAAGGAAAATAGCTGTAAAACTTCTACATAACTTCATAAAACATGGACAAGAGATGGATTTCAGACTCAGCCATGGAATACTTGGTTAAACTACAGCTTACTGTGTTACATAGCAACACTAACAGTTTCTACAGACAGGTTTACTCGTGTTGTAGAAGTTTTAATCCCTGCTGTCTCCATATCTGCGTATGTCGTCATATGGGTTAAACCCTTCCACCTCATTGGTCTAGAATGGTTATGTAGTATGGTGTAATATTTGTTCCTGAGCGCGCAGTGAGACTGATCTGCTCTATGCTCGCGCACTTCTGTCTCCATTAATGAACCCACCACCAACCAATCACAGCGCTCCTTCATGCAGTGGAAACAGTGTGTTTCCTGGGGAAAATTCACCAATCACAACTAGACATTCAAAATACTGAACAAACCAAACCACTGCCATTAAAAAACTAAATGGAAAATAAAGTAAACACTTGAATTTTGGAGTCTAAGAATATTTAATTAAGCACATGAAAATAAATGGTTACATTTAGCATTTATTGATATTTACACATTTCTTAAGAAACTATGTGTTGTGTAACAAATGTTTTTTTTTCTTATTATTTTCAGGACTTTATTTCTTCGAGCTCCTAAATGGAAAGGCCAAACCATCAGCTGTTTTTATTCAGGGACATGTATAATATATCCATCAATATTTCATAAATTTACTGTAGATTTTGGGTAGAAGACCCTGATAAAAACATAGTCCTCATCTGACTTGTTTTCTCCCATCTATCAACTAATCAGAAAATATAAAAATAGCTGAAAGATCATTTTCAAAGGGCCTCAGATAAAAACGGTCAATTAGTGCTTTAAAATGTAAGTTTTTTTTAATTTCCTCCTGATTTGTTGCACAGAGGAAGCATTATTGTCCACTCACATCGATATCTGCTCCCAGATCAGGCTCTGTGCGCGCTGCAGATTCCTGTTCACCTTACGGCCTTAGAACCTTCCTGCCTCCCCTCATTGCCAGCTTTAAAAAGTAAAGAAACACAGCAGACATCTGCCAAGAAGTTCCTAATTATGGGAGAGATAAATCAGGACAATAGTTACATATTTATACAGATGGCTCCAAAGATCCAAAATCAGAAAAATCCAGTGTTGCTATAGCGATTCCTGAATTATTATGGAAATGTATATGCTGTAGAACTGATTGCTACACTATTGGCTTTGGAATGGGTGGAGGACAGTAGAGTGATTGTTTTTAATCATATTGATGATTTATTGTCAGCTTTACTGAGTATTGAAACAGAAAGTACAAGTAACCAGCAGAACATACAGGATCATGTTATCATTGCTCATCATATATTGTGTGAAAAACACAATTCCATAGCAATACTGTGGGTAATGAACGGGCACTTAGACTAAGGAAGCTGTTAAAAAAATACTGATCTACACGTAGCCAACCTGTCTAAATCTCAGGTAAAAGTATAGTTTACAAGGAGAGCAAAATGCTGTGGAGACAAAAAAAGGGCATTTATATAAAAATAAAAACCTTGATGTCAATAGAAATAGAGGGGAAAGCAGCAGAGAAAAGTTGATGTTAAGCAGAATTAAAAACTGCCCATTGTTTTCTGAATGATGGGGGGAAAATCCTACTATACTATGCAATATGTATAATATGTGTTAAATAAACTGTACAACATGAGAAATATGTGGCTCAGAGAAGGCTGTTTGTGGAATCGGGAAAAATTTAAGTTGGAAAATCTGGTTGGTTAGTTAAATAAAGTTGGGGGGAAAACAATTTTTTCCCTCCATTTTTGAGAATTACTCAAATATTCAAGAGGATAAATGTTTTTTTAATGTAAATCTGAATCAAGAGACAGTAGTATGGGACATTTTTAGATACAAGATGCAGTTAAAACCAGGAGAAGAAGAAAATAACAATTAACGACAGATTTATGTATTATATAAAATGTAAAGGATATTTATTTTGGTATCAGAGTGGGTTTAGAAGAGAAAGAAGTACCATGGATGCAGTTTTATGTTTAGAATATGAATTTAGAAAGGCTGGCGAAAAGACAGAATATCACTGAGGGCTCTATATGAATTGGTTTCATCAGATCAGTGATAGATTATGGATGTACAGTTTATAACTCAGCAGCAGAAACAACTTTGAAAAAGGTTTGACTGTATTCAGTATCAGCCTTTAAGACTGACAGGTGCAAAAAACTCACCCCCATCAACTTCAATTCAAGTAGAAATTGGAGAAATGCCTCTTGATATCAGAAGAGAACAATTTAGATGAAATTATGGTGGAAACTGTAAGGCGATGCACAGCATAATCCCACACAAGAAATAACCAAATCTTGTTAGCAGAAAGAGGTAATAGAATTCAAATGTTTTAGATGGATAGTAACTACGCAACAGAAATCCACAGAGGTCAACGTAACATTAGCCTGATGTAGAGTGCATTATTATATTAATCATTGGTTATGTTCAAATCTTTATAGACACATAGTATAGTTGGGTAAGTTACAAAAATGTTTTATTTATATTATATTAGTTACATATTAATTAGTTATTCCAATAAATCAAACATTTGGTCCATCACTTTGGTGGATTTTAACACAGTAAGTTGAAAGATTATGATTTATTTAAAGCAGATTTTTTGAAAAATAATAGTTAATGATAAGTTTGTCTAGACGAAAGATTAGCCTTTTTTTTTCCAAAAACAACAATGTTTAGTGATCCTTCATTTGTCGCTTTTATGTGAGCTATAAGAAAGGTTTCAGTCTTCAGTGGCATGTTTGCAGTGTGTAGATGTGTGCTACTTTCTCTGGTTGATTTAATATTGAATCGATAGGAAATGGGAATCAGTGATACTGAAGAATCAGATGCTACAGTTGGATAAAGAGCTGCTGCTTAGGATAGAAGATTCAACACTCCAAGCCAGTAGGGGGCGGTAATGCACCAAAGTTGGTGGCCACTCGCTTTTGAAGAAGAAGAAGAAGACGACGACGAAAGCAGCGTGACCAGCACGCTGCGGGGAGTTTATCATCATCATCATCATCATCATAATTATCACCGTCGTCGTTCCTGTGTGGAATAATGAGAGCAGAAGGCGGACAGAAGCCCGGCGGCGCTGACCCGGTCCGAAGCTTCCAGAAGTGGAAGAAGAAGTACGAGAAGGGCCGGGCCCGGGTCAAACAGAGACGGGCAGAGAGGAAGAAACCCCAGTGGCAGCAGGAGAAGGAGTACATCCAGGGTCTGGTCAGCAGGTACGCGCACATCAACACCGCAGACGTCGTTAAGTTCTCGGACTTTCCGATCTCTAAGAAGACCCTGCTGGGTCTGCAGGAGGCCCAGTACCGGCAGCCAACGGAGATCCAGAGGCAGACCATCGGCCCCGCCCTGCGGGGCAGAGATGTCCTCGGCGCCGCTAAGACTGGTTCCGGGAAGACTCTGGCGTTCCTCATCCCGGTGCTGGAGTGTCTGTACCGCCAGCAGTGGAGCTCGGTGGACGGCCTCGGAGCCCTCATCATCTCTCCGACCAGAGAACTGGCCTACCAGACGTTCGAAGTTCTCCGGAAAGTGGGCAAGAAGCACGAGTTTTCCGCGGGGCTGGTGATCGGGGGGAAGGAGCTAAAGAGCGAGTCTGAGCGGATCAGCCGCACCAACATCGTGATCTGCACCCCGGGCCGGCTGCTGCAGCACATGGACCAGACGGCCTCCTTCCACGCTAACGACCTGCACATGCTGGTTCTGGACGAGGCGGACCGCATCCTGGACATGGGCTTTGCAGACACCATTAACGCCATAGTGGAGAACCTTCCCCGGAGCCGGCAGACCCTGCTGTTCTCCGCCACGCAGACCAAGAGCGTCAAAGACCTGGCCCGCCTTAGCCTCAAAGAGCCCGAGTACGTGTGGGTCCATGAGAAGGCCCGCTTCAGCACGCCGGCCTCCCTGCAGCAGAGCTACGTGCTGTGTGAGCTGCAGCACAAGGTCAACCTGCTCTACTCCTTCATCAGGAGCCACCTGAACAGGAAGATCCTGGTCTTCTTCGCCTGCTGCAAGGAGGTCCAGTACCTGTTCCGGGTCTTCTGTCGTCTCAGACCCGGGACCCCCATCCTGGCCCTGCATGGGAAGCAGCCGCAGATGAAGAGGGTGGAGGTCTACAACAGCTTCGTCAGGAAGACCAATGCGGTTCTGTTTGCCACAGACATCGCCGCCAGAGGCCTGGACTTCCCCGCTGTCAGCTGGGTGCTGCAGTTTGACTGTCCAGAGGACGCGGACACCTACATCCACCGGGTGGGACGCACAGCAAGGTACAAGGAGGGTGGAGAGGCCCTGCTGCTGCTGCTGCCCTCTGAAGAGAAGGCCATGCTGGGGCAGCTGCAGGACAGGAAGGTTCCCATCAACCGGATCCAGGTGAGACGTCTGCATCCACTGTCCACACTGTCCTACGCATCATATGTCTCTGTCTACTGGAGCTAACTGAAGGGCCCCATCAGCTTCTTGACCTCAGTCATGCTTAGCCTTTATGATCCATCCTCAGAAATATGAGGCGTTAACACATTATATAAATGGTACGAAAAAAAAAGGTTTACATTCATCAAAGACCAAAACGTGCTCCGGTTATTGGTATTTTTTTAGAGGCCGCTAACCGAGCACTAATAGGATAAAGCAATCATTTATTGTCCATTCAGTTGTAACAGAAAATACAAACATGAATCAAAACTCAGAAGTGGAAAAGTAGAAGAAAAAAACAAAATACTACTATGGACAGAGTAGTGTGTAGTTATTAAAGAGAAAGAAACATACCTAGGCTGTAATGTGCTATAGAGCAGGATACTTTAAATATGTTTAAATAACTAAAATAGTTAAAATATGGACAGAATGTGAATGTGCGTTTAAAAAAGTAACTATATTATTTCCAAAAGGTAGCATATATAAACAGAGAAAAAGACAACGTGCAAACACCAACATCAGCTAGGATAATTAGTGAATTATGGGTATATATTTTGATCTAGTTCAGGTTCCCTGTAATTTCTGCCCCTCTGTCATCTGTTTTGCTGAAGCACAAAGTTCCTTTAGCAGAGTCTCAGAGTTCTGGGAACTATGGGCTTTTTTCATATGTTTCAGGTCTGGATAAGTTTAGAAGATCGGAGGCAGAATATGGAGAAAAATCAACTCTATTCTTTTGTCCAACAGGCAAAATATGAATTTCAAATGCGTAAAGTGCTTTTATTTAACACTGGTAACTTGCGTTTTAAAGAAACCCAAGGTTCTTTTTAGCATTTTGCTGCGTTTATTTTCCATTTACAGACAGGAACAAAGAAATTCCATAATTAGGCTGGGCCATTATGTAAAGAAAATAAGATTTTCTCTATATTGAATTTGATTTAATCTAATCATTATTCTAATTATATATAGCCTTCACGATGAATGTTGTGCTGCTGCTGTTGTACTGCTAACAACACATCACTGTGTGTGTCTCTTTGTCCTCAGAGGAATGATAGGAATGGGTGGTTGTATTACGTAGCTTTGTTGAAACGGCCCTTGGGTAGATTTTCCAGATCGGTTTGGTCTGGCTGCTGTCCTTTCTGAAGTATCCAAACCATTTCCAAACACATCATGGCCCAATGAGCTCTTCTGAGCTCGTTGGTCAGTTGGCATAATGATTAAAACGCACCACATGATTAGCGCGATCAAGCTTTTTAATATCACGATTTTGATTATAATTGCATTAATTGCCCAGTACTACTCCATCATGTACTGCAGGAATCAGTGCATGATGGGAAATAATTCCACGTGTTTTTGATCAGGCTCATTTTTTGAGGTTTTAAGAAGCGGTGCCAGAAAACGTTAATGCACTGCTCCTCCATTATCAGCTCATTTCCCAATACAAGGCTACAGCAGAGCCATCATTAGCAAGTTTATAAAGTATAATGAAACCTACCCATAAACAATAGAACATACAGAAAAGAAAGAAACGACCAGAAACCGAAACAAATAAAATCATGTTTTTTTCTCTTTCTCAAATTTAAGACATATCTAAATAAGAGAATTTCTGATTTTTATTATTTATTTATTTTATGGAAAATGTGAGACATTAATCTCATCTTGTTGGTTTTCTTGGGTTGAAATTTACTTCAAAAATCTACTAATTTTGTTTACATTGGCCTTAATACTTGGTGGTACATAAACACTGCGGTAAGATTTGTGTAAAGCAGGAAGCACAAACCAAGCAGAGCTGCTAGCTGGACTTAGGATTCTCTCTGCTCTAATTTATAATAGGTTGGTACAACCCTGTCAGTCACACTGGAGGTGGACAGTAAACCTTTGACCTTTTTCCAGCACTAAAGAATGAAAAGTGTTAAAAACCATAAATAAATATGTTTGGCATGAGAATTGATGCACAGAAAATGAAATATTGGGGGACTCATTTGCTTTTTTAAAACTAGATATGCTGTTAGATTTCTGAGTATATTAATGTCTAATTAGAGTTTTGCAGCCGGTAGTTTGAGGTCAGAAGATGAAGAACGTTTGCAGAAGAAGTTACGGGGCTGATTGTATTCAGTCGGCTGATGGAATCAGTTCAAACTAAACCATATTAATGTTGAATCTGCCTCTAACTGTGAGACATGGACCTTCTACCTGTTGCCCAAGATGAACTGAGGCTGTGTTTCTTCCAGGTGAATCCGGACAAAGTTCAGTGTGTGAAGCAGAAGCTGGAAGCCTTCCTGGCCCAGGAGAAGGAGCAGAAGGAAAGGGCCCAGAGGTGCTTTGTTTCCTACCTGCGCTCTGTCTACATGATGAGAAACAAAGAGGTGTTCAATGTCTTTAAACTGCCAATAAGGGAGTACGCTCTATCATTAGGCCTAGCTGTGGCCCCCAGGGTGCGCTTCCTCAGTAACCACCGCGCTCAGAAAGCAGGGCTGGAGGATGAGCCGCCGTCTGATGGAGACACACAGATGGGGCCCCTGGATTGTCCAGTGGCTGAATCTGAGAATGAAGATGTGGACAACTCCTCAGAAGCACTTCTAGGCGGCATCAGTGAGGATGAGGATGATCTTCGGGATTTAGAGCTGCTGACTGTCAAAAGGAAGGATGTCTTTGATCTGGTAGGGGACCCGGAGTCTGCAGAGGACACTCCCCTGGTTCCGAAACCCAGGACAGGAAAAGAAAGCAAATACAAAGAGGCCAAAAAGCTCTTAAAGAGAAACTTCCAGGTGAATACCAAAATCCGCTTTAATGAAGAAGTAGAAGGTGTGCAGCTCTGGCCCCCAGCGCAGCGAGCAGCAGCTAGTGAAGAGGAAGAAGATGAGGACAGGTTGGGCATCAACATGGAGAAGGCCAGAGAGAGGCTGCGGCGGGAGGACCAGGAGTTTGACAAGCAGGAGTACAGACGTAAGGTTCAGGCCAAACACCGAGAGAAGAGGCTGAAGGCCAGAGAAGCCAGGAGGGAGGCCAGTAAGAGGAGAGAAAGCTCCCAAGCTGGTGCTCACCTGGACGGTGACGGAGAGGCCGTGTTTGATTCCAGCACCCTGCCAGACCCTGACCACTTCCACTCATCAGAAGAAGAGGAGGACGAGGGATGTGCTAAACGACAACGGAGCAGTGAAGATGAAGAGGAGCGTTTGGTAGTGAAGAGAAAGAAAGGAAAGCAGCTGGATGATGAGCACACGGGCCTGGACACGGGGCTGTCTCTGGCTGAAGACGAGGAGCTGGTCTTACATCTGCTGGCTGGACCAAAATAGACAAATACCACCAGGGACTAAAAGTCAAACAGAAAACCATTTTAATAACTGATTTGTGTAAACGTTTTATTTACAGAGAAGAGTATGGAATTAAATATAGGAATTATTGTAAATAACCTCCAGATTAGGTTCATGGTGCTTTCATTTTCCATATCTGCCAAAAGTTGGTTCTCCTCATGTAACTGAAGGATAGAAAATCAATATTCCTGCTTGTTCATATCTTTCTCGTTGATTTCTGATTAGCTTTCATTGCTTGCTGCCGTTGAGCATGGCTTCTGACATTTAAAATCAATAAAACTAAAAAGGAAGCGCATGTTTAGAGTCCTCTGAGTTTGTGACGATATGTTGACACGCTTTAGGGTACCTTTGTTTCTGGGTGAGACTCCACCTCACCCCACCCCACAGTAGAAAATGGATCATTATCTGTTATTCTGGCTAAAAGCCAAAGGTGAGTAGAGTACCGTTTTCTAAGTACTAATGTTCACTGTAATACCAATACTTCCAGTAGGAAATGAATATATTTTAGAACAAGGTAAAAAATACTTCATTGACAATGTATGGTGTTTAGTGTATATTGACTTCATTTCAAAATGCAACAAGTTCAACAGACAGAAAATGACCTGAAAGAAAAGCTTGTGTAGAAAAAGGTGTGTGTGTGTGTGTATACGTGGTGTATTGTTGGTTAAAATACATTTGTTCTTCATTTGGTCAGTTTACTAAAGAAGTATCCAGAAATTTTACTCGAGTAGCCTGACTAAATTGTAATATTACTCAAGTAAAAGTAAGACGTATGGCATAGTTTTCAAAAAGTTACTTAAAGGGGAATTAGCTTTTTACTACCTGGACCTCATTTCTAGCATGCATTACTTTCATTTAGTCTGAGCATCTGTGCTCTAAAGGGGTCAGTTAGAAAGAACGTGGTACTGCACACATGTTTTGTTTTTGCATGTTTCCAAATTAGACAGACCAAATGACCAAGTAGAATAAGTTCAGCTCAGTCTTCCTTTCCTCAACCTACGCAGACCAAAGCTGTAATGGTGGACGGATGCAATGTCATTGAAGTCCCCGGTTAGTGTAAGCTGGAATCAGTTGGATAAAAAGCCTCTGGAATACCCCGGACGATAGAGTAAATGTACAGTCGTGGCCAAAAGTTTTGAGAATGACACAAATATTAGTTTTCACAAAGTTTGCTGCTAAACTGCTTTTAGAACTTTGTGTCAGTTTCCATTATGTACTGAGATCATTACATCAGGCTGATTGGGTTAGAATGGAATACTTGACATGTTAAAAGGAGGGTGATGCATGAAATCATTGTTCGTCCATTGTTAACCATGGTGACCTGAATAGAAACGCGTGTAGCCATCATTGCGTTGCATAAAAATGGCTTTACAGCCAAGGATATTGTGGCTACTAAGAATGCAGCTAAATCAATATTTTAAAAGGATTATCAAGAACTTCAAGGAAATAAGTTTAATTCTTGTTAAGAAGGCTTCAGGGTGTCCAAGAAAGTTCAGCAAGCTCCAGGATCGTCTCCTAAAGAGGATTCAGCTGCGGGATCGGAGTGCCACCAGTGCAGAGCTTGCTCAGCAATGACAGCAGGCAGGTGTGAGCGCATCTGCACGCACAGTGAGGCGAAGACTTTTGGGAGATGGCCTGGTGTCAAGAAGGGCAGCAAAGAAGCCACTTCTCTCCAAAAAAACATCAGGGACAGATTGATGTTCTGCAGAAATTATGGTGAATGGACTGCTGAGGACTGGGGCAAAGTCAGATTCTCCCATGATGCATCTTTCTGATTGTTTGGGGCATCTGGAAAAAGGCTTGTCTGGAGAAGAAAAGGTGAGTGCTACCATCATTCCTGTGTCATGCCAGCAGTAAAGCATCCTGAGACCATTCATGTGTGGTTGCTTCTCATTTAAGGGAGTGGGCTCACTTACAATTTAGCCCAAAAACAGCCATGAATAAAGAGTGGTACGTAAACACCCTCCAACAGCAACTTCTTCCAACAATCCAACAACAGTTTGGTGAAGAACAATGCGTTTTCCAGCACGATGGAGCACCGTGCCATAAGGCAAAAGTGGTAACTAAGCGGCTCGGGGACTAAAACGTTGACATTTTGGGTCCATGGCCTGGAAACTCCCCAGATCTTAATCCCATTGAGAATTTGTGGTCAATCCTCAAGAGGAGGGTGGACAAACAAAAACCCACTAATTCTGACAAACTCCAAGAAGTGATTATGAAAGAATGGTTTACTATCAGTCAGCATTTGGCCCAGAAGTTGATTTAGATCACGCCCAGTGGAATTGCAGAGGTCCTGAAAAAGAAGGTCCAACACTGCAAATACTGACTCTTTGAAGAAATTTCATGTAATTGTTGATAAAAGCCTTTGAAACATAGTAAGTGCTTGTAATTATATTTCAGAACATCACAGAAACAACCGCCCCCTTTAGGTCGGAATATACGAGCTCGAACTCAGAGCTCTGAGAGTAGACCGAGTAGAGAGGGGGGCAAGTCGGAAACAAAGACGGCTGCGCCCGTCATTGAGATATATTTTCTTTGTATTGCACTGTTGGTCATTTCAATGTCGTTTTTTAAATGCTCTTACACACTTGACTACATTTCTGCTTTAATCCGGTCACCAGTTTATACATTGCACGGCCTTGCTGTGCTTGCATTACAATGTACAGTTTTGTTTTTCATGCTGGTCTGCTGAAGATGCTATACCGTTAACAACAATAGCAATAACTAGCCCACCCCTCGACAGGTGCTGCCCTCAAAGCGTACATGTTCTTTCCGACTCGGAGTGTAGCGAGACAAATACCCCGTTCTATTTGTCCAACGAAATCTGTTTCCGAGTCGGATTCCGGGATTACGAACCGGAAGTTGCAAATAGAACTCCCCGAGGTCGTAAATACAAGTCAACTCGTCGAGGGTCAGAGGACCCCGAGTTCAGTTATCAGGATGGCTACCACGAGCATCACACGTAAGTAAACATTGTGGTTTTTATTTTATTTTAGGCACTTTTGTCTTTGTTGTAACGGAATGCAGAAGTCATACACATAGCAGTGTATACGGTTACCTATATGCATGTCGCTACAATCTTGTTACAGTCTTATTACGTGCTAAATACCACCCAATAAAGTTATTTTGTAGCTTTGCTACAGACAAAGGAAACCTCATGGCTCATTGCATTTGTTTTTCTCAGTGTTGTTTGTATTTAGACTATATTTTTATGTGATCAATGTATATCAATATACGTATATCTATATTTGATTAACGTTAAAAAGTTTAAACACATAAAGATACTATTTTCAAAGCATATTACACAAAGGACACAAAGGAAACATCATAGCTGCTAACATTACAAAGGCAAACGTTTTTAGTTTGTTTTTTTCAGTACTACATGTTCTTTCAAGCTAACGTGTATGTTTGTGTTTTAGTGTATTTAGATGAGAACATGAAACTGTTCCTGAACTCCCAGAGGACCCTGCTGTTCCCCGGTCCTCTGTACCAGCGTGCAGATGACCCCGCAGTTTACTATGCGGATGAGGACCTGACCATCAAGGTCAACCTTTTTGAAGCTGGTAAGATAACAAAAATAAACATCATAGCATAATCACTAGAATAACACCAGTAAGGATGTTAATAATGTTGTGCTTACTGATGTATTGCTTTTTATGAGTTATAGGCTGCTGCCCTGAGGCACCCACTGCCGACACCCCCACAGCTTTGCCCATGCGGAAGCATGACTGCTTCACACACTCTTCCTCATAGACCTGATGAGGCTACATCTGGACAGGGAGGGAGAGGGTCACCCAAGGTGTCTGAAGGACCTCAACAGCCGACTCAGGTTTGGCCGAAAGAACAAAAAGGAAATGTGGGCAGACATGGCTTCCAAACTGACAGAACAGTATAAAGAAACATTCTGCCTTGACAAGGTGGCCAGGAAGTGGTCCACCTTGGTGGACGGCTATAAGAAAGTAAAGGACAATAACACAAGCACAGGGAACGGCACCATGCGTTTCCAGTTTTACCGAGAGATGGATGAGCTGCTTGGGGCCCAACATGATGTCGTGTTCCCTGTTGTGGGAACTAAAGACGGGGTGGATGTCCGAAGACGGGGAGCAGTGGTTTGCAGTGAAACTGCCACTGCCCCCATAGCTGCAGCCACCGCCTCCCTCACCACCGTCTCAGCCACCACCTCCTCACACACATCGTCACCCAGCCCAGCAACAAGCACAGCATCCAGCTCCACACCACCAGAGACACCCTGCACCACCCCAAGAATGCCGCGCAAGTGTCCATGGGGACGATGACCTCCTCGCTATCCTGCAGGATGCCAAAATTGCCAGCTAGCGGCGCCACCAGGAGGTCATGGACCTCCTGGTGGCGCCAGATGGACCAGATGCGGTCTTCCCAGCAGGGCTTTGAAAGTCTTATGTCACGATTGATTGATAAATTCTAAGTGTCATTTCATCCTCCCTCTATTTTTTACATTTATAATTAAAATTTTTCATAGTTTGTTAAGTTGTATATATAATATCTTTTGTATTCAATTTTTTTATTCTTTTTCTCATTTTATATTTTTTTATTACCAATAAATATTTGCTTGTTTCTTACCCAAGCCTTAATGTTTTCTTTTTTTGAAGACAGTATTTTATTTATAGTTCTGCATTTTCAAATTGTACACTACTGCCTCATAAGGCCATTCAAACAAACAGCAAAACAAACTAGTAAACAGTATCCTTTTTAGTAGGGAAATCACCCAGTAAGGGTAAAATACTACAGATGACAAGTGTTGGTTTTAGCCATTTTCACCATAATGTCAGTCTTGGCCTGATAATCTAAAATAAGCAATAACTGGCCCAGCATTTTACGAATAAGTCCATTTACACCTGGAGTTTTACTGCTACTCTTTCCATCGAGTACACTGTCATTAGTCTATCTTTCCATTGATATTATATGGGATTGCAGCCATTTATATATTTGCCTTCATTTTCTTAAAACCATACTGTGGGCTAAAAAAGGTGAAGCCATCAATTTAGGGAAACCACTTTTATGTTTATAATTCAAAGTTTTTATAGTTTGTTAAGTTGTATATATATTTTGTATTCAATTGTTCATTCTGTGTTTGTCATTTGATATTTACAATTGCAAATAAATAAAACAGTGCGCTAGAAAAAGGTGAAGTATTAAATGTAGGGAACCCACTTTTATTTGTACATAGAAAATAAAAAGTAAACATTAATCATGTTAGAAAGAGCAATTGCATTGTAACATGTATTTACAAGCTTTCAACCGTGAAAATGAATCTACTCGTGATCTTGCTGCCTTGGGCAGCCATGTCGGTGTTCTGCACATACGTCTGTAGCAGCAACACACATGTTGTGTAAGAAACAAGCAGACATAATGATCATGACCACAGTGTCAATGCGGGTGTTCTGTAGGTCACGAAGATGCCTCCATTTGCATTTCATTCTTCCAAAAGCATTCTCTACAATGACCCGCCCCTGGCTGATCTTCGCATTGTGCTCAAGCTCCTCCACCGTTAGAGTGTGATCGGTGTGTAGGCCTTTCTCCTGCAGCTATGTCAAGAGGTACTCAAACTAGTGTCTTGAGATATTCAAATGACGAGCAAAGGTGGCATCACTCCAGCTGAGCATGATTTCCCACTCTGTTCCCGTCTTGAGGATGATTTGTTGTCTGGAGCACAGCACAATTGAGATCAGTGCCCTGAGGAAAAGAAAAAACTAAAATGAATACATTTTGTCAACAATCTTTTGCTCTGTTATATTGTTTCATTTCTTATATAACATATAGCAAGAATCTAATTAAAGAGGGACATTCCTTACATCATTCAATCAGGCACGTCTATCAAAGAACGCAGACTGAGGCACCTTTCCTTGTTTATTTGTCCTTTCTTTGTAACGTATTGTAGTACAGCCTTCTGCTCACAAAACCTCCGTTCAGAATAAACTTCCACTAATATCTTTCAGCCTCTTCTAAAACGTATGTTACACGTATATAAACCATATTAGGCAAACATTTACCAGTGGCGCTAACGTTAGCAACGGATTTTTCGCTCAAACAGCGGTTAAAACATTCATAGACTACAATCAAATAAGATGAAACATGAACTTACATTCTCCGCTTTCTATCATCTTCTTCTGTATTTTGCTGATGAACCACAAACTTTGATTGTAGCTCTGTACTCTTTTAGAGCTAGCGCAACAGCAACTTTCCTGGAGGCGTCCATCTTTTCTCCGACCTGACGTGTTGTGTACAAACAGAACGCAAAAACCCGCTGTAACTGGTTTTCCAACACGGATGTGACGTCACTCCCGAGTTGCACGTCGCGCTTACAAGACATATAGAACGCACCAAAACTGGAATGCTTTAAGTCGGGAATGACGTCACGTTCTCGTGTACAGCAACTCGGACGCCCGAGTTTCTGAGACAAATTAAATGCAGCATTTTGCAAAAACGACATTGAAATGACAAATAGTGCAAATACAAAGAAAATATATCTCAATTATGGGCGCAGCCATCTTTGTTTCCGACTTGTCCCCCCTCTACTCGGTCTACTCTCCGAGCTCCGAGTTGGAACTCGTATATTCCGACCCAAAGGGGGCGTGTCACTGTGAAATTACGCGAGACAACTGCGAGATTTCCGACTTTCCGACTCGGAAAGTTTACTGGAATGCAGCAAAAGTGAAGGTTGGAAGAAAGGGACTTCCCTTTTATTGAAATGTAACTGAGTAAATTGAACTAGTTGCTACCCATAGCTTGAACAGGTAAGTTAATAATTTGACCCTTTTTTTTTTTTTACATGTTTACTCCATAAACTTTGTTTTGTTAATTTTCCTTTCCGTTTTAAAATGTAGGAAGAAAATGTAAAGCGAGGACATTGTAGGGTACATGGCTCCAGGTTACGCCAGGCTAAGAAGATGCCACTTTATTTCATTAATGGTAGAGCACCACAGGTTTAGTCTGTTGGGTTTATTTTAAGTATGGATTCTAGCTTTTATTGTCTAATAATTAGCCTGATTCAGTAAGTTAATGTCTCATTTTCTGTCTGGCTTTTATTTGCCTCATTTCAGATGAAAACTGTCACACTGAAATGTACTCAGTTTTAGAGAGACCCTGAAGACCATATCCAGTATATACTAGTAAGACAGATTTATAAGCAATTTCCACAGGAAGACCGTTACAAAGCGCTATAAACAATCAAATAAGTTATTTGTTGTATGGAAAAACTATAATAATGACAAAGCCTAGGACAACAATGCCACTTAGCTTTCAGCTGGCGTTTGGCAACATCTACCATTTAAAAGCAGAACAAGTATTTCTCAATGAACTGTAAAGGCAGATTTTCTCCTTGTTTTTAAAATGTGATTTTTTTTGTGTGTCATGATTTAATCCCAAACTTGTGACCGTAACTTTGAATAGTTATTTTTATTCTGTTAGGCATTTTAGATTTAAAATTTGTTGTATGGCATGGCTGGCCTAGGGAATATGCAGGACTAAGTTAACATCTAGAGTCCACAATGTAGTGAATGAGGAGACAAGATGACCTGAAGAATGTTTATTTTATGCCGTATTGAGCTTATTTGTGTTTAGATGGGTATTTAGCTTCAGGGAGAGCTCAAACCAACAATAATAAACTCTAAAGGAAAATGAAACTTACTTAACCAAGAAAGATGTACTGTAGCCTACATTTAACAGACGTTCAGGAAAGTTTGGACTAATATTAGGGTTTCAAACCCTGCGTGGAACCATATTTTATTTGTTTGAATATTTAGGGTTCCAAGCCCGCACAGGGAACCCTATTTGTACGATTTTAGGAAAACGGTTATTAGGATCCTAAACCTGCAGAGTGGGTGAAACAGGCCAACAAGGCCTTTTTGCATGCTTCAGCAGAGAATCCTATTGTTGTACACATTTTTTTTCCTTCTACGTTAAAAGTCCTAAGAGAGAAGAACAAAAAAACAATGTAATATAGCCAATATGACAATCTGGTTAAAAAAAACATTCCACTACTTGGACAAAAAAAATCATATGTCCCTGAATCCCGAGGAGGTGCTATTGCAAAGGAAACTTTAACCATAAGTCCCATCCGCCTAATCCTTGAATGGTTCTGCATCTTTGCCTTATTGGCCACACCACTAGCAGAAGCAATCAGAGCTTGGTGGGGGACCGGGCAAATGAACGAGCCCTTTACCCAAATAATAAAGCTCATCATTTATTCAAAACAATTGGGCCTGACTCTGTTTGAAACTTTTTTCAGCAGGTTCCTGTGCTGCAGAACATGTATAACTCAAAAAACAGAAGACAGAACAATCATACAATACAAAGATGATCATTTTACAACAGCAGGGCTTACAAGCTTCGGCACTACACAGAGCAACTGTTATTTTGGGGTATATTCAGACCTGCACTAAATGGACCAGGGTTCATTTTTAACGCTAGTCCGGGCCTTTTATACAGGTGTGAATACATACAAATTAATCCTGCTGTGGATCAGAGAACCTGACCGAGACCACCTTTTTTAGATGGTCTCTGTCACGATCCGAACAAACTCCACAATGCATGCGCCTTTTTGTCATATTCATATTATTTAACGCATGCATTTGACTAGCAGCGCCACAAATCAATATCCCATATACTGTAGTGAATGTTCATTCCTGATTTTCCATCTTCTGTTTAATCATGTTGCCAGCATGTCGGGGGTCAGGGCGTGCAGTGCACATCGTTACCCTTCGGGTTACTGCACGCATTCGCTGTTCCAAATTTTCAAACAGAGCATCGCAAAACTTGGATTGAATTTGCTGCTCAGATATGCAGTTGTCGGAAGATCAGGACAGGACAGCTTTCTCAGAATAAACAACAGTATGTAAAACAGGACATAACATTAGCTTCAGACTGAAAATTCCTGCACTTACCACTCATCGCCCAGTCATTGTCCCAACCTTGGCTACCTGATCGTAACCACGCATCAGTTCAACTAGCCACGTCACCACACATCTGCAAAACTCTGATCCAGTCCACCTGCTCTGTCTCTCTCCAGCTTTATTCTGCCGTAGCTCTCACTGCCGGCTGTTAGCCTTGGGGCTAACTCCTCCAGCAGCTCTGCTCTAATTCCTCTCGGGTCACATCCACGGCTCAGCCCCATAGCTCGGCCCGGTGCTCGCTCACCTCCTAGCATTGTCAACGCCTTGCTCCGGCTGTCCTCCGTGTTTGGAACGTCGAAAGATCTCTTCATCCTCCCATCCCTTGCTGCAACTTTGATATTCATATGATTTTGCAGCTGTTTTCCCCCTCCCGGGTCTTTGCGCTGCGTTCCGCCTAAAGCCTAGTTTATGCTTCTGTGCTTTGACAGAGACGGATTGACGCAACGCCATTATCCGTCAACACAAGGGCTCTCCTTCACCTACGCAAGGACGCACGGAGTAGAGGCCCAAATTTGGTCTCAAATCTGTCTCCGTCAATGGAGAGCTTATGCATCTGATTGTTCAGTTTCAGTAACAGCCACAGGTCGCATTATCAGAACGGGGCTCTATAGTCACTGTAATAAGTAGTTAATGCAGCATTTGGCCACTACATGCTTTATATTGAAAGGACAATAAAAGTTCCTTGAATCCTTGATAATTTATGTAATCTGTTCCTTTGGCGATTTTGAACACAAGGAGGTGTAGGAAAACAACAAAAAATGGCTGCTGTGTTTTGTTTCCATGTGTTTATAAGGTATTCTATAATCCGCGCTTCTAGTAAAAAGCTTTACAGCTTAATCAAAACGTACTTTCTGTCGTTCATTACTCCTTGAGGAAGAAATACGTTCACAAGCCTAGAAAAAAACAGAAGCGGCGCTGTGTGATAGTAGGCAGAGACGCCATGAAAGCTTAGCACCCCCTGCTGTCCTGGTCGAGCAACGCTGAAAAAACAATAGTGAATGGAGTGGAAGAGTACTATAAACAGAAAACATCTCTGTCAATACGTCTGCGTCTGAGTGCAAATTATAATACAGTTGGAGAAGTATAAACTAGGCTTAAGTCGTTGCTGTCCAGTAGTAGCACACACGTGGTCCACTTGCAAAAATGAACAGTCTGAATACAAACTGCACCAAAGGAAAAAAAATAGTTTGCCTTTGGTCCAGACCAAACAACCAGACCAAGGGACTTTTCTGGTCTGAATACACCCTTGAAGTTTGTCAAATAGACTTTCAATTCACTTTCATTTCAATTCACTTTATTTATATAGCGCCAATTCACAACAAATGTCATCAAATATCAAAGGAACATTTGGGGGTCTGAGAAGACAGAAGAGACAGACAGCATGGAGGATGCTTGGACACTTTGACCATCATCTGGACCGATATTCCCTATCCAGCAGGGGGCATTATAATTGAGCGGGATAGCAGACCAGGTGGAGGTTCTATGGGGAAAAAAACACAGAAAAAACAAGGTTAATAGAAATAACAGCAGAAAAAATATGTCTGGAGAGTAGTAGAAGAGGAAAGTAGAAGTGTGAAGAAAAGTAATCAGTCTGTCCTCCAACAGTCTAAGCCTATAGCAGCATGTAACTATAAGCTTAATCAAAAAGTTAGGTTTTAAGCCTAGGCTTAAAAATAGACAGAGGACATGCAGTACAACAAACCAGAGAACAACATCAACATCAGGCTACATGCTCACTAACAATAAAATCCCACAAATTCAACAGCACAATTAGTAACAGCATCATTCTGACACCCACTTTAACTATTTCAAATCAGAGCCTGGATCAGTAAAGTAAAACTAGCACTGTGGCCCACATGTTCACAAACACAATTTCAATGCTGTAGGCATATGTGCCACTATTTGAGGGGCATATAACGAGCCTTGCACTCCGCAAACTTGTCCACGATGCTCTGTATGTCCATTTTCTTTGCTCTCCTATTCTCTATCAACATGGCAAATCCAGACAGTCTCTACTGTCCCACTGGGCTCCTCTCATGGTTTGTAAGAGTTTCAGCTGAGACAATGAGTGCTCAAAGGTTGAAACGGTGACAGGAAGTGTCAAAAATAAAAGGAGGGAGGTGCAAACCTAACTGAATGTAGAAGCTAATGGTGGGTGGTTAACAAGGAGCATTTTAGCCAGATCCACAACAGACTTTTGCTTTTTTATCTAGTCCCTGAAAGAGGAGCTGACCAGGGAAGCTGGGGCCCGAAACACCCACCTAAGGATTGATTGGCTCTGTAAAGAGATGTCAGGCACACGCCTACCTACGTAGTGAAAGCCACTGATTGGTCCGACAGTGTGTAGGTGAAGTGATGTCACAGAATGACATCACTTCACGTAACGTAAATAAACAGCCGGAACAGAGGCACTTTTTTACTTTCTTCAATCAAGATGGCAGCTCGGAAGATTTCCGCATGGAGCAACGCAGAAGTGAAGACCTTCTTGTCCTTGGTCACCAAGGACAGAGTCCAAATGGAACTGGACAAAGCAGTGCGGAACGAGAGGGTATTCCAGGAGCTCTGCGACACCATGGCGAGCCACGGCTTCACGCAGACTTCCAAGCAGTGCCGCGACAAGCTGAAAAAGCTGAGGTGAGGACCACAACGGCCAGAGTGGGGCAGACCTTCGCACAAGGAAGTGGTTTTCAGAAATGGAGGCCATCTATGGCGACAGGCCCACGAGCAATGGCAGACAGTGCAGGCTAGATACGGCGGCTACAGCATCCACATCTTATGTCACACAACGTTGAGTTGGGACTTGTTTTAAGCTCTTTAATACTTGCGGCAGCTAATGAAAAAGCTATCGTAAGGCACTCTGCCGGGTGTGTTGTCATGCCTTTCTTTAATGTGTGGACGAGTTAGCTCTGTCAGCTAGTTTTTAGGCAGTTTACCGTGCGCATACAGGCTAGTTGTTAGCCATCTGTGCTTTGCTTAGTAGGCCCTATGTGATTTTAACTCGGTTCTCCCCCTCCCTCAAAAGAGAACGCTGCGCCAACTACGTCCTTCACCCAGTTGTTGGAGATGGCAGACGTGAAGGAAACGCCGATATTCCCGGAGCCCAGCCGTTGCTCAACACCAGCCAGCAACCATTCTGGGTCTCAGCGTCGGACAGGCCCCATGAGTCTAACGTTTTGAGAATTAGACATTTAAAAATCTTTTCCCCTCAGCTATGTGTTTGTTCAACAACAGTGTTATTTCTGTGTCTAGGAAAAAGAAAATGTGGCGTAGTTGATCTGTGGAGGGTTTTGGAGCACATCCGGGACTCCGACGAATGCTTCGCCGCCGTGTCCGAGGGGAATGTCTGTCGTTTGGTGGAGGAGATGCGGCTAGCAAAAGAGACTGACACGGAGCTGAGAAGTTGGGAGCTGGCGCAAGAACGTGACTTCAACCGGTAATTTCTTTCTGTTTTTACGGACCTGGTTCAGGCGGTGGCAGATAATCAGAATCAGAATCAGCTTTAATGGCCAAGTATGACACATACAAGTATGACGCATACAAGGAATTTGCAGATACAGTACAACCTGTCCAAGATCATTACAAACAACAACAACAACAAACAGATCCAGGTCACTGTTGGGCATGCAGCCACCGAGCGGCGCTCCCGTTTATGAAACATTGAGAAATACACATCGGGGGAGGGGAGGGTTCCACGGTGAGGGGGAAAAAACGCTCAACTGTGTTGTGGGTCCGTACAGCACTCACAACGCAGGTAATAGAAAAAACCACACCAACAAACATTTAAGCACATATTCAGACAAAAACAATGACACATCAGGAGGGATGGGCAGGTATGAGCTCCAGTCCATCGAGGACTGCTGCCATCGAGGCGCGCTGTTATCCAGCTTCCTGTTGCAGGAGAGAAATTGAGGATACAGCGAGACGGTGTGTGTGAATCTGAGTGTGTGTAACCATGTCAGTTTGTGCGTCAGTAGATGCAGGTGTACGGGGGAGAGGAGACTCTGTTGACATTCTTCTCAGGGACATTTGATTAGGACCAGGTTGAAGGTCTTCATGGGAGCCAAAATATTAATTATTTGGATTGCAGGGAGAGATCAAATATTCCTCTCTATCCCTTCAGTCTGTCAGTGGTTTCTTTTTTAGTCTAATTCAGCCAAATTGTAGTTCAAATTAAAGTTCCAAATCCAAATTAATTTCCAGTTGCCCCAATCCGCACCGACAGTTTCTCCAAGTCCGATGACAAATTGCGGATGAGTCCCAGAGCGCCGGCCAGATCGCCTCTTACAGCGTCTGTTCTGCGTCCCAGCTCCCCCAGCATTTGGTTCTGAGTCCCATCAGTACGAATCAACGCATCCAGCTGTTCCTTCAGCCGTCCAATCGCTTCCAGAACAGTGACCAATCTCGACCGTGTTTCAGATCTTTGTTGCCTTTTTTCGGTAGTTCCAGTAACTGCCCATTCCAATCAGCAGAAACCCGATCACCATGATTGACACCCCGGTTGACCCTTACCGGTGCTTCGTAGAGTTGAGTAGATTTTATCAATAGCATTCAGAGACCAGCTGACCATTTCCATCTTTGCTTATTCAGTTTGGTTTCGGAGAAAATTGCCAAAAGATACTCCAGATAGAGGCACAGGAGACAGAGAGCTGTGGGATAAGACACAGGAGGAGGAGGGAAGGAAAAAAGCGACCGTCCTCGCTGAGAGCTGAGCAAAAGGACTTAATTGCTTCGTAGTGTAAACATGTATATATGTAAATATTCAATAAAAGTGTGCAGCGCTACAAAAAATGTGTCATTGCTCTGCATATGGAGCTAGACTAGTGGAATAATTTTGGAAAGGCAAAAATAAATTGGCTGTTCCCAACTCGAGTGATTATTCTAATTAAAAATTAATGTTTTCGCCTTTAAATGAGTGAATTAAATCACGTTCTGAAGTACATCATGGTCCTCCATTGCAAATAGATGCAGCCATGTTTGTTTACAACTGAAGTCATTTCATGTAAGGCCTTTTACGGTAGTTTTACCTTTCTTCTTCGTTGACCTACTAGTATGGGGGGGGGAATACCACGACTTGCAAAATTTGCACGGGTTATCAGTATTACACTGTATTGCATCTTGCATAGTTTTAAATGGTATAGCAAAGCTGGGCTTTAGAAAATCTGAATTTCTCATATGCATTGTTAAACAATTAAGTCTGTTTTAAAAGCTTGAATAGGGGATATTAAGAATCTGGCATTTGTGAAAACTTTTTGCCGATGAGAGGGTATTAACTCCAAATTGTGTAGGTTTATCTTCCACTAGAAACCATATTTGATATAAGTAATGTCTGGCCAAAACGTTTCATAGGCTAACCAATTCTGAAAATTTGACCCCAACAATGTGATGTAACCACATGAAGGGAACATATGTTCCACAGTTTCAAACTCAAGAATGACAGTACAGATATTGAATCTATTGTGTGTGGAATTAAAATGATAGTTGTCATTCAGTTATTTAAACTGAATTTCCTTAACACCTTTTTTGTTCAGATTCAAACCAGAGGCTGTTGAAGCAAGCAAAATTTCAAACACAAGGACTTTGTTAGATTTCTTATGGAAAAGAGTAGTGTCATCTGCTAGCTGACTAATGATCAGCATCCAGCAGGTTTACCATCAAATTTCCCCATTATCTATTATGGTCCAGTTAGCACTAAGGAAGTGACATCACTTAAGTCTGTTATTTCTCTAAAAGTGCAGTGATAAGTTGCAGCATTTATTTTGACCCCTTGTCATCTAACTCACCAAGCAACAATTATAACACTGTTCAAAGCGAACAAGGTTGTTACTACTGTTTGTTAGCAAATACTAGTTATTTTGGCAAACAACATTAATGTTTACATGCCATGAGCTGCTCCAAACACTAGCTGACTACCTTCAGCCCTTTCGCTTAAAACTGATTGGAAGCAACTACTAGAGCACAAGGTATTACTAAAGTTTTTTGATTTTCAGACTAAGGTCCATTAAAATGGTTAGGCTACAAATAATCCTTCAGATGCCATGTCATAAAACACGTTGTTGGTTGAATATTTAGGAGTCAAACATCTCAGAGTCATACATCTTATAAAAAAAAAGAAAGTCAATCTAAAGCATAGACTGAAATTAAATTACTATTGAAATGTGACTGCAAATACTGTCACAGTTATTTGGTGATTGAGAGGACAAGCAATAAACAATGAAAGAAACAAATCAGAATTTTATTTGAAGGACAGACTACTGCTTTAACATGTGCAGCATCAGAGCATCACACTTAGCTTTTCTCCCCTCCAGTGTTGCCAGATGTACGATAATTATCGTATTTGTACAACAATTTTGGGCTCTGTACGATGTAAGATTAATACTTTCAAAAAGCCCCAAATGTACAATAATTTTACTTTTCCTCTAAGAGTCGCTGATCTAGGTCCAGTTACGCCTCCGCCCTCCTGGTATTGATGGGAAAAATGAAGCCCCATGAATATATGGGGCTTTCCAACACATTGTTTCACTAAATGGCTCACTACTCGAGGCATCACTTAAATGGTTCAAAATACTGTGCCATATACAGTCAATAAGCCACAAATCCATATACACAGACAGACACACACACACACACACATATATATATATATATATATATATATATATATATATATATATATAATTTTTAGAACTTTAATTGCAATAAAAGTATCACAAAAATCGTTAATCGTTTTTATTTAAAACAACCGTTTTTCCATGTTTTGGGGTTGAGCCGGTTCCTTTTCTTGGACAGTATTTCTCCAGCCTTTGAAAAAACTCTTTCACATGGCACCGACGACGCATGGGAGCATAAGAAAATAGTTGCTAATTTATTCAAGTTTGGATATAAGCTTTTTGTTTTGCTCCAGTACAGCAGCGGATCCTCAGTTCTTACAAATGTTCTGTTCAGCAAGATAGCGGTCCACTTCTATTGTAGCATCTGCCACCACACTTGCTCTGCTTCTGCTGCTGAGGATACTTTGGTCCAGCAATTGCCAAAGTCCACCTAATCAGAGTAACACCGGTTAGTTTGCAAAGCTACATTCATAGTTAGAACACAATGATCTGCTTAATTACCTGAGTTTGCAGACAGATCCAGAGGGTGGGTTTCTGCGGGGCCTATAGGTACAGATGATGCATTGTTTCTCATGAGCACAGCACATTCATTTTTTAACCTTGTCACAGCTTCCTGTGCTTTTGTTGGACTCAGAAAAGCAAGTTTCTTGAATCTTGGATCCAGCAGTGTTGGTATTGTCAGAATACTCACAGACTCTAGGTGATGTATATGACCACGCAGTCTTCTGAGTATTTTGTCCCCCAGCTGCTTTGCAATGTTGGATGTCAATTTTTGTGTTTTTGTTGCAATGGCATGATGTACCATTGACTTTAAAGGAATTACTTTGGACACCGACACCCTTTTCTCAGCTGACAGCTCAACAGTTGCTTGCTGGAATGGATCAAGAATGCATAAAGCATCCTTGATTATGTCATGCTCTGGTGCTGTCAGTAGCGTGATATCAGTTCGTAAGGCGGCAAGGGCAGCCCCCACTGGTTCTCTCATGTCATATACACTTTGAAACATTTGGATCGTGCTGTTCCAACGAGCGTCAACCTCTACTATCATTTTCAGAGGCTGCTGACCCATTTGTTTCTGTAAATGAAACAGTCGCTCCTTGGCTGTGGTGCTGGTCCTAATGCTTGATGTATTATTGCTGTAGGTCAGCTCCTTATCACACACCAATCACTTCACCTTTATTATAAAAGAAAAAATAGGCTATGTTATTGTTCTCCTATTTTTGCTGCCTTTGTAGATATTTTAAGTAATAAAATATTTTTAAGAAGCATTGTGAAATTGAGCAACAAGTCAGCGTCATTGAAATCATTCTATTTCTGGTTGCTACTGTATGGTAAAATATCACTGCTGCAAAGTCAATTGACCACTTTTATTTTAAAGGAAATCTAATTCCGCTAAAGGCGATAGAATGTCAAGCTGAACTGAACCAAACCCGCATCTCTGTAATACCAAAACATTTACTAAAATGATTACTCACAAACACACACATCAAAATGTTAGAAAAATGTTGCTTTGATCTTTTTTTGCCTTGTTGTGGAGCTATAGGCTCAGGTTAAAGTTTGTCCTTTAACTTATTCACACTTCCACACCTTATTATGAGCGATCAACTCAAAATATTCCCACACAGGACAAGACTTCCTTTTTCTTGCAGACTCCATCTGTAAAAGCGAGTTGGATTGTTGGTGTATAAACTTAGATTTTGTGACTGCAGAATAAAGTGCCCACACCAAAAAGGAGTGCATCATTCACAGTGAACGCATACAAACACTCAGACTTTTAACCAACTCCCAAGTGTAAGAGAAAATATAGCTTAGAGCTCACTTCAGAAGGCTACAACAAGTAGGATGTTCAATTAACTATCTGACTGACTGACTGAGTACTTCAATAACTCACTAACTCACTATCTCACTACGAACGCCGACACACACCAAATTGTGCCGCAGGATTCAAAGTGCTTATGAGGAAGCGGGTCGCGGAACGACTCAATGACGTCACCGGGACAAACCGAGGCCTCGGTCACGTGATTTCCCCGTCGTTGACACAGGCCTCGAATCGAGACTTCAACTGGCACGCCCACTTTTGCTCGAGACACGCCTCGGAGCCTCGCTTCATTTTTCCCATCACTACCTCTTGGGTTTTCCTCTCCTGATCTTCGATCCTTCAGAAGGATCATCTGGAAACCACTTACCCGCTTCCCTGGATTCACCCCTGGTCAGCTTCTGCTCTGTCGCCTCTGCTGGTCTGTCTGTCCTCCAACCACCTGCCAGTCTCCCCGCTCCACCTGCAACAAACAGAGTCAGAACTCATCATCAACCTCCTCAGGACTAGCTTCCATTTACCTCTCCACGATCCGAACTTCCCATCTACTTGTGAGTTGAAACAATCCAATATCAAACTCCATCCGCTCTCCCTAAACATCTCGGTTCTTCCCCTACAGTTCCTCCATCCGTTTTTCCTGGTTTTCATCCTCTGGAGAATTCTCTGCAGAATCCTCCTTTCTGTTAAACATTTTGTAAATAAACATCATTTTATAATACTCGTTACTGGTCTGGTTTTTCTGAGTCTGAGGCTGCCTTCAGAGTCGTCAAAACTTACAATCCAAGTCCATGCGTTTTCAAATGTTTCTTCCTGGCTCTCACAGAGATTATGAAGTGCACAGCAGGTCAGAACCATGGATTGCACAAGATCAATGTCAAAGTCATTCCTTTATAGAAGGCAGCACCACCTTCCCTTCAGTCTGCCGGAAACATTCTCAACAACAGCACGGGCATGGCTGAAGTTATGGTTAAAGTTAAGTTGCTGCTCCGTCAGTCGTCCCATGTCGCCGAATGGTTTTATAAGCCAGTACTTCAGTGGGTAAGCAGAGTCACCCAAGATGTAGTAGCCAATGTCTGTGTCTCCAATCTTAACAGAATGAGAAGGGAAGAGGTTACCATGCCGTGCCATATCCCACAGTTTAGAAAGTCTCAGGACCCGTGTGTCATGCATGCATCCTGGAAGGCCAGCAAACACATTGTAGAACATACAATTTCTATCAACTAGAGCTTACAAAACCATGGAATGCCATCCTTTGCGATTGAAATAGTCTGTGCGAAAATGTTTTTGGGCTATGATAGGGATGTGGGAGCCAGCAATAGCGCCCACACATTATGGCAGCCCCCACCTTCTCTCAAAATAAGCAGCCATTTCCTTAAGTGAACGCATACAAACACTCCGCCTCTGACTGCCGAAGGAGCAGGACGTGTTTTCCTCTCCTCTACTCCTGCTCTCTTCCCCCCGCTACCTATCTTTCTTTTTCTTTTCTTTTATTTTTTATTTACTCACCCTAAGGACACTAGACGACCTCCCTGGGACAATTTTTATTCCTTTTTCTACTTTTCCACTGTGGACAAAGAAACGAAGACTACAATGGCTCTCAACGCTGATGTCACTCTCCAAAACATTCTGGAAAGAATGAAGGACATGGAATTAAAAATCCAACGCCTGGAAGAAAACGCCAGAAACAAGACTACTCTGAGTATGGCATGCGATTTTCAACAACCTGGCAGGTCGATGCCAACAACAACACAGAGTTCCCCTCCAACCAGACGGCGTCTATCCGGAAGGACCCCCCACTCATTAGAAGAGTGGCCAGCACTCAGACGACAGACACCCAACAAGAAAAATAAGGAACGTAAAAAGAAACCCCAACAACCAACAACTTCTTTTATTCCTTTAAAAAACAGATTCACAGCGCTGGCATCTCCCAGCTCTTTGAGTCTAACAGACGCACAGCAAAGCCAACAAAATGCAAACAGTTCCCTGGAATCAACGGACCCACACAGAGTTTTCCTCTCCTCTCCTCCTGATAAGAAGAAACAGCAGCAAGAACACAGAAAACCAAATAAAACAGAACACAGCAAGAAAAGGAAAACGCTTGCTATTATTCATGACGGATCGATCCAAGGTATTGAACTTCTATGCATCAATACAAAAGTCATTAATTGCCCACAAATGACAGTTAAACAACTTTCTGAGATAATTCCATCAATTATTGAGAGCAATCCAGAACTAGAAAAAAATGTTGTCCATGCTGGAGCAGTCGACATCGCTCACAAGAAATCGGAAATTTTAAAGAAGGACTTCATGGATCTACTCCAGAACTTTAACACCAACAAGATAGAACTTCACATATCTGGACCAATTCCAGCAACACCTTCTGATGAAGAATGGAGCCGGATCAAAGGTTTTAGCAGATTTGTTAAAACTGTCTGTGCAGAAAGGTCTATTCCATTCCTGAATAATTTTAAGATCTTCTGTGAACGAAAGCATCTATTCTCAAAAGATGGACGTCATATCAACAAAAAACGTCAGAAGCTCTATCTCTGGAACTTGTTATCTAATGTAAACAATGCAAACAAACCGCTCTGTCCTCGAACTAATGATAAGCCTGCCACAGTCATGCCAGCTGACTGTGCAACAACACCATCAGATGACCCTCTAAAGAAACACAGAGTTCCAGTATCTCTATGTGTTGATTCTACTGTACAGATGATACTCCCTGAGACGGCACATCCAATCAACACACCAGCTGATCTAGGAAAGACAAGCAGATCCATTTCATCTTCAACTACTGACTCTGAGACGCTCTTACCATTCCAGGAATTCTCTGAAAAACTTCAAACTCAAGAAAAAAAAGGAATCCTCCTTTTAACTCCACGCCCAAGCAGGAACTATGAACATTATTGCTCTCCAATTCAACTCACCATATCAGACATCTGATACCGACCGAACACAGCCAGAAAAACTTCTTTCCAGAAAGTGGTGTTTGGTCAAGATTACTCACATTCTCACCTTGAAAGTAAAATCCCAGTTATTATAAAAAAGAGGTATTCACACACTAAAACTAAAAATAACCGAGCAGTACAGAATTTAAAAATAATACCTAGCAAACAGAATCTTTTTCTCTCGAGAAGAAATATTAATGCAGCTATACAAAACATAAGATCACTATCAGAAAAATCACTGCTAATCAATGACTACATCATCACACATGATATACATGCACTATTTCTCTCAGAAACTTGGTTAGATGAAAATACAGAACAAAATGTATTAATAGAGACTTGTCCAACTAATTATCACTTCATTAGTGAGACCAGGAAAAATAAAAGGGGGGTGGTTTGGCCACAGTTTTTCATGATTCCTTAAACTTTAAAAAAGTATCACTAGGAGAATTCAACACTTTTGAATATTTAGCTACTGAAACAAATGAAACAAACTAAGTCATATTTGTAAACGTATACAGACCACCAAAACCAAAACTTAACACAAACTTTTATAACGACTTCAATGACCTTTGCTCTGCAATATGTCTAGACTATGACCACATAGCAATTGTGGGAGACTTCAACATTCATACTGACAAACCCCAAGATAGCGGAACAAAAGCACTATATGACGACCTTCATAACTTTGACCTAAGCCAACACATTAACGAGCCAACGCACAACCGAGGACACACTCTGGACCTACTTATTAGCAAAGACTTAAATATCTCTAACATTGCTGTAACGGATATAGCATTATCTGACCATTTCTGCATCTCATTTCAAAGCACCGTCCAAGAAAACATACCTAATCAGAGTAAATCCAATGTTAAAAAACGCTTCCTTAAAGAAAATTCAGCTGAAAACTTTAAACTGATGTACACTCCAACCTTGTCTGAATCGCCAACATCCACTAGCACACACTCAGTAAATAAACTGACAGATGATTTTATATCCAAAGTCTCAGACGTGATGGATACGATTGCGCCACTTAAGGTTAAAACTGTCTCTAGCAAAAAGAAGTCTCAGTGGAGAATCAATCCACTAGTATGTAATGAAAAAAGAGAGTGCCGGCGCGCCGAGAGAAAATGGCGGAAAACTCGACTCCAGGTTCATTATGAGATTTATAAAGAGAGACTGAACAAGTATCAAGTAACCTTAAAGGGTGCAAGGGATTCATTCTTTTCTGAGATTATTCACAGAAACAGCAATAACACTAGGACATTATTTGCTACAGTGGAGAGACTAACTAACCCTCCAGTGACAATACCCCCTGAACTAAACTCCACCAGGGCCTGTAATGATTTTGCCACCTTCTTCACTCAAAAGATCTTGAACATCAGAAGATCAATCAGTACATCAGTTCAAACCCCAGTACCAACTATGAGCCCAACTAACACTCACCCAGAGAAAATGACTCACTTCCAAACAATAAATCAATCAAGCTTTGATGAAATTATTGACAAACTAAGCTCTGCTACCTGCTGCTTAGATATCTTACCAACAAATTTTCTAAAAAAGGTCCTCCCATCCATCAGAATGGATCTTATCAAAATAGTTAACTCATCGCTCCTATCAGGTGTTTTCCCCAAAGCCCTAAAAACAGCAGTTATCAAACCAATACTAAAGAAGAAGAACATAGACAGCACTTTGATGCAAAACTACAGACCAATCTCTAATCTCCCATTTATCGGTAAAATTATTGAAAAAGTTGTGTTCCAGCAGCTAAACAGCTTCCTAGCAATGAACAAACGCCTTGATGTTTATCAGTCTGGTTTTCGTAGATACCACAGCACAGAGACAGCCCTCGTCAAAGTTTTTAATGACATCCGTACAAATACTGACCATGGAAAAACAACAGTGCTGGTACTGTTAGACCTCAGTGCGGCGTTTGACACTGTTGATCATGATATTTTACTGGAACGTCTAGAGAGCTGGGTCGGACTCTCTGGTACAGTACTCGACTGGTTCACATCCTACCTCAAGAACAGGAACTTCTTTGTATCAGTTAGCCAGTTCTCATCACAAAACACAGAAATAACATGTGGGGTCCCCCAGGGCTCCATCCTGGGGCCCCTCCTATTTAGCATCTATATGCTTCCGCTTAGCCAGATTATAACCGCCAACCATGTTAAATACCACAACTATGCTGACGACACTCAGCTTTATATCTCAGCAGTGCTGACACAGTTACTTTGAAAAAGTAATATGATTACTGACTAGTGGTTACTCCTTCCAAAAGTAACTTAGTTACTTTACTTATTACTTTATTTTAAAAGTAACTAAGTTAGATTACAAGTTACTTTGTTAGTTACTTTCTGCAGCTCCCAATAACACTCCGCACTGCCTCAACATAAACACAATAACCACTTTTACATATAATCACTTTATTTGAAGTGCATTTTAACAGTAAGAACGGATATATACTTGTTTTTTAACCTCACATTGACACCAGCAACTATAAAGGAATAAGCTGTGTCTTGGGGACATACTTGCTCTCTCACTGCATGTACAAATGGAGAGGTCCACTAGGGGGCAGAGTAGGCCTACAGAGTACAGAACTCAGATTCAGGCCAAAACAAACATGGCACCCGCAAAGGAGATTATCAGCTGTTTCGGCAGCAGTAGAAGGTAGGATCATATTTACCGCTATTGATACTTGTTTTCTTAATACTAATGCCGCCATGTACCTAATATATCTTTTTGCTCAAGAAAATGACAAAAATAGTAACTCACAGTGGCTTGAACAAGTAATTTTAATCTGATTACCTGCATGAAAAAAGAAACGCGTTAGATTAGTCGTTACTAAAAAAGTGGTCATATTAGGAGTAACGCGCTACTAAGTAACGCGTTACCGGCATCACTGTATCTCAGTGTCACCAGATGATGTTGAACCCATCCAAATCCTCAATAAATGCATTGAGCAAATTAACAGCTGGATGTCCCATAATTTCCTCCAACTGAACAAAAACAAAACTGAAGTGCTTCTCTTTGGACCCAAAAAAGATCGATTAAATATCAGTAAACAGCTTCAGTTGGTCCAACTAGAAACTACTGACCAGGCCAGAAATCTAGGTGTAATGGTCAGACCAGAACCTCCAGGGTCACATAAAGGCAATAACAAGGTCAGCTTTCTATCACCTGAGGAACATTTCTAGGATTAAAGGAATGATGACACAAGGAGACCTAGAAAAACTCATCCATGCATTTATCTCTAGCCGCCTTGATTACTGTAACAGTATCCTCACAGGTCTACCTAAAAAATCAATCAGACAGCTGCAGCTGATCCAGAACGCTGCTGCTCGTGTTCTCACTAGAACCAGGAAAGTAGAACACATCACCCCAGTTCTAAAGTCCTTACACTGGCTCCCTGTAGCTCAGAGAATAGACTTCAAAGTGCTTTTATTGGTATATAAATCATTGAATGGTTTAGCACCTGAGTACATTAGAGATCTGCTATCATGGTACAAACCATCCAGATCACTCAGGTCCTCCAGCTCTAATTTACTGATCGTCCCTAGAACCAGAACCAAACATGGAGAAGCAGCTTTCAGTTTCTATGCTCCTCATCTCTGGAACAAACTACCAGGAGAATGTAAAGCTGCAGAGACACTGAACTCTTTTAAGTCTAAAATTAAAACGTATCTATTTAAACTTGCTTATGAGTAACTGTTTTTTTTTTTTTATTGTAAACATTTGATCTTTATATTATTTTATTGTTGTCGTTTTAATTTCTATATTTTATTCTATCTTTTAGCTTTATTTTTAAGTGATTGTGTATTAATTACGTGGATTTGTTCCTTACAATATCTTTTCTTACTGATTGATTACTGTTAAACTTATATGCTTTGTAATCATGTGGTTTCATTATCACTGAATCATGTAAAGCACCTTGAATTACCTTGTGTTGAAAGTGTGCTATAGAAATAAAATTGCCTTGCCTTGCCTTGCCTTAAGCTGTCGTTCATCCGGATAATTAATTAGTTGAGGTCATCAGTAATGTCTATGCTGCAGCACAAAAGTCCTGGACACACCTGCAAATAGTTGTGTTGCTGATCCCAAAAAGATGTCCAATACTCCTGTATTCAGAACCTGTTGCGAGTTTCCACAAGGCAACAGCCACTTTCTTCCACAGGGGAACCGCCTCCCGTAACGATGTGTCTGTCCGCTGAATGGCCGGGCGCAGTTTGTTGCACAGGTGTGTGAACGTTGTTTCAGACAACCAGAAGTTCTCCAACCACAGCTTTTCAACGAATCCAGAAACAATGGAATTCCATCACTGAGATGCTCAGTCGAGGATCCAGACTGCATGCCTACGGTGGGACCATTATTCCAACAGAGCCATCTAAAGAAAGAAAGGAGAGATATATTTTAACATCTAACAGTGATAGCTTGTGGATATCAATATATACAGATACAGATATAGATACAGACTTTCCTGGGTCTGTTAGTGTGCGGGAACAGAAAGCTACTGGCTTTAACTTGTCCTCATGAACCTGTAGTAATGTCGCTCCTAATCCATAACTGCTGGCATCTGCACCGACGACTGTTTGGGTCGTAATACACAAGTGCTGGTGCACTCAAGCTTGACCTTTACCTCTCTGAACGCTTGCTCTTGTGCATGGTCCCAAGTCCATCTGTTGTCTGTTTTGAGCAGCTCAGTGATCGCGTGTAGCTTAGATGAGAGATCTGGAAGAAACTGGCCCACATAATTGATGAGGCTTAGAACCTGGCAAAGGTCTTCCACATTTGTAGGGCTTGGCATGTTGGTTATGGCCTTGACTTTGTCTTGGTCTGGCCTCATTCCCTCAGCATTGATGATGGGTCCAAAGTATCATATTGCTGGCTTAGCAAAATTGCACTTCTGCTTGTTCAGTTTAAGCCTGCTTGCTTTGATTGTTTTCAGGACTCTGCTTAGACGTTTAATGTGTTCATCTTTTGATGCTCCTAAAACCAGTACATTGTCCATCACAACCACTGCTCCATCGTGTCCACTCAATAGTTCAGACATTATTCTCTGAAAATTTTTGGGTGTGGACGTAATCCCGAAGGGTAGACGCTTGAAGAAGAACCTTGCCATTGGCGTGATGAAAGTAGTACGTTTTCTGCTATTTTCTTCTAAAGGGATCTGCCAAAATCCACACGACGGATCCAATGTTGAGAATACTTTGGCTCCCGCGAGTTTAGGGGCTATGTCTTCTAGCGTTTGTGAGATGTACCTTTCACGTTTGACTGCACTGTTTAAACGTTTTAGGTCGACACACACTCTGACTCTTTCTCTGTTCTTCTTTTCAACAGGTACCATCAGGGTGCACCAATCGGTTGGTTCTGTGACCTTCTCAATTATTCCACTTTCAAGCATGCTTTTTAACTCAGGTTGAACTTTAGGCAGAAGAGGAAAAGGTACTTTTCATAGTGTTGTTAGGGAATGGGGATCAACATTAGCTTTCAGCTCAATCTTCAATGGATCACATTTGAGCAGACCAACATCTCCAAAACCATCCTCCAACATTTCTGTGTTTACGCTGTTAACACGTTTGACTAGACCCATCTTCCTTCCCACTTGACAGATTTATCAACCGCTCTACATCTGTGCTAAACTGTTCAGTCACGTTATCTTTACTCACGGCTCTAAGGAAAAGCTGGTCATCTGTTTCAGTTTCTGTGGGCACTGTAGACACTTCTTTCACTGTTTTTGTAAAACACACCACTTCAAAATGTCCGACTTTGCTGCATTTTCTCCATCTCTTGTTTAGAGCAGGACATGGCTGCGTTTTCCCATGTTGCCTTTTTTGAAGCGCATGCAGCTCGTAGTTCTCTGCTCCCGGTCATCCGCTTCCCTAGCTGGCTGTATTGCAGCTGCCTTTTTGTCGTGAGGCTGTCGTCCGCCTCGGTTAACTGCATCCAACTCGCAGTCTGCTCGCATGCTGGTGTCTTGCTGTTTCATCTGTTCATTCTGTCTCGCTATTTGGAGCGCTTTTTCTAGTGTGAGATAAGCTTCTATGTGTAGTTCCTGAAACACGTCGCTGACTGATATGCCGATCACTATTCTGTCTCTGATTTCATCGTCTTTCATCCATCTAAAATCACAGTACTGAGCCATTTTGTATAAACTCCTCACGAACACTTCCACTGATTCACCCGGCTTCTGTACTCACTTGTAAAAACATGCAGGCTTGTGAATCATATTGCGTTTCGGCACAAAATGTTTGTTGAGGTTTTGCATCACTTTGGAGTAATCTAGCTTTGAGCTACTTCTGGCCTTTTCCTCTTCATCCTCGTCGTCTCTTTCCTCCTCGCTGTCACTAAATACGAATTAATCGTATATGGCTTCTGCCTCCTTACCCATGGCGTAGAGAAGGGTTTTTCCTTGAACTTTGCTGCTGTCTCTTTCAAGCTTTGAAGCTATCCTGTAGCAGTCGAAGTGGTGGCACCATATTGTCCATTCCACTGGTTGCGAAAAATCTAATTGCTCTGGTGGCCAAATTTTGCCACATATAATACAGTAGCCTGTTAGGCACATATCATGACAGTTACCTTAGACACTGAGAAGGCCTTTCATATAGTTCTGGTATTTCTTTTCAGTATTACAGAGATTTGGTTTCAGGGTGTAGTGGGAAAAATGTATATTAAAAATCATCTGTTCTGTGTATTTTACAATAACTCATAGTTATTGTGTGCTAATTCTTCATGATATAGTCATTAGTCAGATTGTATTGTATGACTTAGGTTAGGTCAAATGAACTGATATTAAATTCCTTCATCCTATGGTACCATGCAAACGACCCTCTGTACAATGGACGTCCTGACATCTTGCAAAATTAGGCCAGCTGAAATCATCCGAAGATGTCTGGGAGTCTACAGTCTTCACCCTGAAGAAATGTTTACTGATATGATATTGATAGTAGTAAGTTTGACTGAATCTATAAAAGGCTGTGTTAGTTGTGTGGAGACAGGTCAGTACTTTAGATATTACTATATGAAACTGTTACCTCCTTGCTTGATCAACCAAATCTGTGATTAAACCTATATAAATCTGAAGGAAACTTCTCTCATCATTTATTTAAGAATCTCTCCGGTTACAAGGAAAAATGTATATTTTGGATCAGACTCTTGCATTCATCCCCTCAGGCTGAGGACAAATCATACTATTTCAGATTATTTCTATTTACATCGTTCCACAAGGCAGAGTTGCCCGCTGAGTCCTCTTTTATTTGCATTCGTAATGGAACCACTTTCTTTAGCTCTGCAATTTCACCCTGATATCCATGGCATTGTTAGAAATAGAGTAGAGTCAAAGGTAGCTCTTTATGCTAATGACTCTGTGACCTGTTTTGGAATTTGAATGCCTTAAAGAGTTATTGGACAGAAATTTTCCTCACTTTGTCTTATATATTTAGCAAGTCATTTGCTCCTTATCCACTGATAGCTCTGTTTGGGGTGTGTTCTTCCTCAGCTTTTTCAGCTGCTGAACAGGACCTAATAGCCTTTAAAACTCTGCTATCTAGGAGGCTGATTCTACGCCCCTGGAAATCTGCAACGCCGTCAAACTACACAGCTTGAATGAAACAAGTCCTCTTCTTTCTTATACTGGAAAAAATCAGACTGACACTAGCAGGCAAGGCTCTAGTGTTTGAGAGGACTTGGAACTTTTTTCTGGTTTACCTCAAGAGTCCTAGGTGCCAGATCACGCTGAGCTGAAAATGGGAGGAAGATATGTGTATGCATATGTACATGTATGTATGTATATATAGATATATACGTGTGTATATGTGTATTCATATGTGTGTATGTGAATTTCAAGTAAAATGGGCCAGCTGTTTCAGGTACAATGGGCCAGTCAAACTGCAAAGGGAAATAGTAATTTATCATCAATTAAAAATAAAAAAAACACAATTGCTTATACAGCCACATAAGATTTAAACAGCATTAAACAAACATATGTATGGCATTAAAAACAAACACATTTGGGTGCAAACCCACATATTCAAATGTGGAATTAAAAAAGTCCATTGTGGAACAGCATAGATTAGTGATCCGATGTCAGTGCTGTGTGTGTGTGCATTAGTGTGCGATCTGTGCCTGTAAGTGTCGGTCGGTGTGCGAGTGTGTGGGTGTGTGTGTACTTCAGTGATGTCCAAACTTTTTGCTACAAGGGCCAAAATCATCAAGTTGAAAATGCCCATAGGCCACAAGGGTGTTGTGGCCTATGGGCAAAGTTGAAAAATCATCCAAAATCTTTGATCTATTCAAAAATTGCTGGATTATGAGTTTGTTTTTATCGTTTTCAGTTGCTAGCAAGCTAAAGCTACAAAAATTCCCCCCGGTGCGTTGTTCCGCCTGGGTGGGGAGGTCTGAACGGCCTCAGTGAACGTTGAGGTCGGGAAGTTTCACCTTTCCAAATTAAATGATAAGGAAACCAAAATCGTTGTCTTTAGTAGCCCTGGATAGTTAATGTTGTTGGCTCACTGGATTTCTTCCGCGTTACATAGGTAACAAATCTGGGAGTGATCTTGTACTGACGTACAAAGTGTGTTGTTGTTTTCATCTGAAGCTACTAACGGTTTAAACCTTCCATGTCCAGGAAGGACTTTGAAAAATGTATACAATTGCTGATGATGTTAATGTTAGATTACTTTAACTCACGTTCTTAAACATCATATACTAGCCTACAGATAGCACAAACTGCAGCTTTCACGAGTTGGCCGCTTGCCGTCTGCCAGGGGACATGTTGATCATATCACATCTGCACTGGCAGCTTTCGCTGGCTTCCTGTTTTTGTACATGATCCAATTTAACATTTTGTATATGTGCTGCTTGGATTTAAAGCTTTGACTGGTTTGGCCCCTTCCTCTATGGCCAAGCTTTTAAATAGACATGCTCCTATGAGATCCTCCTCTCAACTCCTTTTGGAAGTTGTTTTAGCTCTCCAGGCTAGAATCTTAGGGTAACAAACCTACTCCTTGTGAGAGTTATGAATCAGTTTCCCTCTGTAGTTCAGCCTCCACAATCTCTGCAAAGCTTTAAGTCTCTCCTAAAAACTATTTACTTTGTACACTAAACATTTTAGGATCATATTTTTGTGAATCTTATTCTATCTTTTGTCGTTCTGATTTTACATTTCTCTCTGCTTTTCTGGTTTCCTTTTACCAAACAGCAGTTTTGGTAATTGAGGTTGTTGTAAATATGCTTTACATATACATTTTACCTTGACCTGACCTTGGATTATACATTTTTTTTGTGTGTAACAGCACCAGCCTGTTCTCAAACTCAGTAAATAGCAGTATTCCTGAAAAAAAGAGCCAGGCACTTAAAACATTTTAACAACCTGATAAAAAATGCTGTTTCTGTTCTGGGGACAATTGTGGATCAACTGGAGATAATGATGCAAAGAAGGATTCTTCATAAAATCAAAAAATTATGGACAACCCTGAGCATCCTCTTCATGACAGTATCCTACAGCAACAGAGTATCTTCAGTTGGAGGCTTCTTCAGCTTTGCTGCAACACAGATTGCTACAGAATATCCTTTCTCCCCACAGCCATCATGGTCTACAACAACTCCTTGAAAAATGTATTAGTAATGAGCTACAACACCACTTAATTTCGCTCAATCAATAATTTTTTTTTTTTATTGAATTTGTAAATAAGATAATTAAGCTTGATGAAACTCACTGGTGGCAGGTTTGGTTCAACTTAAAGTAACAGTCAAAGCACAAAAAATGCATTCACAACCGTTTTTGACCAGATATTCTCATATCTTTCCACAGAATGGATCAGAATCTCTATACTTTCCTCGTTGTCACCATCATGAATGAGAAGGTATTGAACGAATAACAGAACATTTCATTTTTTTATGTTTGTAGTGGAAAATTTTATGTTATGATTCAATTCAATTCAGTTTATTTATATAGCGCCATTTCACAACAGATGTCATCTCAAGGCACTTTACAAGAAGAGTTATTACAATACAATGTTTAGTGTAGAAATTACAGAACCACAGAAGATTGCGTCGTGGAATTCTCAGCAATCCCTCATACTGAGCAAGCATGAAGCGACAGTGGGAAGGAAAAACTCCCTTTTAACAGGAAGAAACCTCCGGCAGAACCAGGCTCAGCACAAGCAGTTATCTGCCGCGACCGTCTGTGGCTTGGAGAATACATAACAGAGACACAGAAAGAGCAATAGAACTGATGCAGAAGTTTGTTGCAGGACGTGGAGAATTTTCCGTCACTGCAATGCCATCTTAGTCAGGGTCGTCAAGCTGGGCAAACTGGTCGCGCTTCAAATATTGTATTTTCACGCGCGAACTGGCCTTCAGCGGATCTGGGGATACAGTGCAGCTGGCGGTGGATTATGGACCGAGCTGATGGAGGACAGAGTGGATTACGTGTTCGGCCTGGCCTCCGGTAGAGCTGGGACCGCTGCACTGGGGGTTTGGTGAGCTACAGATATGTGGTGCGGGAGCTGCTACCAGGAAACCAGGTGAGGAGGCTTGATTATCAGTATTTCCTCCATGTCCTGCTGAGGCTGTGACTCCATGACAGTCACAGAATCACTGAAACTCGATTTGACGCTGGAGTTCAGATTTTTCCAACCCGAGCGATAGACGCCATGAGCGCGAATGCACAAAATGTACCACATAAAATGCAGCGCAAATTTTCCATCGCATCTGTAGCGCGAATTGTTCGCCCAAATCAGGCAGAAAAGCTTTTTCGCGACACAAATCTGCTTCTGGAGTGTTGCGGGACACAAGTCGCACTTCATCGCGCTCCTCCATTGATTTTACATGTAAACCTGAAGCTCGTGTGTCCAGACCAAATGCGATTGGAGCGACTGTAGCTTCAGCTTTTTAGGTCCTAGAAAAAAAAAAATATATATATATATATATATATATATGTTTTTATATACACATATTTGATTAAGTTATACCTGTGGAAGTTAACTTCAACTATAAATTTATCTTGATTGCTTATCTTTTTTTTGTAACTACGTTTTTCAATTTCTTGGAAGCCTGCTGAGTGGTAACGTTTTCCTCCTACCCAATGTATTTAATGAATTCCTTTGGAAATAAATAAAAAGATTATTTGCTGACCCTATGTACAGACACACACATCCAACAAATTAGATGGGCAGTATAAATCAAATAGTGCTATATTGTTTGCATATCAGCAAACTAGTGCTGTATCAAACCCTTATATAAACATAGCAACCTTGATATGTTGTGTATAAACACACGCGTTACTGTGTGCATTAAAAAAAAAAAATCACAACCAATATTTTGCTTAGCCAATGTAAACCATATAGAGCATATACACTCAATGGTACTTTATTAGGAACACCTCGCTAGTACAGGGTTGGACCCCTTTTTCCTTTTGCACACTGTGGTCATAAAGGGATGGACATGTTCAGAAACAATACTCAGGCTGTGGCGTTGCAATGATGATCAATTGGTACAAAAGGGGCCCAAAGTGTGCGAAGAAAATGTCCCCCACACCATTAAACCACCACCGGTCTGAACCGTTGATACAAAAGTATGATGGATCCATGCTTTCATGTTGTTGACCAGGGCGGAACAATTTTGGAAATCAATCTAATTGCGATTTTTTTCTTCAGTATTGCAAATTCCGATTTAATTTGCAATAATTTTTAATGGGGCTTTTCTCATGTATTTTTTAACTAATGCAAGCAAGAAAATCCATAAACGATGTACAAACAATGTATCAACAATGTCAGATTTTTAAAAACAATTTATTGTATTCCATAGGCTAGACTTATTTTAAGATAAAGGCAAATAAAGCATGGCTGAACATTAAGAAGGTTTTTAAGCTACTTAAGTCACTACCTTCATCGTGATGTCCTTCGTTATGCAAACAAGGTTTTTTTCCTGCAGATCCCAGCTGGCCAGCCCCTCTCCAGGCCGGCCGCAATGTTTTCCCTCCTGTGGTCATCGGATGGCTGGTATTTTAGCCATGCATAAACCGTGCCATGCATTGTTTGAGCTGCTCACAAGTCATGTGACTTTTCCAGATCTCAAGCTCATGACCAGTCAAATTGCAGCTTTTGGGATTAAAAAATCTGATTTTGTCATATTGCAATATTATTCCATATGCAATTAATTGTTCAACCCTAGGGCTGCATGGTGGTGCAGTGGTTAGCACTGTTGCCTTGCAGCAAGAAGGTCGTGGGTTCATATCTCGGCCCAGGGCCTTTCTGCATTGAGTTTGCATGTTCTCCCCGTGCCTGCGTGGGTTCCCTCTGGGTTCTCCGGCTTCCTTCCACAGTCCATAAACATGACTGTCAGGTTAATTGATCACTCTAAATTGTGCGTTCATGCATGGTTTTTTGTCATCTCTGTCTGTGGCCCTGTGACAGACTGGCGACCTGTCCAGGGTGTACCCCGCCTCTCACCCGTTGACAGCTGGAGATAGGCACCAGCCCCCGCGACCCCTTGAGGAATAAGCAGTTCAGAAATTGGATGGATGTTCAACCCTGTTCTTGATTCCAAATTCTGACTCTACCATCTCAATCTCACAAACCTCATCAAACCAGGCAACATCCTTCTGTTGACTAATTTTGGTGAGCCTGTGCAAATATTAGCCTCAGTTTCCTGTTCTTAGCTGACAGAAGTGGCACCTGGTGTGGTCTTCTGTAGCCCATCTGGCTCAAGGTTCAACATGTTGTGCATTCAGAGATGCTGTTCTGCATACTTTGGTTGTAAGGGTGGTTATTTGAGTTGCCGTTGCCTTTCTATCTGCTTGAACCAGTCTGGCCATTATCCACTGACCTCTGGCATCAACAACACATTTTTACCGACAGAGCTGCCTTTCACTGGATATTTTCCCTTTTTGTGGAACATTCTCTGTAAACCCTAGAGACGGTTGTAGGTGAAACTCCCAGCAGATCAGCATGTTCTGAAATACTCACACCAGCACGTCTGGCACCAACAACCATGCCACGGTTTGGACTGCAGCAGATCATGTTGACAATGTCTGCATGCCTAAATGCATTGAGTTTCCAACATGTGATTGGCTGATTAGTGATTTCTCTTAAGCAGTTAGACAGGTGTGCCTAATAAAGTGACCAATGTTTGCAAAAAATAAGGTCAAGGTTGGAAAATAAAACCGAACTTTTGTTTTAAGGTTGTGAAATGGGATTGAGCATGAGATACTCCTAGTTAGAAATGGTCCTAACTGACAGCCATAATGGACTTTCAAAATAAGAATCAAACAAGTGCTACAAAACCAAAGCATCCCTGGTGTCCTATACCACAACTGAAATTAATATTTTAAAGGAAATTTGTACTCAGCTGCTTTTTGTAGACAGCAATATTATACTTCATATATTTGTCTTTAATACACTGCAGAGTTAATATTTCCACATAAGAGTAACTCAAAGTATTACCCATAAATGTGGCTATGCTATATTTGGTTATTTTGGTTTGTCATAGCAATGTTGAAGTTACATCAAGAAGTGTGTGTTCTGTCAATTATCTGTCTTAATATACGGGTAGCACCTAACCATACCATTTCGTTTGTGTTTATTTTTAGATTGACTGCTACACTATGAATAAAATGAGCGATGAAGAGCTCAAACAGTATGTTCCCAAGTTTTGAGATCGTTTAGCCATTCGTCAGTATTGTAGGAAAGAAATTTGTCATCTTCAAGGAACAATGGAAGTTTCTAAGGCCAGCAAAACTCTAATGCAAGAAATTAAACAGAAGAGGGTCTCCAGAAATCGCACTGGCGATCGGTGAGAGAAGCTCATTGGTTACTCTAATACTTCAAAACAGGAATGAGCTTTTCAAATGGGTCTTTTTGAAGAAATTGAAGGCTGCAAAATTCAGGTGAAGGAAAGCACCAGGCACCAGACATCTCAAAGCACCCAAGACAAGCACTATGACAGAACTATTGGAGATTGGTAAAGGGACTGTTTTTTCAAAATGGAAAGTGTAATCTTGATGATGTCAGCGAATTTAAATTCCTAATGTGGTATTTCACCGAAGAAGAACTTGATACAATGACTACGTTTGGCCAGCAATATGAGATTAGAAAGGTTAAAATGCTGCGTTTGTGTGTGTCATGCAAGATGATTGAAAGAGACACAAATGAAGCAGGGAATGATGCTGCCTCACTTGGTCAATCCCAGCTGGAACAGACACTAACAGGAGGCACTTATTTAACTTCCAGTGAATATGGTTCCTTCTTGCCCGCTTCTCCTACTTTGGATTTTACAGTGGAATCTCAACCAGAGCCAGTTTCTTCAAATATGGAAACCTGGAATGCTGAATACATCCTTGTAGAGGATTTTGTGGATGAAAGGGGAGATGAGGTATTGTAGTGGATGATGAAATAGTGGTTGGTCCTGGTTTTCTGGAGGATGACACATTCAGCCTTGATGATACCCAGCCGATGGACACAGTGGAGTGGGAAAGGTCAATAACAGTCCAGGAGCATTTGCAACTTTTAAAAACCATCAGGATAAAGCTTTACAGGGGAAATGTTTTCCACGAACTGAATGATGCTTTCAGGAATGGCACCGTAACAGTTAATGACCGTCTTCTAGAGATCGAGATGATCCAACCCAATGGTTTGACAGAGAAAGGGGAGGACAATAGTGGGGTTTTTTACGCGATGCACTGAGCGACTACTGGCAGTCCTTGATGAAATGTTCTAATGGAAACAGTTAAAGTACCGCTGACAAGACATGACATGAAAGATGAATGGGTACACATAGCACGTGTTATGGTACTTGGCTACAACATGGTGAAGTACTTTCCAATATTTATAACCAAACCCTTCCTCTACTACTGTTTAGGACTTGAAATAAAGGATGATGACCTACTTTCAAGTTTTTTAGAAACTGTTCCAACTGAAGAAAAGGAAATCATTGACCTTGCAATGATGGACTACAAAACAGTGTCAGGAATAGAGGAATGGTTGGAGTTTATTGAGGCCCCTGATGTTAAAGTTCATATCACAGAGGCAAGCATCAAAAATACTTTACTTGAAGTAGCGCATAAAGAGCTGGTACAGAAGCCTGCTTACATAGCAGAGTGTTGGAACAGTGGTCTTAAAGACCTGAAATTGCCACAAGGAGGATTAAATGAAATATTTGCTATGCTCAACCCTTCTCCAAGAAAGGTTGGAGCATTGTTACAACATGAAGCTCGAAATAAAAGGGAAAGCCAGACATTGGATTTCCTCAAGAAGTTAATTAGAAATTGTTCTGAATTGTTTTGTACTGGTAATTATATAGGAGAGGAGCCTGATAACTAAAAGATCTGCCTCCTATTCTACTTTTTCAAATCCTAGGAACTACCAGTAGACCTGCAGTCTGAGAACGAAGTACTCTGTTAGGAACATATAAAACAATCAGATCTCTGATGTACGATGGAGCTGATTATTAAGGGCTTTATACGTAAGGAGGAGCATCTTAAACTCTATTCTGGATTTAACAGGCAGCCAATGGAGAGAAGCCAAAACAGGAGAAATGTGATCTCTCTTTTTAATATTCATCAGAACTCTTGCTGCAGCATTTTGGATCAACTGAAGGCTTTTGATTGCATTTTGTGGACTTCCTGATAATAAGGAATTACAGTAGTCCAGCATCGAAGTAACAAATGCATGGACTAGTTTCTCTGCATCACTCCTGGACAGGATGTTAGCAATATTCTGAAGGTGGAAGAAAGAAATCGTAGAAACCTGTTTAATATGGGGTTTAAATGTCATGTCTTGGTTAAAAATTACACCGAGGTTCTTTACATTATTACCAGAGGCCAAATTAATGCCATCCAGATGAAGTGATTGACTTAGCAGTTTCCTTTTTAAAGGGTCTGGTCCAAAGACAACAACCTCTGTCTTGTCTGAATTTAGGAGCAGAAAATTCAGAGTCATCCAAGTTTTTATGTCTTTGAGACATGCTTGTAATCTGCCTAACTGATGGCTTTCATCAGGTTTTATGGATTAATATAATTGTGTATCATCAGCATAACTGTGGAAATTCATACCATGTTTTCTAATTATTTTACCGATTGGAAGCATATATATAGTAAAGAGAATCGGTCCAAGCACAGAACCCTGAGGTACTCCACAAGTAACCCTTGAGTGTGAAGAAGATTTATCATTGACATGAACAAACTGGAATCTGTTGGACAGATATGATTTAAACCATCCTAGAGCTGTTCCCTTTATCCCTACAACATGTTCCAGCCTTTCTAAGAGAATATTATGATCGACTGTGTCAAAAGCAGCACTGAGATCTAACAAGACCAGCACAGTCACAAATCCATTATCTGAGGCCATTAGAATATCATTAGTAACTTTTACCAGTGCTGTTTCAGTGCTATGATGAGCTCTAAAACCTGACTGAAATTCCTCAAACAGGTTGTTGCTGTTTAGATGCTCACATACTTGATTAGCAACTATTTGCTCAAGAATTTTGGATAAGAAAGGAAGGTTAGATATAGGTCTGTAGTTAGCTAAGTCATCGTGATCCAGGGAGGGTTTCTGAAGTAAAGGCCTAATTACAGCAACCTTAAATTCCTGTGGCACATATCCATTTATTAAAGATAGATTCATCATGTCTAGGATAGGGCCAGTAACCAGAGGGAACACTTCCTTAAATAATTTGGTTGGTATTGGGTTTCTTTCAGATTTGGGAACGATAAGTAAAGTAGATTCAAAGGTTATCAAAAAAAAGCAATTGAGTCTAAGATAATATTAAAGGCTGCAGTTAAGCTATCACTTTCAGTGTTCACGTGGATATTAAAATCCCCTACTATAATTAGCTGATCAGTGTTTAAAACTAAATCAGATTAAGAATCTGAGATTTGGTCCAAGAATTGAGAGTAAGGGCCTGGTGGACGATACAAAACCACAAACAAAAGTGGTTTTAACGATTTGCAGTTTGGATAAGGAAAACTAAGGCTTAGATGTTCAAAAGAGCTGTATTTAATAACTGGTCTAGGGCAAATGAGTAAATCTGAATGAAAGATGGTTGCAACTCCTCCTCCTCATCCAGTACTTCTAGGAATGTGAACATTTTGATAATTGGAAGGAGTTGACTCATTTATAATTACAAAATCCTCCTGCTGCAACCAGGTTTCTGATAGGCAAAATAGATCAATTTTATTATCATATATCAAGTCATTTACTAATAAAGTCTTTGAGGAGAGGGATCTTATGTTTAGTAAACCACCTCTAATTGCTCTATTATCTTGTTTGGTCCGAGTCGTATTTATTTTAATGAGATTTTCATAGTTTGCTGTTGTCCGGTTAACTTTTAGTCTATATGATATTGGCCGTGGGCAAGACACTGTCTCAATGGGGTATTGAGTGGGTAACAGTACAGAATCTGCAGAGAGGTGTGTTAAACTATGACTCTGCTTCCTGGTCTGGACCCTGGTTTGTCACTGTTTTGAAGGACTAATAAATCTGTCCAGATTCCTAGAAAGAAGAGCTGCTCCATCAAAAGTGGGATGGATGCCGTCTCTCCGGATCAGACCAGGTTTTCCCCAAAAAGTTTTCCAATTATCAATGTAGCCCACGTTGTTCGCAGGACACCACTCAGACAACCATCGATGTAATGACAGCATGCGGCTAAACATGTCGTCACTGGTCCAATCGGGCAGGGGACCAGAAAAGATTACACAGTCCGACATCTTTTTAGCAAACGTACACACCGAAGCAACACTAATTTTAGTGACCTCCGATTGGCGTAACCGGGTGTCATTACCGCCATCGTGAATAACAATTTTACTGTATTTACGCTTATCCTTAGCCACCAGTTTCAGGTGGGATTTTATGTCGCTTGTTCCAAGGGCCTATTATGTGGTGAACTTTACAGTAATCTATAATATATATACACATGTGTGTGTGTGTTTTGTTACTCAGCCAATATTTGTAATATTAGAGAGGGAAAAGTTTAACCATTTAATTTTGAATTGATACTTTTTTTGTAATATTTATCACAAATATACATAAATATACCAGTTTATATACACTCAGGTCAGTAAATATTGGGACATCGACACAATGCTAACATTTTTGGCTCTATACAATGGAGCCAAAAATGGATATCAAATGAAACAAACAAGATGTGCTTTAACTGCAGACTGTCAGCTTTTATTTGAGGGTATTTACATCCAAAACAGGTGAACGGTGTAGGAATTACAACAGTTTGCATATGTGCCTCCCACTTGTTAAGGAACCAAAAGTAATGGGACAATTGGCTTCTCAGCTTGTTCCATGGCCAGGTGTGTGTTATTCCCTCATTATCCCAATAACAATGAGAAGATAAAAGGTCCAGAGTTCATTTCAAGTGTGCTATTTGCATTTGGAATCTGTTGCTGTCAACTGTCAAGATGAGATCCAAAGAGCTATCAGTGAAGCAAGCCATCATTAAGCTGAAAAAACAAAAGAAACCTATCAGAGAGATAGCAAAAACATTAGGCGTGGCCAAAACAACAGTTTGGAACATTCTCAAAAAGAAGGAACGCACCGGTGAGCTCAGCAACACCAAAAGACCCGGAAGACCACGGAAAACAACTGTGGTGGATGACCGAAGGGTCCTTTCCCTGGTGAAGAAAACACCCTTCACAACAGTTGGCCAGATCAAGAACACTCTCCAGGAGGTAGGTGTATCTGTGTCAGAGTCAACCATCAAGAGAAGACTCCACCAGTGTGAATACAGAGGGTTCACCACAAGATGTAAACCATTGGTGAACCCCCAAAACAGGAAGGCCAGATTAGAGTTTGCCAGACAACATGTAAAAAGCCTTCACAGTTCTGGAACAACATCCTATGGACAGATGAGACCAAGATCAACTTGTACCAGAGTGATGGGAAGAAAAGAGTATGGAGACGGAAAGGAACTGCTCATGATCCTAAGCATACCACCTCATCAGTGAAACATGGTGCTGGAAGTGTCATGGCGTGGGCATGTATGGCTGCCAGTGGAACTGGTTCTCTTGTATTTATTGATGATGTGACTGCTGACAAAAGCAGCACGATGAATTCTGAAGTGTTTCGGGCAATATTATCTGCTTATATTCAGCCAAATGCCTCAGAACTCATTGGACGGTGCTTCACAGTGCAGATGAACAATGACCCAAAGAGTACTGCAAAAGCAACCAAAGAGTTTTTGAAGGGATAGAAGTGGACTGTTTTACAATGGCCAAGTCAATCACCTGATCTGAATCCGATTGAGCATGCATTTCACTTGCTAAAGACAAAACTGAAGGGAAAATGCCCCAGGAAAAAGCAGGAACTGAAGACTGTTGCAGTAGAGGCCTGGCAGAGCATCACCAGGAATGAAACCCAACGTCTGGTGATGTCTATGTGTTCCAGACTTCAGACTGTAATTGACTGCAAAGGATTTGCAACCAAGTATTGAAATGTATAAGTTTGATTTATGGTTCTTATTCTGTCCCATTACTTTTGGTCCTTTAACAAGTGGGAGGCACATATGCAAACTGTTGTAATTTCTACACCTAAGATAATCAATGGGATCAGTCCCTTCAATGTATACATAACCCTTTTGTAAGCACTGTTAAATTGGCCATATTGGATCAAAACACTTTTATAAATCAAAATGTATGAATGCAATTCTGAAGTTGTGAACATTAGGTAAGAAGAGCCCTGTAAACTTTGTCCCTGACACCGATCAGATTGATGATTTTTCTGAAAGCTTTGCAGTAATTTGTAACTATGCCTATTAAATACAGTGTAGTATTCAGATCCCTCAAAATTTGCACTACTTTTATTCTGCCAACTGCTCAAAACAAGAACAAATGGCATAAATGTAATTTTTTTGCAAATGTATTAAAAAAGACCAACTGACATATCACATGGGCATAAATATTCAGACTGCGCAGCATTGTGAAGGGTCTGAATATGCCTTCATTTAAAATCACAAGACTATCATGACCTGGATGACTGAGAATCTAAATCAATGACTAGAAAAACCCTTTTGAGCTAGTACAGCCATGAGTCTTCTGGGGATTGATGAAACAAGATTTCTGCCTCATGGATATGGGGATCCTCTCCAGTTGTTTCAGTTTTGATGGTGAACATTGGTGGACAGCCATTTTCAGGTCTATCCAGAGATGCTGCGTTGGATTTAGGTCAGGGCTCTGGCTGGCCCAGTCGACAACCGTCACAGAGTTGTTCTGAAGCCACTCCTTTGTTATTTTAGCTGTGTTCTTAGGGTAATTGTCCTGTTGGAAGATTGAACCTTTGGCCCAGACTGAAGTCCTGAGTGATATAGAAGAGGTTTTCTTCTAGGTCTCTGTTCTTGGCCACATTAATCTTTCTTTCAATTGCAGCCAGTCGTTCTGTCCCTGAACTTGAAAAATAACCCCACAGTATGATGCTCCCACCACCATTTTTAACTGTTGAGCAGGTGATTAGAAGTGCCTTGTTTTCTCCACACATACCGCTCAGAATTAATGCCTAAAAATTCAATCTTGTTCTCATCAGACCAGATAAAATTGTTCCTCACAGTCTTTGAGTCCTTCGTTTGGTTTTTGGCTTTCATATGTCTTGCACTGAGGAGAGATTTCCTTTGGGCCACTCTAATAAAGCTCGACTGGTGGAGGGTTGCAGTGACAGTTTGCTTGCTGTAACTTTCTCCCATTTCCCTTCCCCATCTCTGTAGCTCAGCCACAGTAATATTTGGGTTCTTTTTTATCTCTCCCCAAGGCTCTTCCCCGACAATTTCTTAATTTGGCTTGACATCCAGGTCTAGGAAGAATGCTGGTCATCCCAAACTTCTTCCATCTGAGGATATGGAGGCCACTGTGCTCATAGGAATCTTAAGTGCTGCAGAAATTATTTTATAACCTTGGTAAGAATCTTTGCTCCTTGGGCAGTTCCTTTGTGTACAGGATTCTCATTTCCTCTGACATGGACTGAGCTGTTTAAGCAATACAATAGTTCTACAAGCACATTTTATTACTTAAAAATAGCAACAGCAGATTATGATTTGATTGTTTGTTTAATCATTCATTTAGCTCTGCCAACACAAATAGTTCCAACTGGAAAAGAGAAGAGGCTGTTGCCAGGCAACACAAACATTTCAAATAAAAATTCGAAGACTGCTCCAAATGCGGCCGACGAATCCGGGCGACTTCTCCCCGATTTGAAGGACCGTTGCGGTGTATCCTTCGCTGGTCTACATATCCCAAGATTCATTGCGGGCTGAACGGGCGAATTTTCTTCCAGCAACATGGCAGACGAAGCAGCAGGCGAAGCGATTGAGGAGCACAGTTTTAGATGTAAGTATATTCAAATCTGGCGGTTCAAAAATGAAAAACTTAAAGCGGTTGTGTTGTTTGCCTTTTATTCTTGGCTTAGACATGTATTTTAATATTTTTTTGTAAAGCATCGCTCGTAAACGAGCTCGCATGGTAGTGTAATGGTTTCTTCATCTTACGCAGATCATTTCCTTTTCTTACGGTAAATTAAGTAAAAAGTCAAATCCTCTTAGGAGAAATTATTACCTCTTTACCGTGAAAATCGGGGCACGGTGGCTTGGAGGTTGAAGATTAAATCCAGTTATACAGCTTATGCTAGAGGACTCTTATTGAGCCTCATACAACACAGAACCTGTGATCTGTTGTTCTGCTGTGAAAACTACAGTTCTGCATTCTTAAATCAAGAAAGTTGTCACGTTCCTCTCCTATTTATTTTCTATCTAATGAGGAAAATTTTAGGAGGAGATGTATCTGCAGGAGAAATTAATCCCTTGCCGGAAAAAAAAAAATTGAGAGCAGAAAATAAACCTACTGTATGTATATTTGCAACAGTGCAAATAACAAAATTTATGACTGATCACTTTAATAAATATACATTTCATAAAGGTTGTTGTGTTGCTCTTTTTGTAAACTGTGTTTATTGTCTTCTTGTTTAGGATATGAAGCAGCAAAGGGAGACTGGAGAGGAGAGCAGGGACCGAATGGATGGACTGTTTTTTTTTTCATTCATGTTTTTGTCACATTTTTTATTTAGGTGTTCGATGGTTGTGAATAAATGAATTTCTAAAAATGTTAAATATCATGAAGTCATTTAATTAAAAGTTGTATTAGTGTTTTTAAAGAAGCTTACGTTGAACAATTTAAAATAACATAACATATATTGGCATCAGGATAAGTTTTTTGCAGTTATTTATAAGTGTATAAATGACCTCTTTAAGCTTAATTAGAACAAACGGGCAGTGTTGCTGGATCAGTTGAATACAGATTAATTTCATATTTTCTGGTTGACGAGGGGAACATCATACAGGTTGGTCTGCAGAGAGAGTTTAGGGCAGCTTCGTCATGCTGTCCACTGCATCCATCATCAGGGTTTACAGGCTGCTTAAGTCGACGTGCACAAAAGACAAGTTTTTCCAACCAGAGAGCCCCACAGACCTCCACCAGCTTCATCTTCAAGCTCATCCCAAGAGGCAGCTGTGGAGAAAAGTGTTATGACCTGCAGTTTTGTTAAAACACAATGTTATTGTTGCAGTGGTTGTTTACAAAAAACTATTCAGTTTATTTAGGAAGAGCCAATTTGGAATATGCTTGGTAAAAAAAATCATAGATATATAAAATCAAATGAGAAAATGCTTTTTTGATCCAAAAGGCATATGTAATTTTAAGCTCACAAAGAATTTTTACAGTTAAAATGAATATAAAAAATGTAATATTACAAATTTATACATTTGATCACTAGTCATTCAATTACAGAACTTATCATGAGAGTAACTATCTTAAGTAGTAACCTGGATTAAATAAAATGATCTTGATATGATGACCTCTCAGCCAGAGATATAAAACATGGCGCAGACAGTAAAACTTGTTGCTCCTCTAGAGTAAAAAAGGTGAGTAAAATACTGGGGAATATTTCTTGCTTTACCAGCTGGTTTAGCGTGATCGCGGTTGCTAGGCGACAAGACGTTCGGCAAAGTGGGGGCGGGAATTCAACTGAAGGCTAGACCGTCCAAATTCACAGCCGTTAACATCCGGTCTACCCGGTCGACGAAGGACCCAGCCCACGTAGACCGCGTAGACCGGGTCCTTCGAAGGATCCAGCCCCTGAATTCGGATACAGCCACTCTGTTTGAAAAAAGTTCCAGTGCCGTTGTAGTACAATATCAGCACTCTTGGAAATTCTCTTGTCCAATCAAATTACTTGGTCGGAACTGTTGTATAAAAGGTGTTATATAGGTGTCTGCCTTTTCTAATAGAGTCCAATCATTTCAAACACAGCTGGACTCCATTGAAGGAGCAGAACCATCTCAAGGTGGATCACAGGAAATGGACAGCATGCAAGTTAAATATGAGTGTCACTGCTAAGGGTCTGAAAAATAATGACTATGTAATGATTCAGTTTTTTTTATTTTTATTTAAAAAATTTCAATATTAGTGGATTTTTTTATCGTTCAAGACGATCGTGCTGACTGTACATTAAAGTTAAATAGAATCAACTTTTTGGATTTAACCAAGTGTCTGCAGTAAAACAAAGATATACAAATTTAAAGGAGTCTGAATACTTTCCGTACCGTAAATGTATGCCATTTAAAAGTATTCTTAGTAAATCTAAGGCTGCTATTTTAATTATCTAAGTGTACAGGTATGGATGCTCTAATTGTGGCCTTTACATTTCTGTATTATGACAATATGTTGATTAAAACAATTTATGAGACCTTTCCCTTGTGGGACTATAACATTTTCTCCAATATGTATTTAGTAAAGTTGAGAATCTACTTGAAAAAATGTCTCAACGTTATTAATTTTGAAATTTCTTTGATCATGTTTTGAACAGGTGCAGACCTCCTTGTTGCCCTGCAGATTCATCTCCGCTTTATTGAGCCAGAGAGTACATTCACACGAAGACCAATGTCCCACACTTGTGGTTGTGTGCTGGAGGTTCCAAACAACTATACGTCATACCCGGAGTTGGCGGAAGAGTTTGGTAATGTCCTAGACGCAAACATGTGGGTGATGGACATAATATAATTTTGAGTTCAAAGGTTCAAGTAATGAACATTGCAGCTGTTACAAATATCATATGAAACCCCCTAGTAGAGGCAAAAAAGTTTTCTACCTCTTTTTTCATGCTCAAATGAAAATTTTTAAAACTACTTTAGTAATTTCAATACATTCAGTGCCAAATTAAATGACACTACTTGTAAAAAATGCAATGAAATTTTCTTAATAAAATGTGCATGTTATTTGCAATCTATCATGGCCAAATTGGAATAAAAAATGTAGTGTTTATAAAAGCGATGAGTCTACCTTCACTATGCACCTTAAATTAAACAGGAATCCACTTGATGTCATCAGAATATGTCATCCTAAAGACACAGTTGAGTTTTAGTTAATGTCACTGCTGGATAATACAATCACATTACATTTATGCTGTGTTTAAACCTATTTTATCAGCCAAGTATGGATGTGAGAAATATATTTTCTTTATCCTATTTGCTTTATCGAAAATACATTTGATATAAACTATTTCAAAATGGATTTGTTTTTTGTCTTTTATTCAGGTTTGTACTGTCATTGAACCACAGCTTTTTGGTGACAATGCTAAAGTTATATCATAATAGGTCATGTTATGATCATTTTTCCAACATGTTTTTTTAAATATATATATATATATATATATATATATATATATATATATATATATATATATATTTGATTTCTTACACTTGTGTACTGAATGTACTTCTGTGTGTTATTTTCAAAAGATTCGTATCTGATGTTATCTATATTAAAATGTCATAGTTGGATTACTGTTTTTTTATGAATTGTAAGTGGATAGATAAATGTTTTCACTGAAAATTTTTGTTATACAGCAAAATTGCAAGTGTCCCTGATTGTCTTCACACTTACAGCCAATAACCGCCTTTAACTGTAGACATTGTTTCATGGCTCAATGATCTTTATTTTAAGTTATAATAGGTATTAGATCACATACTGATAATTTTTTCTGAATCCTGTTTACTGAATGCACTTATAGATTTTAATTTTAAAATATCATACCAGCTTTTATATTTTCTAAATGTAACTATTATATATTGTGAGTTTTATTTTCTAATAATGCCATGTTTTGCGGACACAGTATTTTATTCATAACCTGAATGTTTTGTCAGAGATATACAAATGGTTAGATATAATAATATTCCGGGTCAAGTCTGAGAATAAGTTCAGAGGAAATCTTACTGGAAAAATTTGCAGTAGTTTAACTGCTTGTCTCAACACTTAAAGACAGCAAAGCAGCCCTTAACTTTAGATATAGTTTTTTATGGTTCTGTGATATTTTTTTGAAGTTTCAATGAGCTGTAAGCTTTTTTAAAAAAGTTATATTAACCTATTTATGTTCAACAGAAGTTATTTTGTCCTAACCCTTTATATAATAAAGTGCCTTCTAGTTCATGATTTTAAAAAAACTGTTTTCATAATTTTTGCTAAACGCTGAACTCAACCACATAAAACAAATCTTGTCCTATGAAGCTGTGGATTTTAAAAGTATTTGAAAAAAACAACAACTTTAAAATGGATGTATTGGTTTTAAAAATTGCTAAAATATTAATGTTGCTGTTGTAAGATAACCAACAGTCAATGATTAGATTATCTATCTCAGAACTTTGTCTATTTGTTATTGGCTGGGTTGTTATAGTAAATTAAGCCAAATGAAAGATAAAAAGAATAAAGTTTACTGTGCATAAGAAAGTAGAATACTTTCTTCTGATTTTTTTAACATTAATTTTTACAGTTAAGCATAATGATATTTTTACTGGCAATGTTCTTAAATGCACAAAAAAATGCTGAAGAGTTACCTAATTTTTTTGTTTATTATGAAATTTCAGAAAATATACAGCTTTTCAATATATATAAACATCCTCAGAAAAATGTTAATTATACTCAGGAATAAAAGTACATCTTATTCAGAAAAAAGTAATTATTTCAAATCAGTTAAAATAGTTTTTCTCAATGTATTTCAAAGGGGGGAAAAATCTGACAAAATACCAAATACAGACATTAGGGGACCAACAAAATAACCAAAAATGCCATGTTGCAATGGTAATATTTAAAAAAATAATTATCATGAATAACAGTAATAATAATGCAAGTCAGAATAAATACCTGCACATCCAGTAACTATGATATTACATATAATGTATCAGTAGTTCAACTCAGATACTCAATACAAATTACTAGACAAGTTTCTGAGGCTCTGTTCATGTTCAAGTACACGGTCAAATCATCCTGACATCTTAAGAGACTTGAGAATGATTTGACTATAATACTTATTTCCAAGAATGCTGTTTGTTTCCAATATCTTCACAAACATTAACAAATATCTGAAAGTATACAGCACTGCTTCTTTACCATGGTATGCAAAGGGCCACTACCTGCATTTCTTTTCTTTCCTGCAACAACACTCCTGAGTTGAAACAATGAGTGATTAACAGGCTTCTGAAGACCTACTGAAGATACGATTTAATCATTGAATCAAAAGAAATTAAAACCATATTTTATATATACACAAAATATTCCTTTCTTCCGTGATGTGTAGAAGGATATAGTGTATTAGGTGACCACCACGTAAGGGTATTTTTTATTAGGATTTTGAAAATCCTTCCAGATATGTAATAATACCTACTAGTGACATCTAGTGGCAGCTTAAATATGTTAGATAAAATGCTTAATTGGAGATTTGAACTAATTTGTGATCATGTCTAATACACTTTGAATTATTCCCTGTAATCCCGGTTTGAACATGTAAAATCAGACTTCTAGCACAACACGTCAAGGGGAATATAATAGATTAACTAACTGCATCTTACATTCATGTAACATCTAAAAGTTACCTGTAGCAAACAAAGGAACAGCATCAGGCTCTTGTCCAAGAAGTCGCCAACTAAAAAGACCCTCATCTTTAAGTCTGTGGAAGTGATCAAGCCAGAAGTGCATAAACTCTTATCAAAGAAAGCCCCACCAGCATTCAATTCGCTGATTAGCTGTACTCATTCCATACATGAAGCATATCTCGGCAGCATGAGCATCACCATGACTACGACGAAGGTAGCGTTGCATATCTCATATAAGGCTATTTCCTGTATCCATGTCTGATCTCAAGATATGAGCACATCCACCTATTTGTTCAATTGTCTCAAAGAAATATCCTTCTATGACTTTTGGGTCACTGCTGGAACAATATGCATTAAGCCATAGCATTCTCCTAGAAAACCCATCGATGGATCCATTAATGCAAATACCAAATGGCTTTAACTTATCATATGAGTCAACGTGCCATACTCTGGATCGATAATGGAAAAAATAATGCGTACTGTCATGATTTGTTCCTTTGGACTCTAGTGCGGGCACACAAACGACCAGCAGAAACAAGGAATAAAATATAAACAACGATTTATTGATTGCCCCACGGGAAATGAACAGCGGAAGAGACTCCACAGAGCTCAGGGTAGGATCCTCGGAACGGAGCTTAGGAGGGAGGCGGCCACTGAGGGTCAGAGGAGATGGAGGTGAGTGGGTTACAATGAATCAGAGGGGAAGCGGGAGTGGAAGGTTGGCTTACTTGAATAGTCTGATCATCCTCAGCTCTGGGGGGAAGGGTGTCGTGGTGTGTCCAGAGTGAACTGCGTCCAGGTTGTTCCGATCTCCTAGGTGGTTGAGGGTGGACAGGCAGAGGCGGTGCTTGGCTGAGCTTGGAGCGAACAGCGGGGGAGCGACAAGAGGACCCGTAATAGCAGGCGCCGCGGGCTGAGACTGCTCCACAGCAAGGCTCGATGGAAGCTTCTCGGGAAGGCGATCAACTGCTGGCAGAAAGAAGGCAGGGTGAGAGTAACCTACGGCAAAAACACAGAGTTTCTTGGGCTGGAACGAAGCTTGTTACCCATCCAACAAAGCGAACGATCTGGCGTCTGCTCCCAGTCACCGCTCCCCTTTTAGCTGCCGCTCCTTGATTGTCCTAACCGCGATCAGCTGGGAGATGACAACGAGCTGCGTCCTGAGGGAACACCAACACACACACCCTGACAGTACCCCCCCCCTCAACGGACGCCTCCTGGCGGCCAAACCTGGCTGGACGAGGCAGAAGCCCTTTCAAAGTCCGTTATGAGGGAAGGATCCAAGATGAAAGAGCGGGGAACCCAACGGCGCTCCTCGGGGCCATAGCCCTCCCAGTCCACGAGGTACTGGCGACCACGGCCCCGAGGGCGCACATCCACTATGCGCCGAACCGTGTAGGCAGGGTGCCCATCAACGATCCGGGCGGGAGGAGGGGGTTCGGAAGGAGGGCACAAGGGACTGGCAGAGACAGGCTTAACCTGGGAAACATGAAAAATGGGGTGGACACGGATATGGACCGGGAGTTTCAAACGGAGCGTCGAGGGGCTAATAACTGCCTCGATGGGAAAAGGCCCTAGGAAGCGAGGTGCCAGTTTCCTTGGGACTCCTTTCAAGGGAAAGTCACGAGCAGACAGCCATACTAATTGGCCAGGTGTATATTGGGGAGCAGGGCGACGGTGAAGGTCAGCAAAACGCTTGTTTTGGGCGGATGAGCGTTGGAGGGCTGCCCTTGTCTGCTCCCAAACTCCTCTGCAGGACCTGATATGAGAACGGACAGAGGGTATGGTGGAATTGGGAATAGAGTCAGGGAGGAGAGACGGTTGGAACCCAAGGGAGGCCTCAAAGGGGGAGACCCCGGTGGCTGCTGAGATGTGGGCATTGTGTGCGTACTCGACCCAGGGAAGATGGGAGCTCCAGGTGGAAGGGTTAGTTGCGCAGACGCAGCGAAGGGAACTCTCCAGCTCCTGGTTAAGCCTCTCGCACTGGCCGTTAGATTGGGGGTGGAAGCCTGATGTTAGTTGGGTCCGGGCCCCAAGAGCTGCGCAGAAGTCCCTCCACACACGGGAAATGAACTGAGGACCCCGATCCGAGAGGATCTCCACAGGGATGCCGTGAAGCCGGAAAACGTGAAGGCTGAGGAGCTTGGCGGTCTGGGCTGCAGTGGGTAATCTGGTAAGTGGAATGAGATGGCAGGCCTTAGAAAAACGGTCAACAATGGTTAGAATGACTGACTTGCCATGTGACGTGGGCAGTCCGGTGACAAAGTCTAGGGCGATGTGGGACCAAGGCCGAGCTGGGATGGAGAGGGGTTGAAGGAGATCTGAGGCGGGCTGATGAGAACCTTTGTTGCGGTTACATGCAGGACAAGCCAAAACATACTCTCTCACGTTTTTATTGAGCCCTGGCCACCAGAAATAACGACGGAGGAGTGCAATGGTTCGACTAGTACCTGGGTGACAGGATAATCTGGAAGTGTGCCCCCATTGGTTGACTCTGGTTCAGACAGATGATGGGACGAAGATACGGTGCGGAGGACCCCCCCCAGGGTCAGGTTCGTTGACTTGAGCGTTCTTGATAAGGGACTCGATGTCCCAGGTGAGGGATGGCAGGAGGGTGGAAGGATGGGTGCAGGAGCGTCGGCATGGTCGTCAGATGAATGCTGGAGGGACAGAGCGTCAGGTTTGATGTTCTTGGAACCTGGCTTGTAAGTTATATTGAGGTTGAAACGGGAGAAAAAGAGAGACCAACGGTATTGACGGGGGTTTAATCTTTTGGCTGCTTGGAGGTAGAGTAAGTTCTTGTGGTCTGTCCATACTATGACTGGGAGCTCCGAAACTTCCAGCCAATGCCGCCACTCCTCCAGGGCCAACTTGATAGCGAGGAACTCTCGGTCACTGATGCTGTAATTTCTCTCTGCAGGGGTGAAACGTTTTGAGAAAAAAGCACAGGGATTCAATTTCTGATCCAGTGAAGAACGCTGTGAGAGGACAGCTCCGACTCCGGTATCCGAGGCGTCAACTTCCACAACGAACTGAGTTTTATTGTTGGGGAAAATGAGAATGGGTGCTTCTGTGAACCTCACCTTAAGATGTTGGAAGGCCTGGTCCGCAGCCTGGTCCCAGACGAAAGGTCGCTTAACGGAGGTGAGGGCGGTTAGAGGGGCTGCGATGATGCTGAAGTCCCGAATGAAGCGTCTGTAAAAATTAGCAAACCCCAGGAACCGTTGCAGCTGCTTTCTGGATGTGGGAATGGGCCAGTCTTGGACTGCCTTAAGCTTACTGGGGTCAGTCTTCACCTGTCCACCCTCAAAGACATAACCCAGAAAGGAAACAGATGACAAATGAAATTCGCACTTTTCGGCCTTCACATGGAGAGAGTTCTCTAGCAGTCGTTGAAGAACTAGCCAGACATGCTGGCAATGCTGTGGCAGATCCTTAGAGAAAATAAGGATGTCATCAAGGTAGACAAAAACAAAAACATTTAGAAAATCACGGAGCACATCATTAACAAGATGTTGAAAAACGGCTGGGGCATTGCAAAGGCCAAAAGGCATGACCAAGTATTCGAAGTGTCCGATGTGGGTCTTAAAGGCTGTTTTCCACTCATCACCCCCGCGGATGCGGACGAGATGGTAAGCATTCCGCAGGTCGAGCTTGGTGAACACTGTTGCTCCCTGTACGGCTTCAAAAGCTGAGGTGATGAGAGGTAAAGAATACTTGTTTTTGACTGTGATGGCATTTAGACCTCTGTAGTCAATACAGGGACGTATGGTCTTATCTTTCTTCTCCACAAAGAAAAACCCTGCGCCCAGGGGAGAAGTGGAAGGCCGAATAATGCCCACGGCCAGGGAATCGTTAATACATGTCTCAAGGGCAGCTCTCTCCTTGGCGGATAGGTTGAAGAGGCGTCCTGAGGGAAGAGGGGCCCCAGGGAGGAGATCGATGGCACAATCATAAGGCCTGTGAGGAGGGAGAGAGAGAGCCTTGGATTTGCTGAAAGCTTGCTGCAGATCATGGTACTCGGGAGGGATCTTAGTCAGATCTGGCTGATCAGAAGCTGCGACTGTTGCAGACGAACCAGAACTGGGGATGGCTGAACGCAGGCAGTTTTGGTGACAGAACCCACTCCAGGACTCAACCCGTGCTTTGGCCCAATTAATGGTCGGGTTGTGGGTGGTCAACCAGGGGTAACCCAGAACTAAAGGGGCGTCTCTAGTTGGGAAAACTAAGAAAGAAATCTGCTCATGGTGGTTGCCGGAAAGGACAAGCTTTAAAGGGGCAGTTTGATAAGTAATCTCGGTCAGGGTCTTTCCATCAAGGGCGGTTACTTTTAAAGGAACAGAAAGCGCTTCCACCGGAAGGTTATATTGATCCACAATTACAGGGCTAATTAAATTCTGCTCGGACCCGGAGTCAACGAGTGCTTGGAGAGAGATGTGGGTCTGGTGAACTAAAATCAAAGCAGGCAACATGGGCCTGGGGTTTGGATCAGGGGCCCCGCCCGACAGGACCCCCAGGCTCACTGCCGGACTGAAACTTTTGGGCGGACTGGGCAGGTTGAAATAAAATGACCGGTTGCACCGCAATATAGGCAGCAACGGCCTTCCATACGGCGCTGCCGCTCATTTGGAGAGAGCCGAGCTCTGCCGACTTGCATCGGCTCGGGAGAGGGTTGACGTGCCGGAGCAGCTGGGAGTAGGGAAGCGGCCGAGGAGACGGCTGACTGAGGGGAAAAGAGGAACTGCGGTCTAGAACGTGCCCTGGATCTCTCACGCAGCCTGTTGTCAATCTTGATCGCGAGATCAATTAAACCATCCACGGACTTGGGTTCATCACGATAGGCAAGCTCATCTTTAATTTTTTCATTCAGGGAATTAAGAAAAGCAGCCTTAAGAGCCGGTCGGTTCCAGCCAGACTCAGCAGCTAGAGTGCGGAACTCCACAGCCAAGTCGGCCACTGAGCGGTTACCTTGTTTGAGTTCCCACAGAAGCTTGGCAGTCTGTTCCTCACCCCTCGAGACGCAGAAAGTCTGCTTGAATTGTCTCAGAAACTCGTCAAAGGCGGTGCTGCTGAGGGAGTCCTGGTCGAAGCTCGCCTGAGCCCATTGAAGAGCTCTGTCTCTCAACAGGGCTACTATGAAGGAGATCTTATTAGCGTCCTCACTAAAAGTACGAGGGGAGCGCTCAAATGCCAGAGAGCATTGTAACAGGAAGCCCTGGCTTTTTGACAGTTCGCCGGCGAAGGGCTCTGGAGGTGGTGAGATTACCTCACGAAAAGCTGGAGGATTAGACGGATCGGCAGTGACCGGGGAGGGAGGTGTTTGGGTGGTGAGGTTGGAACTGAGATCGTGGATTACCTTGGTTAATTCGTGGAAGCTTTGTAGGAGTGCAGTCTGCTGCTGCTGCATACTCTGAAGAGCGGCCTCATGACGACCCAGGAGCACGCCCTGCTCGGAGACAGCTGAACGTAAGTGTGTCGCAGAGTCCGGGTGGCCAGATCGTTCTGTCGTGATTTGTTCCTTTGGACTCTAGTGCGGACACACAAACGACCAGCAGAAACAAGGAATAAAATATAAACAATGATTTATTGATTGCCCCACGGGAAAAGAACAGCGGAAGAGACTCCACAGAGCTCAGGGTAGGATCCTCGGAACGGAGCTTAGGAGGGAGGCGGCCACTGAGGGTCAGAGGAGATGGAGGTGAGTGGGTTACAATGAATCAGAGGGGAAGCGGGAGTGGAATGTTGGCTTACTTGAATAGCCTGATCATCCTCAGCTCTGGGGGGGAAGGGTGTCATGGTGTGTCCAGAGTGAACTGCGTCCAGGTTGTTCCGATCTCCTAGGTGGTTGAGGGTGGACAGGCAGAGGCGGTGCTTGGCTGAGCTTGGAGCGAACAGCGGGGGAGCGACAAGAGGACCCGTAATAGCAGGCGCCGCGGGCTGAGACTTGCTCCACAGCAAAGGCTCCGATGGAAGGCTTAGCACGGAAGGGCGATCAACCTGCTGGCCAGAAAGAAGGCAGGGTGAGAGTACCTAACGGCAAAATGGGGATCCTCTTCTTCACTATGGGCTGGGTAACAAATGTGGAGGGATAAAAACGTTTATAGAAGCTCCAAAATACTCTCCCCAGTCCAAACAAAAACCTCCGCTCCCCTTTTAGCTGCCGCTCCTTGATTGTCCTAACCGCGATCAGCTGGGAGATGACAACGAGCTGCGTCCTCTGTGGAGAAACCGGTGAGGGAACACCAACACACACACCCTGACACGTACATCTTCTTTTCTCACATGCAGTCCCCTTTCTTTGCATTTTGCGTACATCCACCTGTAGCCATGCAAAGCACTTGACCCTTGAAGCTCTCTTTTAATGAACAGTTTCTTCGAAGTTGTCAAAAAAGATTCGCCTAAACAAACCATTTTCTTTCAGAATTCGCTTAAGGTTTCTCAATCAGATAGTTATATTGTGTTTTACACTCAATACGTGGATAATGTTCTTATAGTGAAGGCCCAAGTTAAAATAAAATTCAGTTAACTCCAGTTTATCAATGGGAAGGTAAAGACTTGAGCTTGGTCTTTGAGATTTTGGGTTACAGATTGTTACACCTAAAAATAGAGACAAAGGGTAAGATTTATATATATAATATGTTGGGGAATTATCAAATAAAAGTAATTAATTAATTGATAATTGTTATGATCTATCTGGTAATGCTGAGAATATTAACTAATAATTGTAGATTAGTAGTTAATTATCCTTTAAATCATTTAATCGGGGCACCATCTAGCCTCTGGGCTAGAAACCAGATAATATATATAATCAAAAGGAAATTATCAACCAATAATCTCGCTTATAATGATTAATTATTAGGGATTACACCAGAAAGATCCTATCTGACGGAAATTAATTCTTGCAGTAATTCACACACACTCAGAATAAAAGAAACCAGGGATTTGATTCAATTTAACCAATGTATTCTAAAAACACAACTAAAATAAAAACACTACTTATACTAAACGGTTCTGTTAAGACTACCGGTGCCTGAGCAATACGGCGACCAGCGATGACGTCCTTTAGGGCGGTCACGGGGCGCCTCCTACTGACGTCGTACGCAGCCCCTCGCGTGTACGCGAGGAGGCGGTGTATGACGCGAACGCGCAGCTCGTCGGATAAAGACAGGGGGGATGTTTTATGATCCCGTTTTATGACTTATTGTTTAACTTGAAGCAAGAGGCCTGCGGTTCCTTCCTAACAAAGAAACCTCGTGGCTCTTATCAGTGGGTTAGCTTCTGCTAATACAGACTCTGGTTGGGAAATATGGAAGAAAATGGGTTTCAAAATGTCCTTTGCGTCCTGGCAGTCACTCCAAGGATGCTGCACCAAAAATGCCTATGACACCAACACTTAACTATCAACTAACGGAAAAGAACCAAAACTTCTACAGACTAACAATTTGGCTCACTAATAAAAGACAAAACATACAGGAAACCCACAATTAAAATACAAAAACTCACACATTTACCCATAAGCAAAACACAGCACAGAGGAGTCGGAGCGCTCAAGGCAGGCAGCTCACTTCACATCAATAATTATGCAGGCATACAGTTATAAAAAAGAGGAAGCTTCCAGGTATGGAAGACAAAGTCGGGAAGCAAGATGCTTGGCTCGTCAACCGTGCGGGGGAAAAAAAACAAAAAGAGTGGAATTCAGTGGATCGGGGAATTCAGTGGATCAAAAGGGGATAGTTTGGGGGCCAGCCAAACTATTGGGAAAACTTGGTTGCAGGGAGCAAGGACAAAATCCAGAATACGTGTTAGGAAAAAGGGTCTCTCCTTACTGTTCGAAGAAACTGCCGACACCATCAGGGCAAGTTTGGAAGAGAGCGAGGGGATGGCAATTCTTGAGATTTAAACCCACCGGGTTGGCACCTTTCGTCCCTCCCATCGGTGCAGTCTCCATTCACACCGCAGAGAACTGCACTGAGTTTGATGGATGGGCGCTTCTGACCAAACAGCGCGACAGATTCATCCAGCGCTCAGCTGGGGAGGGAGAAGAGAAGTGCGCATGGCTCTGCCGTTGGCCCATTTGAAATGATGGCGTCATATTTCTGGGCCATTTGATTAATATTTATGCCATGTACCAGACCCCAACATATATATATATATATATATATATACATATATTATATATATATATATATATACATATATTATATATATATATATAGATATATACATATCTATATATATATACGTATCTATATATATAGATATATATAGTTATAATTGCTGTAAGTTTAAAACTGAGGCAGTTCAATATAACAGCTAAACAAAGAATCCAGTGCCTAAAGTAAGTTACTGGATGAAAAAAAGAATATGGGAACAGTCTGAATAATGGTAAACTCATCTTTTTTAATCTGTTTGTCAGAACCTATCATCATCTCTGGACATTAAAAGCAATATAATATAGCATTTGTGTTGATTAATATATGTGATACAAAATATTATTATTAATATCTGCTTATTTTTTACCTTATAGTTCTGCTGTTTAATAAATATTGACAAGGTGCATTTCCCTGAAACATGTTGATATAATTTTAAGGATTTGAAATCCCACAATAGGAATTACAGAGAGGATCTTGGAACAAATACACTTACAATTTTCTCAGTGATTCATAATTTTGGATCATACATAAAGGAATGAGCTCTTAAAGTAAACCTGGAACAGCATTGTAAGACATTACCTTTTTTATATGATAAAGATAATACACAAATTATGCTGATATTTTCGGGATAATAAATAGCATTTTTACATTTCCTATTAGATATAATATTTGAATACAAAATGTATTTGTTCAATTCTCATTAATGATAGTGACAACGAGTGATTCTTCCAACTTCCGTGTTTCCGGCAGGAAAGTTTAGAGATTCTGATCCATTCTGTGGAAAGATATGAGAATATCTGGTCAAAAACGGTTGTGAATGCATTTTTTGTGCTTTGACTGTTACTTTAAGTTGAACCAAACCTGTCACCAGTGAGTTTCATCAAGCTTAATTATCTTATTTACACATTTCAGGAATAATGCTATTTACTGAGTTTGAGAACAGGCTGGTGCTGTTACACACAAAAAAAATAATTATAATCCAAGGTCAGGTCAAGGTAAAATGTAAATGTAAAGCATATTTACAACAACCTCAATTACCAAAACTGCTGTTTGGTAAAAGGAAACCAGAAAAGCAGAGAGAAATGTAAAATCAGAACGACAAAAGATAGAATAAGATTCACAAAAATATGATCCTAAAATGTTTAGTGTACAAAGTAAATAGTTTTTAGGAGAGACTTAAAGCTTTGCAGAGATTGTGGAGGCTGAACTACAGAGGGAAACTGATTCATAACTCTCACAAGGAGTAGGTTTGTTACCCTAAGATTCTAGCCTGGAGAGCTAAAACAACTTCCAAAAGGAGTTGAGAGGAGGATCTCATAGGAGCATGTCTATTTAAAAGCTTGGCCATAGAGGAAGGGGCCAAACCAGTCAAAGCTTTAAATCCAAGCAGCACATATACAAAATGTTAAATTGGATCATGTACAAAAACAGGAAGCCAGCGAAAGCTGCCAGTGCAGATGTGATATGATCAACATGTCCCCTGGCAGACGGCAAGCGGCCAACTCGTGAAAGCTGCAGTTTGTGCTATCTGTAGGCTAGTATATGATGTTTAAGAACGTGAGTTAAAGTAATCTAACATTAACATCATCAGCAATTGTATACATTTTTCAAAGTCCTTCCTGGACATGGAAGGTTTAAACCGTTAGTAGCTTCAGATGAAAACAACAACACACTTTGTACGTCAGTACAAGATCACTCCCAGATTTGTAACCTATGTAACGCGGAAGAAATCCAGTGAGCCAACAACATTAACTATCCAGGGCTACTAAAGACAACGATTTTGGTTTCCTTATCATTTAATTTGGAAAGGTGAAACTTCCCGACTCTCAAGTAGGAGAGAAAGTAGGAACTGACTCTAATAATGTCCTCCAACAGCCTAGCCTAAAGCAGTATAGCTACTAACATTAACCTGTCTCCTAGCTACTAGGAGACCTAGCTACTAACACTCTCTACCTGGCTAACATGAATCTATCTCTACCTAGCTACTCTTCATCTTCCTATCTCTTCCTAGCTTTTGACACTCTACCTGACTACTAACATTAAACTGTCTCTTCCTAACTACCTATTAACCTGTCTCTAACTGTAAGCTTTGTCAAAGAGGAAGGTTTTAAGCCTAGTTTTAAAGATAGACAAGTTGTCTGCTTCACGAACCAACCTTGGGAGCCGGTTCCATAGGAGGGGAGCCTGGTAACTGAAAGATCTGCCACCCATTCTACTTTTAGAAATCCTAGGAATTACTAGTAAACCTGCAGTCTGAGAGCGAAGGTCTCTGTTGGGAACATATGGAACAATCAGGTCTCTTATGTATGATGGAGCTAGATTATTAAGAGCTTTATATGTCAGAAGGAGGATCTTGAATTCTATTCTAGATTTTACTGGGAGCCAGTGAAGAGAAGCTGAAACAGGGGAAATGTGATCTCTTGGGGGGTGTCGGGGGGGTCGATAGGACGAACCTTGACCATGGTTCAGAACGGGCACCTTCCTTTCATTTTGGGCACCTTGGGGGGGATTTGGGGGGGTTGATTGGGCTAAACTTAACTGTCGTGCAAAACGGGCCACTTTTTTTCCCTTTGGGTACCTCTAAGGGGGCGTGTCCTGGGCGGCGCCCTCTTTCGGCACCTTTTTGCGCTTTGGGCACCCACCAGAAACGGTGGAGCGAGACCCCCCCATAGTGGTCAGGTCGGACGGTGCTTCAGAAAATCCCAAAACGTAAAATGAATGGAGCAAAAGTAGCCCAGTAGCCCGAAAAGGAGACCCCAATTCCATTGGGGCCACTTTTGAAACAAAGTGTGCCAAAAAGCTGTTGGAAAGAGTCCTGTCTTCTTAAACTGGCTTTTTGTGACAAAACGCTGGGATTTTCAAGAAGCAAAAATACAACATTAAACGTGACTGTAAAATAAAGTTAAACCGCTTCAAATCCAGGTTACTTGGCCTTAAAATTTCTGTTGTAAATGTTCTCGTCAAGGATCAAGGGGTCTTTATTGTCCCCGAGGGGCAATTTGTTCTGCAGCCAGCAGTAACAGACACAGTCGACAGTCGATATCATTAACAATACAAAGGGAGAGAAAAAAATAAAAAAAATAACAACAAACATGAAGTACAAAAGAAAGATAAAAGGTCACTTGTTAAGAAAAGCTATTGCAGCAGGGATAAAAGATTTCTTGAGTCTGTTTGTTCTACACCTTGGCATGATATACCTGCGGCCCGACGGGAGCAGTACAAACTCACCAACCAGGGGATGGCTTAAGTCGGTGAGGAGTGAGCGGGCCTTACTTGTGGTTCTGTACCTGTAAAGGTCAGACAGGTCATTAAGACTAATGCCTGCAATTTTGCTGCACACTTTCGCTATGCCCTGCAATCTGTTCTTGTTCTTAAGGGAAAGAGAACCATACCAACAGATAAAAGAAATGGTAAGAATAGACTCGATAAAACAAGAATAAAACATTTTCATAAAAGTGCTGTCGACATTAAAATTCCTCAATTTCCTTAAAAAGTAAGTAATTAGCATCAACATGGTCATTAAAAGTCAGTTTGTCATCAACATTTGTTCCCAAGTATTTGTAATTATGAACCCTTCCGACAACTTGATCCTCGATGACCAGAGAAGGTGTGCCTGGGACAAATTTCCTAAAATCTATTAACATTTCTTTTGTTTTGGCCACATTGATACTCATAAAGGATGAGGAACACCAGTCAGTAAATTCCCTCACTACAGGGCCATGGTCAGGGTCGTTACTGGTCAGCAAGGACACAATTACGGAATCGTCTGCGAATTTTAAAATGTGACGTCCCGCATGCTGACTACGGCATTCGTTCGTGTACAGAACAAACAGCAAGGGGGAAAGGACGCAGCCCTGAGGTGATCCCGTGGAGGAGACAAGGGTGTCTGACAGAACACCGTTGACCCTCACACGTTGTGGTCTTTCTGTGAAAAAGTCCATTAGCCAGGCTATTAGACCAGGGTCTACGTTGTGGAAGTCCCTTAATCTTCCTGCTAAAATATGTGGCTGGATGCAGTTAAAAGCAGATGAAAAGTCAATGAATAAGAGATGGGCAAAAGACTTGGCTCCCTCAAGATGATTCAAAACTAGATTTAAAAGGGTGGCTAAAGCATCATCAACACCTCTGCCTGACCTGTAAGCAAACTGTAGTGGGTCCAGGTTATCTTCAACACAGGTCAGTAGTGTTTCCTTGACAATTCTCTCAAAGGACTTCATAACTAGGGAAGTTAATGCCACTGGTCTAAAATCATTTAATAGTTTAGGGGAAGCAAACTTGGGAATTGGAACAATAATGGAATCCTTCCAGAGTGCGGGGAACTTGTGAAACTGGAGGGACATTGAAAAGATGAAAGTAAAAATGTCTGCCAACTGGTCAGCACAGTTCTTGAGAACACGCCCTCCAATGCCATCCGGACCAGGGCTTTTCCTTTCATTGACTCCACGGAAAAGTTTACACACCTTGCTCCTGTCAACAACAGTATTCTGTGAAGAAACATTTTTAAAAACGGACAATTCTTAACTAAAATTATGGTTATTAAAACGATTATAAAATATGTTCAGTTCGTTTGAGAGCACTAAATCAGACATTCTGTTAAGGGAGACATGGGTCTTCTTGGGTCGCATCCCCAACATGGATTTAACACCCTCCCATGCAGGACGAGAGCTGCCTGCCTTAAGCATGTTCTCAACCTTGTCCTTATACCTGCATTTAGCAAGTTTCAGCTCCTTCCTTAGCTGTTTTTGAAGCTCTTTGCATCTAGCAGTGTCCCCCTGAATGTAGCAAATGTTCCTTTGGTTAATCACAGCTTTAATACTTTTTGTCACCCACAGCTTGTTGTTATGATAAAGAACATTTTCTTTCCATGGAATGATGGAAGCCTCACAAAAGGAAACATATGATGAGACAACAACAGTAAGTTCATCAATATCTTCGCAGGCATTGGTAAACACCTCCCAATCTGTGAAATAAAAACAGTCCTGGAGACCCTGAATTGATTCCTCCGACCAAACCGGAACCATTCTTCTCTCAGGTTTGTTCCTCTTCAGGACGGATTTGTAGGACGGAACCAAATAAACCATGTTATGGTCAGACATGCCGAGTGGAGCTCTGCTAAATGACTTGTAAGCCCCTTTTACGGATCCAAAGCAAAGATCCAGGCACTTCGCATGTCGAGTGGGACACGTTACATATTGGTAAAAGTTACCCAAGGACTTTGTCGGTTTGCAGTGATTAAAATCACCCAAAATAAGGTGCGGTGCATCCGGCGCCAAACCCTGCAGCCGCTGCACTGTTTTAAGAAGGACCTGTGTGGCTACATCAGCATTAGCCTTCGGGTGAACATAGACAACTGTAATAAATAGCTGAGGGAATTCTCTGGGAAGATAGCAAGGTCGCAGGGATACGGACAGAAGTTCGATGTCTTTGGTGCACACTGTCTCCCTGACAATCACTGTTTTACACCAATTCCTATTGACGTAAAGACACACACCCCCACCGAGTGACTTGCCGGTCACTGCAGGGTCTCTGTCAAGCCGAAATGGAGCTCCGAAGCCATCGATCTCCAACTCTGACTGAAGATCCTGCTCCTTAAGCCAGGTCTCAGTGAAGGCCAGGATACATGCGTCTCTGTACTCTGCCAGAAACTTTACGTTACCCTGGAGCTCATCCACTTTATTTCGGAGCGACTGAACATTAGCCAGGATGACAGTGGGTAGAGGTATCCGACGATGGCCCTGCCGCTTGAGCCGCTGCCGCAGTCCGCCGCGTCTCCCCCTTTTCCTCGGACGCCTCGGTCTGGACGACCTCCAGTGCTCTGTGTAAGGATTCCGCCGGTCGATCTCTAGGGGAACAGTCATCGAGGGATCCACGATGCCCCTCCCGGAGTCACGGAGCAGGAGTAAAAAATTGCGACTGTACTGGTGAGTTTTTCCATTCTCACATAGTCCAAGTGCAAAGTGGCATAGGAGCATTAAAACGAAAAGACTGCCTCCCAAACTAGGAAGATTCCCTGCTGCCATTGTCTTCCACATGTGGTTAAAGTAGTTAAAAAGGTGATAAGAATGTTTAAAACAGAACCAAACACACACATCTCTCACACACTGCTGCTGCGTGTCGCCATAACCAGCGCCACCCCTCTAGGTTTCCCTATGTCTCATCAGATCAGTGGCAGACATAGACTACCCCTGTGCTATCTACATAAGATTTCAATGTTTATCTAATGAACTACCATCAGTGAAATACTCTTCCGCCCACTTGTCAGCTTTCTTAATCAGATCAATCTATAAGTTTGAGTTAAATTTACTCAAAAATAAGAATATGTTGCACTAACTCAACACATTGTAGTCATATGTTGATTTCACATTTCTATAAAGTATAAACATAACCACTGTCAGATATCCACTGCTTTAAATATTGTTTGGATTCCGTTAAGGGCTAATATTAGGGCAGCTCACCCTGAATGGAAATGTAGTAGCAAGGTGTTTCAAGAAAATTACCTACATTAATCGATTTTTTTGTGTGTTTAATTTTTTTTATTGATTGTGAAATTTGATTCTTTTTAATACTTGGAACTTTATTTTAATGAATTAGTCTAGAACATTGAGCCAAGGAGCGTAATCTTTTCGATAAAAGTGTTGGATAAAAATTTACTTTCTCAGACCTGGTTGCACAAAGCAATCTATGTTTAAAAACATAGATTATATATATATATATGTGTGTGTGTGTGTGTGTGTGTGTGTGTGTGATACTCCTCAGAAATCAAAATAAAATGATAGATATAATTTGTTAGAATTTTTTAAAAGTCATTTAGTTGGGTGGGGGCTGGTCCAAAGTGGGTGGGCCTATACCTCCAACCCAGGTCCACCCATAGCCACGCCTCTGATGCAGTTATGTCTGCATGCTGATCAGAATGCTTTTATGACATATCTAACAATAGCAAAGAGCTGATCTGCACACCATGTCTGCGCAGGTTAACCGCCATGGCGAGGCGAGCAATCCTCGGAGCTGAAAAGCAGAATGCATGAGGAGCAGCAGAAAAAAATGCCTGATCTTGTGACATGATGCATTATTTAGGAAATGCATTAACCCTATAAGCAGCTCTTTGATTTGAAATAGTTATGAATAAAATGAGCACATCTATTTGACCAAACTTGGTTTAATTTGGTAAAAAATTGCTAAATAACTTTTGAAAGAAGCGTTTTTAATTTATATATATATATATATATATATATATAAATGAATAATTAACATTTTTTTAATTTTTTTATTTTTTACTTGACACAGAAAACTGATGTGGTTATTTGAATATTTTCTGTTTATTACAGGGTCATTCATTTTGATTACATTATTTTTTGTCACATAATTTTACTCCTAATAAGGATTATTTATTGGTAATTGTTGCCAGCTACAGCCACACTGTGTGAATAATACATTTTTGAATAGATTTTATTATTCAAAAATGTTTAGAACTTTCCTTCTTTCTAGGTTTATTCCCAACTGTTGAAATTTAGATGGAATTGGCCTACTGTCTTTAAATTACCATGTTTGAACCGACTTTTTCTTTCTTTACTTTTAAAGATGACTAAACCAAAGAGAGTCAGCACGTGCCCGCTGTGTCAAAAGAGCTTACAGCTGGTGAGCAAGCATCTCAAGGAGTACCTCCATGTGGAAAATGCGCAGGAGAGGGACCGGCTCAATAAGTACACCACAGGCCGGATTGTGGTCCCGGCTGGACCCTGCCCCATCCAAGGCTGCTTGACCTACATCTTGAATGTGGAAAAGCACCTGATGGGGCACAAGGACCTCACACAGAGGAGGCTCAAGGAGAAACGGCTCGCTCTTAAGAGGAGGGTGGGCATCAACCTCCTCAAGGAGTTGCGGGCCACCAACCCTCAGCCTCCGATGGTGAGCACCCTGGACCTCGATGAGGAGCCAGCGGTCTGTAGGAACGCCGCCTGCAGGGACAGGATCCACTACTTAACGTCAGAGGTCTGTCGCCTGCAGAACGCCCTGTCAGAGGCCAAGGTGAGTGAATGAAAAATACGTCACACCTATACATTTTAATCAATTTATTTGAGTCATAAATTTATTACAAAGGTTTTTGACACACCGTATTATTGAATGTGTTTTCTTTATTTTCATGACTGCATTTTAGCTTCCCAATTAAGGGAATCAAAACTATGAATGAACACATGATGTATGGAATTACTGTAGGTACTCATGTTTTGTTGTTAATGTGAATAACTACATCAAAGTTATCTGCAACATATGGCTGTATGTAAAACTGGTAATTTAATGACAGGGTTCTAAGTGCAATTTGGTAAGACACATTTAGCAAGACCAAACCTTTTTTCACTCTGCAAAGAAATCTGCAAAGGTTTCAGGGCAAGACCCAGGGCCAGCCTCGGCCCGCACCCCAAAACAGGCCACAGGTGGAGGAAATCAGACCAGCAGCCAGAGCCCCAGCAGCAGGGGAGATTCCATCTCTCCTCCTCCTCCTCCTCCTCCTCCAAAAAGAAGCCCTCCTCCTCCTTCCTCTCCTCCAAAAAGAAGAAGCCCTCCTCCTCCTTCCTCTCCTCCAAAAAGAAGAAGCCCTCCTCCTCCTCCCCCTCCTCCAAAAAGAAGAAGCCCTCCTCCTCCTCCCCAGAGCCAAATCCCAAACCCCCCCAGCAGCTGCCCATAAAGGCAAAAAGAAAATTGAAAATTTCAGCTGCCAAGCCTGCTGAGGTGAGAACATATAGATTTAATTATTATTAATTATTATAGTGCCAGAATAATTTTGCCCTTGGGCCAACGCTTGTCACTTCATCAGATCTCATTGTTGTTTTTCTATCTACCCAGGAGCACTCGGACACAGAGGCCCGAGGGAAGAAAAGGGCGAAGAAAACTTCCCCTGGGACACCGCAGAAAGTGAGTGGGATGTATTAGTTCATCAATAATTCCTGAAATGTTGACCAACCTTAGAACTAATGAAGCTATATGGTCAAGTAGTAAAGTTGCTAATGTTGCTTTGGATTTTCTTCTAGGAAAAGTATCTGAAGAAGCTGCCCCCCAAGGAAAGGGCGTACCAAGGCCTGGTCAGGTACTTCAGGGGCAAGAGTAGGGGGTCCCAACTGAGGTCCATTCCCCTGGGCACCTCCATTGGTAAGAAAGAAAACACAGTGTATTTGGAGCTGTGTGGAGTGTTTTCACGCTACATTCATCCTCTTGTCTTGCATCTTTATAGAGACGTACATGCAGGACTATTTGGCTTACATCTTTTGCCCAGAGGGAACGGAAAAAATGAAAGAGAACGCTGTGTCAAAGCTGAGCCGAGCAAAGGTGTTCGTCAAGTATCTGATGCTCGGCTCAGCGCACAGTAGTTTCTGGAAGTGGGACTTCCTGTATAATGTGTCCCTGTTAAAGTCGTAAGTACTGAGTTTTGAAATAATTAACCTTACTGCCTTCTATCTGTGTACTCTACCATGTTTTATTGTCTTACCAATGTTTTTATTGTATTTTACAGAATTGCTTATCCCCCATGTATTTTCTTTGTTTTTTTTGTTTTTGTTTTTTTTTACGTGTCCTGTCTAGCAGTTTGCTACTTAGAATTGGTGTCTGAGTACCTAGTACAAGCCCAACAGATTTACTTTCCCAAGCAGAGTATTAAAGCTTCGCTGTAATACTCCACTTGATGTATATGTATGAAAAATCTTTATTAGTGATTACTGTGGTTTCAATTTCCTGAAGTCATGGACACGACACCGAGACAAGAAGGAAGAAAGGAAGAAGGTGAAGAAAAGAAACAGGACCAGCAGAGGCGCGAACCGACGACACAAGACAGGGAGGTAAACAAAGAACACAAGAAAACATCCCAGTCCTCCACCTCTGCCGGACGGCAGAGAAACAGTAATACAAAACAAAAACAACAAACTGTACAGGCCCCCCGCCGCCGCCGCAGGCAAGGGGGATCCGCAGCCAACCGACGGACAACACACGCCGCCGCCACCCCGGACCAATACCCATCGCCAACAACCCGGCCCGCCCCCACACGCCAGGGAGCCACAGCAAGAGCCACAGCGGATGTACGCCCTCCCCAGGCCGCGCCCAGCCGGAACCTGGACATCCAGATCTTCCAGCTCCTGGGTCCAGATCCCGCCCCACGCAGGGCGCCAAGATCAGGGGCCCAGCCAATGCCGGACAGACCCCCCCCAGATGAACCGACCAGCCAGCAGAAGTCCTGGAACCAGCATGAGGCCTGGGCGCCAGGCACGGTCCCCACCGATCCACCGGACGGGACGTCGGCCACTAAATCACGGCCGCAGGCCCGACCACAATTAGGGGTTTACCGGACCGTTCCATGACCCTGCCAGACATGCACCAGGACCGAGCCGGGCCGCAACCGGGACCCCCGGCCCCAGGCATCGAGAGCCATCATCAACCAACGGGCAGGAGCATCCATCACCGACGGGGAGTAACTGAGGGGAAGAAGACGCATCAGGCCAGAGGGAAGCCAAACACCCAACCTGACAGGTAGACATAGACAGACAGAGACACTCATACGTACCCTCCCTCTCATGCGTACACATTCTTACAAATACAGGACATACGAAAAAAGGACGCTATACACTCATTCATACCCCCCATACTTACACTATACTCCATACTCCCAGGCCCAGGGACAGACGCCCCAATAGAGCACCCTGCCCCTGCACCCAGGAGACGGACCCCTTTGCCCACCAGGATGGGGACAAGCAGACCGCCAAGGCCCCCACACCGGCAAGAGCAGCCCACCAGCCGAGGACCCCGACCAGACGGCCTGATGTTCTACCCGGGCTCCGACCCCTGATGGTCCAACGAACAGGGGTGTGGAAAGACCCCCCAGCCTCTCTCCCCCCGCTCAATGTGGTGTTGTTGCGTGTTGTTCTAATGTGCACTTAAAACAGAGGGGTGGGACATGGGAATACTGCCGGGTACCCCCATCTCCCCCCCCAGGCCCTCAGTGTCTAGATGCATTTAAACAGTGGGTGCCGGCACCACAGGCGAGGCCCCCCACAACGGGCCCCCTATAAGGTGCCCCCCATAAGGGGTTCCGCCCCCAGCGCCAATGCGCCCCACCGCCAGGTCCCTACATGTGCGTTCCATGTAAATGTTGCAAGTGTAAGTGTCTAAGTTGTTCAATAAAATCGGGACCCAGGCCGCCACCGGGAAGCGAAGACGGAAGCTCCATCCCGCACCCCAGTGACGTGCCCACGCCCCAAGGCCTTGTGAATGGTAGAATGAAGGAGCAGGTGGACAGAGGCAATGGGGATGGGGAGAAGATAACTGGGGTGACCATTGCCAACCCCAGGGAGCCAGCTCCCCTGCTGACTCCAATAGGCACCCCCGTTCGGCCCGATCCACCAGGGGTGGGAGGCCCCAGCACGTCAAGTCGGGGCCCACGGCAGCGGCACCCCCGAGCCCCATGGGGGCCCCGGCAATCCACCAGCCCCCATGCCAGGGGCATACCTAAATCCTTCCCAACATTCACACTGCTAACAAAACACATGTCACTAGACACCCAGGTTGAGTTTAGCCCCCCCTCACCCTCAACGCCCTCCCCCCTCCCGTCCCAAGCGCACCCCGTTAAAAAGAGCGCCTGTGCTAGATGGTAAAAAGCCTCCCCGCCAATAAGAGATGCCCCAGGCACCGCCAGCGTCCGAGGGCCCCCGCGCCGAGGCCGGAACCCGGCGCACCACCGACTCGGGTACCCCGGACACGTCGCACCAGGCCCGTGAGCAGACCAAAGTCCCAGGCGGCCAACCCCCAGGCCGACCTCCTCCAGCCTTGCTATTACCGCCCGATGGCCGGGAGGCAACAGAACCCAGCACCTCCACCCACCAGCCCACACCCCACCAACCGGTCAGTCACCGTGGAGGCCGACCAACACCGGCCAGAGGCCCCCACCTCAGCACCCCCGCGAGCGCTAAGACCAAGACCCAGGAGCCATGTCCAGTGTCAATATAGCCGATCGGGCCCGGAGACGCCGGCCACCCGCCGCGGCCTCTCGCCGACGCCCAGACGCGGCAAGGGGCCACCGGGGAGCAAGCGACAAGAACCAGTCCGGGGAGATGGAAAAGGCAGCAGTGCCCGCCAACCACCGGCCGACCACAGCCCCTCCCCAGCCGGCACCGACGGCAGCGCCCCCCCCCGGCCAAGCCCCAGCCAGGGCCCCAGCCCGGGGACACGCCGTCCCAGAACCCCGAGCCCCAGGCACAGCCCAGACCCTCCCAGAGCAGCACAGCACCAGGCCAGTAACCCGTGTCCGCCAGCACGACCCCTCTAAGGCGCCGCATGCAGCCACTAGGAGTCACCACACAAAGCCCCCAAAGTCCCACTCCAGGCGAGAGTCACGGCACCTACCGCCCCAACCGCAAGCGGACCCACCCCCAAGGACCTCCCTGCACTCACCACCAACCCTTAAGCTCCACATCGGCAACCGTGTCCCACAGAACAGAATCAAGGGCCCGACCCCACTAGGTGATGGAACTGATCAAGGGTGACCAGAAAGATTGATCAGATGTGGAGGCAGATGCCGTTTCTAGACCAATGTAATCCAGAAGGAGATCTCTACATTGATTAATATTTAGAGTATTTTTATTTTTCCAGTTCAAGAGGATATTTTTCTTAGCGATGCATAAGGCGATGTGAAATAATTGCATAGACTTTGTATCCATGGTAACTTCATCTAAATTTTCCAGCAAGCAAACTGTGGGAGCAGGTGTGATATTACATTTCAGACACTTTGATAGGTCTTCACATATCTGGCACCAATATTTCTTAACAGGTGGGCAGAACCAAAGAGCATGAATATAATTGTCCGGTAGATTGCTCGTACATTGTAAACAGGTATCAGACGGCGTATAACCCATCTTGAACATCCGTTGCCCTGTGTAATGCACTCTATGAAGGATTTTATATTGTATTAATCGTAGATTAGGATTTTAAAGAAATTTAAAGGTTCTTAATGAAATTTGAGACCAGAGGTTTTGGTCAATTGAGATGGACAAGTCCATCTCCCATTTTGAAATAGGAAGGGCTATTGATTCATCTATTCTATTTAATGTTTTGTATATTTTAGACAGCAGTTTGGGAGGGTTAAGATTAAGGAAGTCTAAAACTTCACGGAATTTGTAAATCAACTGTATTGAGCCTAAATTTATTTTTTATAATTGATTTAACTTGTTGGTATTCTAAGAATTTATTCTTGTTAATTCCGAATTGTGTAACCAACGTATTAAATTGGATAAAGTCTGTTCCATCAAATATATGCTCCAGGTATTCAATTCCTTTACAACTCCAGCTTGGAAAGTTGATCATGCATTTTTTTTGTAAGATATCCGGGTTATTCCAGATGGGTGTACGCCTGCATGGGACTAGTGAGGTCTTTGTCATTTTAAGAAATTCCCACCAAGCTGTCAGAGAGGAGCTGATATTAATACTTTTAAAACATTCATTTTGTGTTATATTTGAGCTAACAAAAGGTAGATCTGAAAGTTTTATCTTATTGCATAGTGTCTGTTCTACATCTACCCAGCACTCATCGATATAACTGTGTTTTACCCATCTTGATGTGTATTGGAGTCTGTTAGCTAAGAAATAATGACGAAAGTTTGGTAGGTCTAGACCTCCTTTATCTTTGGACTTCTGTAGTGTTTTTAAGCTGATACGTGGGGGTTTATCTTTCCAAAGAAATTTAGAAACAGAAGAGTCCAGAGATCTTAACCAATCAGGTGATGGTTTGCTTGGGATCATTGAGAATAAATAATTGATTCTAGGTAAAACCATCATTTTTATTGTAGCTACCCTTCCAATAAGTGATATTGGAAGGGATTTCCATCTTGCCAGATCATCTTCCACTTTTTTTAAAAGTGGGATGTAGTTTAGCTTAGATAAGTCTGCCAGTCTTGGTGAGATATGGATACCTAGATATGTAATATTTCCCGACCGGAGCTGTAAAGCAACAGGACTCTGGTAAGAACAGTTGATTGGAAGGACTGTAGATTTTAACCAATTTATGGAATGGTCTGAAACTCTTGAGTAAGATTTTATTAACTCAATTACCTGAGAGAAGGAAGTTTGTGAATGCTGTAGAAAAAGTAGTACATCATCTGGGTATAAACTGATTTTATGTTCTATTTTGTTGCATTGTATACCTTTAACATTATTATTTTGCCCGATTGCTACTCCTAATGGTTCAATAAAAATAGCAAAGAGGGAGGGAGAAAGTGGACATCCCTGCCTGGTACCTCTCTGAAGGAAGAACCTTGATGATGTTTGATTATTGGTCCTAATACATGCTGTTGGTGAGCTGTATAATATTTTTAACCAGTTTACAAAAGAATTACTGAATCTGAATGTATTTAAGGCTGCAAATAAAAATTTCCAGTTAACTCAATCAAATGCTTTTTCTGCATCTAAAGATAATATATTGGTTTGGACGTTTTTACAGTTGGAATAATCTATTAAATCTATTAATCTACGTGAATTTGTTGAAGAGAGCCTACCTTTTATAAAACCTGTTTGATCAGGGTGGATTATTAGAGATGTTATTTTCTCTATCGCTTCTTGCAAGAGCTTTGCAAATTATTTTCAGATCCACATTGATAAGAGAAATGGGACGATAACTGGTAGGAGACATAGGGTTTTTTTCTGGTTTTACTAGAAGATAAATGTAGGCAGAATTCATGTTTGGTGGTATTCAACCCTTTTCCTTTGTTTCCTGGAACATTTTGTAAAATGTTGGTGCCAGAATATTCCAGAATTCTTTATAGAACTCTACTGGAAATCCATCTGGACCTGGAGCTTAATTATTAGGCATGGATTGGAGGGCCTCCTGGAGTTCAATCACTGTTAGCGGTGAATCCAGGGCCTTTGCTTGATTGTCTGAAAGTTTAGGAAGAGTTATTTTATCCAGAAATTGTAGAAATTTTATTATTTGAAGGGTTTATCTCTGGTGTGTATAAAGTCTCATAAAATTCTTTGAAAGTGTTGTTTATTTTTTCAGGGTCATATATAATATTCCCAATTTTGTCTTTGATTGCAGAAATAGTTGTTTTTTCTTTATTTATTTTTAACTGATTAGCTAAGAAGCTACCTGATTTATTACTATGTTCAAAGTTCTTTGGATTAAAAACTGCATCCTTTTATTAATAATTTC